>CAWUHX010000038.1:888969-1299288 GCA_963922205.1 Romanomermis culicivorax
AGTTGAGTGGGAAAACATTATAAACGTGAATATCTGTACACGCCTCGAAAAATAATTAATTCACGGTATAGTTAACATTTTCTAGGAGTATATGAGAAAAAACGTCAGAATACTGCTTATGTAAGCAACGGGTCGATAAGGCAACATTCGTAGTAATAGTGTACTGTAGGGGGTGACAAAGTTTTTGTATGCAATGATGAAAAACGGCGGCCATGAGGAATTGTCTTAATCAAGACGACATTTCTGTATAGATCAAATTCATTGTTCGGATTTTTGAGGTAATCCCCTCGATTCACCGCGTACATAAGGGAGCTCGTGCGCTCAAAAGTCAAAGTGGAGAGCAGCCTGTAAGTAGAACGAAAAGACAAAATTATAGCCTCAAATTTGGAAAAAACGATTCAAAAATTTGCAATGTTAAAAAAATTGTGTTAGGAATTTGATGCCATAATGATGTCCGCATAAAGAATGCGAAGTAATTCAAAAATCTAAAAAAGGTAAGGATGCCCACAAATTTTTAGTTTCGTGATATGTTATGGTTTATGAAATGATACTTGCGTTCCGGTTTTATTTGTTACAGGCATCGCAAGAAAAGCAGACTATACATAGGTCTCGACCCCGTGCATTTTAGGGTGTTGAAGCTGAAGCCATGATTTGCTGCGTGAAACAATTTTTGAAATTTCTGAATTATGTTTCGCCACAACAAGCTGTGAAGTGGGTCAAATAGTTCAATTGACTAATGTAGAGAAAAAAACTGTATCAAACAGAAATTAGTACATGGTCGATACAATCCTTGACTTCTTTCAGTCCTGAATTACTACAATAATCTGAGGAAAAAGTCAGCCACGTGTAAGTGTTATAAATTTGCTTGATCATATTTTGCTTATTTGAAAAAATGGACCAAGTTCAGTTTAAGCTTGAACAGAAAAGGAAAGCAGGTTCATATTTTTGTCATTTTTTGCTGTACGGAATTTTGAATTTGTGACCCCCTCAAGGCTTTTTAAAGTTAATTTATAGCATATTTACTTTGAAATAATAAATGAAGCGACAACTAAAAAAGTATGTTTAATTTGATACACATACTTTCAGGGATTCTTCCATGCAATAGGAGCGCCAAAATCATAGAAAGGCTAATGCCTCATTCACTTTTCTTATGGATTGAAATGTGTTCGACACCTGACGGTTATTGGAGAAGTTTTGACATTTTGATGAACTTATGGTTCGATATTTTCAGCTGTTCACTGTTATGGAAATAAATTTTTTTATCACAGGCTTTACTATAACAAAAATAATATAATTTCTTTGCGTCTTGAACTAATTTAACCGAATCGTTGCATCGATCATTTTAGAATGAATGGAGTTTAGTTTCATTTTTCCAATAAACTCAAATCATGCTGTAAATCTGATTGATCGAGATCTTTAGAGAAAACTTTGAATGATGTGGATACATGTCAGGCCGCCAGAAATAATCAATATCTTCAAATTCTAGACAATCAGCATTATCTTGTGCCACAAATGTTCATTGTCTATAATTCAAATCTTCTTGAATTTTGTACAACTCGTGCATCATAAAAATGTTACAAAATTTACTCCCAAAAACCAATAAAATTCAAACCGAAAAACATAAACTCATGAATCTCTGCCAATCGAAAAATATTGATGGGCTTTAGGTCTACAAAAGACTTGATGTTATTTTGAACATGGTCGGGAGAGGGTAGAATTCCATTAGATTGGACTATTATTATAACGAAATCACTGCTGTAAATAAGGGCAGACTTTGTAGGCATGCGCGTCGTCACGAAATATGCGAACAAATTACAGAAAACTATATAAATAGTTACACTGCACGCTAATCAATGAAATTGCTTTACCACGTTAAAAATTATGTTAGACATGGACTTCAAAATGCTTCAACGGCTCAAAATCGTCAAATTGCGAAAAGGTCGCTGTCGGGTATTATACAATACTATCCATTGAAAATTTTTTTTACGTTTATTCAATTCTGAAACGAATTATCATCATTCGATAACATAACGTATTTTCTAAGTGCAATATGCACCAAATAAGCTGCATAAAACGGCGTGGAAAAATACAAAAAAAGCTCTGCGATAAAACTGTAAAACAGTTCCGTAACAAACAAGGCAAACTGAGAAATCATATATAACTATGATCACACTAATTAACGAAAAATAGTATGATAAAAACCGAGATTATAAAATTATCGGCCAAAAAATCACACAATTATGCGGTAGGTAAACAATTAATGGTTATGAAGATCTTCAAATTTTATGAAAATCAGGTCTTTTTCATCGGAATGCTTGTAGGTAGCTTTTGTTCGAACTTCAAGGCTATGCAAGGTCGAAGGCCGCTCGTCAACCGCTCAAGAATAAGAATTATCAAGCACATGGTCAAAATAATTAAAAAAAACAATCCTTGGATAGCAGCCAATTCTTATCAAAGTGATGAAGCTCACTGAGCAAATTACATGAAGAAAAATCACAAAACAATAGTAATTTTTTGTCATACAAAAAATAATGCAGCATTTCTTACCTCTTTCAAACTACCAGGAGTTTTTAAAACGTAATAAAAAGCATAAAACGGAATGGAAAGAATAGACGTCGATGAGATTATGAATCCAACGATCATCGCCCATTTCGGATACGGCGTTCGATTGTCTGGGTACATTAGCGGAGTATAATCGTAAATTGTGATCGAGAAAATGACCTGAAAATTGAAAAGCGACATACACCTACAATTTTCAAGAAACTCTTCAATGGAACGTAATTGTGCTTGCATTTCGTTGCAGATTTCTCATACACTTTTTATGATGGTTGATCGATACAAGCGTGTAGCAGGACCACTTGAAGATTTTGATTAAGGACTGATTTTCAGAAAATTTGATTATTCCCGAAAACCACTGAATACGAAACGCAAAAATCAGACGTTGGGAGATCGGTGAAATATTTGGGGAGATGTCGACAGGGACGACTGATTTGAAGAAGAATCGAAAAAGGCGACTTCAGCCCCGATCATTTATTAAAAAGTTGTTTTTGCGTTCAAAAACGTCCACAGAACCTTCTCTATGGCGTGAAGCACCAAAAAATTGAACATTTTGTACACTTCTTATAGTCATAATTGATTATTTTCAGTTTAAAAATCGAAATTTTCCGAGTTTTTAGAGGTGGGCTCGAACATCTGCCCTGAGTCTAGGTATCCTTCTGGTCATTTCAGAGGGCGAAGGGAGTCTAGAAATTAAAGTATGTGATGACCATTTGGCTGGATGGTCTCAGAACTCCCAATTACACGTATGGGTTTCTAGAAATTGCAAACACGGTATCCTGCTACACGAATGTCTCATCTCTTTGACATTTTACAGGCTGCAGACCATAGCCATGTTCGTTCTTCTTAAAATTTCGCCGCCAATCCAGATTCAATAGATGTAGTTGTCAACTTATTCAACATGAACTTTCCTCATTTCTATCGTATGTGACATTTTCTTGTACGTATATTCAGTTTTTATTATTCGTTTTTTTGATGCAGTGTGTGAACATCAGCCGAGAAACGAGCTGTTAAACCATGATAGTGAATTCACGGATTATCTTGAAAAATTTGCTCTGGAAATCTCACTGTAGGATTTGGTTGCGTCTAGTGAACAGATTTAGTCTATGAATGTTCAATTCAATAAAAAATCACATCAAAATTATGGGAACAAAAGCAACCGATATTTTCAATTTGTTTGTTTTATTCGTGTTCTCTAAAGCGGTTGACTTGATGTAATCATTGACTTCTTCAAAGTCCGTGGATAGAACCTCTGAGAACTATAATTGGAAAGTAACCTTCTGAAAATTAATTCAATGATTAGTGAAGTCCGCCATGAAAAAAAAATCGAGCTCTGCGTTTTGGAGAAATTACCAGTAGAATTAGATCTGAAATGAGATTCAATACCCACAAATTATTCTAATTATTTTGATCATCCCTTTAACTATTTTCCATATTTTTCGTCCACATTTCATTTTTCGATTCTTTTCTTCGTTTTCCGTGGCATTTTCATATTTAAGACGAATTTCTTCTGAGTAAACTTCAGACATGATAAGTCAAAAAAGTCATCTCTCTCTCTCTTAGGCTTGATGATTAAAGTAGTGGTGAATGATCATTGCATTTGCCAGATGAATGATGCTAACCTCACAAGTTAACCGCTCGCGACTGTGGCCACGGGCGCGTTTACGAACCGAATCGGAGTGCACCGTGCCTCTACGTAGACTAAGACAAAATTCTACGAACAACATATTTCACATTTTCGAGAGCAGTTGTTATGGTTACCTGATCGGACTGACGATAAAAACATCAAAACGTAAACTTTTATATATCTTACATTAAGTTACGATTGAATTATTTGTTTTGATTATCAAAATTTATAGTTTTTCAGCTTTTGAGCGAAAATTTACAGCTTTTCATGTTCAAGATTCTTTTCAAATTACCTAGGGCCCGTCTATTTCCGCTATATCGGAATCATTTTCGCATGGATAGAATTCTGCATTTTCAATCTATCTCAGGGGATATATGATAAAAAGGTGTTTACCTTGGTGCAGTCACTATGCTGCGTGAGTTTTTTCGTTTCTACACCTAATTAAGATGAAAATTCCAATTTTTCTTCGAAAATTCACAGCTAGTACATGATTCCCTAACCACGCTTACAAAAATGCATTTAATTTTACGTTCAACCCTGCAGTCCGATCGATAAATTTGCGTATATGTTTATAAATAAGAAGTAAAACATTCCCGTGAGCGAATATAACACGCATATTCCAAAAAGCTCCCCTAAAATACAAAAATCAATTTTTCTGTCTCGAAGAATAAATGGAAGGGAATCAAAGAAAAAAATGCCGTTTTTCTCTTCTACTGGCATTTTATAATCGAGGCTTCTCATGGCTGAAACATCTCTCATACATTAAAACAACAAGAATAAGGATGTTGAAGAGTTCCTGAATAAAAAGTGGAATGGAAAAAATTTGAGTCAAAATGAGGAATAGTATAAGACTACAAAGAATTATTTTAATTTTATTTCTTTTGATTTTTATTCTTTTACTTCACGTCGTTTTTAACCTACTATTTCCGTTCCGCATTCCTCTGTCGTTTTGATTTTTGAAAATTTTCCAAACGTGTCAATCTTTTTTCTCGAAATACGAGTATCAGAATACAAAATCCAAACCTAGGTCGATAGATAAATTTTCTGTAAATTCTTTATTCAAAAACTTGTGGTTTCGGATTATATATAAATGTACACATGTGATCTGGAAATCTGTTTTTTAAAATTAAATTTAAAATATTTCAACCAAAATACAACACTGAAGCAAAATATTTGTTATTCCGATTTGATATCTATCAAAATTGTTAAGACTCTTCAAAGCTTCCTCTTTAACTCACTACAATATTGTTGATTAACTAACGAACTAAGGTCTCCATGAATTACCCAAGGCAAGGGCGTATTGTTTCGCCTTGATGAACTAAGAGGAAAATCAATTATTTACTTTTTTCTTCGCTATTCTCTATTTTGGGCCATAAGAAGTGACTGCAAAAGTTTATGAAGATAGCAAAAATAGGAACTAATCACTAATTATACATGAAAAATAAAAAAGTCATCATCAGAGACATGGTGCATTATTAAAGTAACCTTTTGCATAATCTTCAGTAGACAGTGAATAGGTAGAAGGAATTTTTGGAAGAGAACACTAATATTTATAAAAGAAAAGACTGAAGTCTGTTAGCGACACTCAAAAACGCAACCAATAAATTTTTTTCGAAAGTTCATTGATGCGACTCTCAAAACAAATTAAAGTTTTCCAAATTATTAAAATGAAGAAAAACTACACTGATAGCGTCAAATTATCTCCGATATGGACTCTCAGGAGGAAAGAACTTTTTATCAGGGCGAAATTGTCTTACTATGCAAACGATTGGGGCCGTATACTTCCAGGAAAAATGCCAAAATTTCGTCGGTCTGTAACTGAGCATGTCTTCCAAAGCTCGGTAAATATTTTTCGTGCCTAAAGAGCTAAATCAACCATTTTTCAACAGGTTGAGAAAAATGAATTTTTACCGAAAACCCACGAAAGAGCAATAATTTCGAAAAATACGACAAAAAGTAAGGATATGCCGCTGGCGCCATATGAATCGACTAAAGTCAGCCAAAATTGCCCACTCTAAAAAATTAAATTTTTGATTGATACAAATATATTTGTATCTTCTCAGAAAAACTCTATTGTGTAAGAGGTCATTTAGATCAACAGAATAACTAATCAATCTTCTTTGAAAATTTAGCGACGCAATCCAGAAAAAGATTTTTCGACTTGACTTTTTAAAACAATTGAAAATCAGAATTTTTTAGCATTCATCAGGAAACGCGAAAAATTCTTAGATTACGAAGAATTTTTGATTGATGATTACGTCATAAAAGCTCACTTGACAGACCATAGGAATGCCGAGAATGAATCCAATTGTACATAAAGCAGCTAAAAAAAGTTTCTTGTGCTTCCTCAAAGTATGGGGAAACTTGTCCGTGAAAGCTAACACTACGCCTTCGACCATACAAACCTGAAAAATTTTTAGAGGTGAGATTCTTTCGCTGTCCGACTACGATAAATTGCTAGACTTACCAAACTATCAAGACCGAGAATAACAATCATAAGAAAAAACAATAAACTCCATAATTTCGATATGGGCATAGTCGAAATGGCTTCCGGATAGACCAAGAAGGCTAGACCGACGCCAGATTTAACTACTTGATCGACGGTTTTGTTCGCAACGTTAGCCATATAGCCCAAAACAGAAAACACGACGAAGCCGGCCACTAGACTAGTCATGGAATTCACTACACATAAAATTATCGAATCTCTGAAATAAAGAGCTGATGGCAAAAAGCGGACAAAAAATACGCTATTTTTTTATGAAATTCACTCTTAAAACAACAGGTAATGTATATGTATATATCAATCACATCAACTTTTTGAACCGAAACTTGAGGCGTCAAATTTCGACTGTTTATTTAATAAAACTAATTGAAATTTGAGAATTTAGTCCGAAGAAAGCTGGCTGTTGAAATATTCAAAGTTAAACAGTAACAGAGAAGTTAGCTTGAAATAACTGACTAGAATTCTAACTGAACATTGACATTAAAAATCATTTGGGGAAAACGCACAGAATTTTCTCTAACATCAATCTATACTATACCTGTAAACATTATGATTATATGTATTGTAGCTACCAAGTGCTACCAAAGTTCCAAAACCAATTCCAGTTGAGTAGAAAATTTGAGTTCCAGCGTCTTTCCATACCTAAGAAATGAGGAATGAAGTCTTAAACCCTTTCACGAACAGCTGAAAAATTACTTCAGCTTTTAGAAGCATTGTTGGGTTAGGCTTCAAATAGTATTTAATACCGTCCCATGCTCCGGTCAAAGTAATTCCCCGGATTAACAAAATCACCAACAAGACGTAAGGGCTGATGGCACAGAAATACACGAGCTAAAATGATCTTTAATTAAAAAGTCAGATTTTCGAGGAAAAATTTACTTTTCTGCAGTTAGTAATGCCTTTCCATAAAGCAAAATATGTTAAAATCCAAACTAAAGCCAATAGGGCCAATAGTTCATATTGAATGCCGCCAGTTTCCTCTATGCCGACTGAAGTCTGCAGGACCCGCTGCCTTCGAAGAAAAACAAATTTTACGGTTGCCATATTTTTTAAAAGATAGAATTCTTCGAAACAAAACTTACTCCCAAAATTGGGTAACCGGGCTTTGAGATTCGCTCAAGTTTAAGCCCGTTGCTGACGTCCAGTCTGACAAATTTTTGCCTGCTGCAATATCTAGACAAAGTTTGTTGTTCCACTCGCGATCACAAGTTTGCCAGGGTAAATCGGAACCGTTGGCGAAAGATGAGATAACGAAAAATATAGCCCAAGCAACGATTATCGGGAAATAAATATTGCAGAATATTGCTATTAACGTATTAGCAATTCCTACACCTGATAAAAAGAACGTTTAAATTTGAAAAGAATATTTAAATTTTAAATCATTCAAGAAGATGTATTCTTGATCAAAAAACTACGTGACTGCATTAGCCTTATTTTCTAGAACAAAAAAATTGTATATAAAATTCATGATGTTGACAAAGTAGGAATACTGAGAAAAGGAATTATCTGAATTTTTTCAGGTTGTCTCAAAAAAGATCTGGATCTGTTGATAACTGGAAACCAAACAACGCCCCATGAGCAAATCTCGTATCTTTTATTTTGGAGTGTAGAATCTTACCCGATTTTTACATTTTAAAATGTATTTCTTTTGAATTGAAAGTTATGAATTTTAAACTGTCGTAATGAAAAGGCAAGAGTTTGAAATCTTCAAAATATCGTAGGACATCTATCGACCGGCATTTCAAAAATATTAGAGCTCCCCAGTATAGATCAGTTCAGAACTTTTCCTAATGTGTATTTGCCATTCATTTATCGAAATTTTTCATTTTCATGGAACTTTTGCGTTTTATACCTACCAAAAAGTTACTGAAAAGTTTGACAATTTTTTTGAACCAGTCAGAACTTTTGGTAACAAAAGCTGTATTAACGTTGATTTAATTTCATAAAATTTACGCCACGTATAAGACAAACCACAAATTACTCGCAAGGTCGACCGATTAATTTCGACCGAAATTTTCTCAAATCACAAGCAGATGTCGAGTTTATTTGAGAAAATGAGTACATGACGAAGGCGACCTAAGATGTCCAAAACAGTTTATTCATTTTGCTAATCAAATTTATTGACCAGTCTATTTTAATAAATTTTAATAATTTGAGTCGGAAATCATGATAGGGAGAAAAATGCCTTCCTATAATAAGGAAAAATCGATCGGGCCCAATACCCAAATTTTGGTGCTCTTTGAAGCTCAAAAATAAGGCAAAAAACTCCCTTTCCTGGATATTTTTAGAAAAATTTCCGCAAAATTGGGGGTTTGCTCGAATTTGTGGGGTTATTTTTACATCCACCAACCGACCTGATGTCTTACAGGTACATTTAATTTTTTCGTTCCAAGTTTTTCAGGTTCACCAGACATAGTCGGTATTACCGATTTTGAAATTATATTGGACTCGAAAAGGTGTCTTACCCCCAAACATCGGACACAATTTCCAAACGCTCATTCCACCTTCGCCTAAAAATTGACCGATACTAACTTCCATGAAGAATATAGGGACAGCAGCTATCGACCAACAAATGAAATACGGTAGTAGGAAAGCACCTGAAAAATAAAATGAATTTTGATAATCAATAGTATGAGCGGTGTCACCGTACGTGTGTATGCATCTTCCCAATTTTAGATGGTGGATAAATCTCCAAAATGTGGACATCAAGTATGCATTTCTAAAATTTCCATCAACAACTGTGGTGCAGTGAAATATTTCGTCGTTTATTTGGACTGACTGTCAAATTTCAGACAACATTTCTTTTACTTTACTACTATTTATTATGACTTATGAGTAGTGAGAAAATGAGCAAACTACAAAGCCCCGGTTTTACTAGTGATTTATTTACCAGGCATATAAATGCACAGCAGTAGTGACTGTCCTAAAATTATGACTGGCCAAACTTATTGTGACTGTTTTGGCCCGAAAGGCAACTGACTTGTGTCTCTCTATTGGTAACCCCCAGTTATAACTGACTTAGTTCCAAATTATCTGACAGTAAATCATCGGCATGGAACGTGGCACGCCCACCTACATGCATGGTCATAGTAGTTTACTTCCAGAAAATTATACAAAGTCTATTTTCTGTGATTTTCGGTTTCAGATCGTCCAGCATTTGACTATATCAGTGATTTGCAGTCATAAACATACCGGAGCTCGGAGGTCTCAGGAGGTGTGATCAGTTATGTTGCTAACGAGAGAACGTTTCCAAGTGTAAATTATGAAATCGCACGTGCTATATGCCTTCGATAGCCCACGACAAATGGAGTAATGTTGCACTTGCCGCATCTACCCGTAGACCTTATTTACACTAACATTTGCAGTGGTACAGAAACTTTGCCTATGCCCGATCTGAGCAACTAACCAAGTATATTTGATGGCAAAGTATGCGTTCAATAGGTCATCTTGCAAAAGCAACAATGCATCAACTTCTGATAGTTTCTGAAATATGCAGCCCTGAATTTCGGTGTAATTTTAAAGACTACAACTCTGTAGCAAATCTAAAGTCGGTCTGACACTTTTTTTGATATTAGGTGGTTCTAACAAATGCAATGACATGTGTATATCTTTTTAAAACCTTAGTTCCTCAGATCAAGTATAGGAGCGTTTCCTATTGTCTTGCAAATTTATGCAAATTTTTGGGTATAGAGCTTTTTTTGGGTTAGGGAAAAATTGTTAATGTGGCATTACTACATTTGCTGTGAGATATCCGATGCACCATAGCATGTGCTATTTTAGAATTTATCCTCGGAAATTTTCCCTCGTAAGTTAAGATGGTCATTGAGGGAAAAAGGTTCGAAATTTTTGCCTTGTAGTTAAAAAAATATTTTTTTTCGGTGCAAAATGCGTATTTATAGCTCACAGACCCGAAAAATCAATATTTTCGAAAACCTCTTGTCAAAAAAGCATCATTTTCAACAATTCAAACAAAATCGGTATTTAAAGATTTTTTCATTCCAGTCCGACCCCTTATGATTAGAAAATCTTCAGAGGTCTCCAATCTCCACATGGTTGAAGATTCTTGGAGGCGGATCAATACGACACTTACCCAAGTATTAAATCTGTACTGCAGGTCCATACATGGGCATCGAAATAATTTTAGGTCGACAATAAAACCTAACATTGCTAGATAGCGAGTATGGTCACTATTATTGGTAAGAATTACTTGAAATCTGACACGATTTGAAGTTTTAAAGTTTAAAAATCGCTGGGCCAGATTTTAATATTTTAGAATTCATAACTAGGCAGGTAACCTTAATAATTACCTCCTCCGTTCTTGAAACATAAATAAGGAAAACGCCATACATTGCCCAAACCGACAGCGTACGCAATTAAAGACATTAGAAAATCGGTCCGACCGGACCAATGACCACGTTCTGGTTTCACCGATTTTTCTTGGCTCGAGGAACCTTCTAATTTTTGTTCTTCGTATGAACCATCTATTGTCGGATCCTCATTTTTTTTGGTTATCGTCGAATGTCGGCCAGGATTGCAATGGTAACAATAATAATTTTCGGTCGCTTTTCCGCCAAACATTTTCAAGCTCTTTGGGATAAAAGTGCGGAAAAATCGCGAAAAAGAACCACCGCTATTCGTATTTTCTGAACATCGACACGATTTTCCTCGTTGTTGATCGTAATTTTGAGAATTTTCACTTAACGAGTCGAAATCGCTTTTAGCAGCACTTTTAACGGCGTTAAAATTATGGCGACCATTTGGCAACATATTTTGCCAACCTGGTACGGTTCCGTCGAATGTGGATTTAGCGGCCATATCTACAGATGGTTAAAGTAAGCCTCGAAGGGCCTGTTTTTTCAACAACATTTAAGGCAAACAAACTCATGGATCGAGTGGGCGATCACGGCATTGTGTTTTACAGAAAGACCAACAAGCCACCTTTTCCAAAAAAGCATCACAGATAAGTAAAACTACTTTTTTATCAAGTCCGAAACCATTTGAAATGAGTCTGCCTAACGTTCAGGGAACATTAGATAGGTAAGCAGTTGGATCCGAGGAAACACTATGAAAAGCTGACTCAAAGAAGATGCGAAAAAGTCGACATTATTTTTAATACAAGTTCCAGAAAATCCATGCTCACTCGCAATTGAAAACTAATCATCAGAATTTTTATAATTCCAAGTCTCCTTCATTTAGACCAGTATTTTTGAACTATTCGTCACATGGACAATATGCCCAGAACGAATCCACAGTACTAGAAGAAACTGAAACAAAAGAATCGTTCAATCAAATCCCTATTTCAGTCTTGACAAAATGTGCAGCAAAAAAAGATTCTTAAATTTAGTTACATATCTTTAAATTCTACGTAATAGGTACGAGAATAGAAATTTGACGACACGGTACACGTAAACGGCCTTCAAATAAAGATGATAAAACGAAACGTTACAACATCTATTTGCATGTGCGCAGGGGGAGGGAAACCAGTAAACGAATAAATCAATGCTGCACGTCGACATTGAAAGACGATGAGGAAAGCCGAAAGAGCAATGTTTTCTGGCCCTATCGGGGACTCCGTCTTCAATCTCAAGGAAAAGAAACATGAAAATGATTATCATCGAGCGGGCATGCCCAAGTAACAAGAATCATGATTTCTTTAGTATTCAATTGCCGCTAGTTATTTCCCGATGCCGGCCTTTTTGCCGGTGCTTAGGCACCTGCATCGGTGTCTCATACATAGCATGTTAGAAATAGGATGAATTTATAAAATTCTAGAAACTATTTTTTCACACGTATGGCATACGTATTGACATACGGGATTTGTTTTTCACATATGAATTGAATGTAAGGCTGAATTATTATCATTAAAGAGAAATAAGTGCAGAACACGAATCCTGCAAATCTGGTCATGTAACTTGGATGAGCAAATCAATTAGTTACTACTCAGTCAACAATTCAAGACAAAGGCCCAGCGGCTACGCGAGCCGCTATATTTCGTCTTGCTCCGGTTTGACAATTTCAACTCTATCAAAATTTGCTGAACAGGCGCGAGCCGGCGCTAATGTTATAACATAGGAAGCAAAAAATTATTGATGGCTAGACTTGATTTTGACTATAATTGGGGGGATTTTGACCGAAAGTAATAATTTTTATATCAAAAACCTGATATTTTTTGGACATTCTAAAAACAATTTCCCGAAATTCTCAATTTTTGCATCAAAACATTCAGAAAAAATTGGAATAATAAAAATGATAAAAATGATAACAGCCACAAAAACTGAACAATTAAAGAAAGAAAATTCTATTTTAACTTGCCACTTGCCGAACAGCACCGACTGAGAACATTACGCAACCGACGCCGGCCGGCAGTAGAATCTCCCGGCGGAGTATAGCAGGAGCTAAACAAAACACTATCGTGTCTGTTCTGATGTTAACATTACGTTGATTAATCCCGAAATGCTGATAAACAGTCGGTAATTAAAAATGATCATCAAACTTTGTGCTGCTATTTTCGGGTGAAGCATAGCTTTGGATTATAGATTTCTACGAAAAAGTTGTTTTTACAGCGTTCGACTCACGTCTTTGCTATTGTTCTGCAAGAGCGGCCCATGAGCTGGTCGGGTTTAGGCCAGAAAAAAATTGGTGGACCGGGCCGTGCGCCTTGGAGTCCAGGCCGATTAAAGCCCATGAATGACAAGTAAGTGGATACATATAAAGTTATGGTCATGGTCAATACATGTATTTACTGTATGTTAATCAAATTTTGATTCAGTTTGATCATCTGCCCTGCATTACGCCCATGATAAGACAGTCAACAGATGCTCCCATTTGAATTTTCAAATTTAGTTCGATTCCCCTCACCCGAAATTGTTGCTTTTTGTCTAAGACAAGACTGTGCTTGTCGATTTGGCAGATTTCCAGCCTACACCTGAAAATATTTAGACATCACGTTGATGATTCAAGAATCTGATATGCCTGTTTTAAACGCAGCAGTTTTTGTTGTATAACTGAATAACTCAATTTTATGATTCTGTTTTTGCTCTATTTTTCTGCTGCATATTTTTTACGTCCCAGAGAGAAGATCCCTTGTTTTTAATTGTGGAGCAATTTTTCGTACCATTTTTTCTTTGTTCTTCAATGATGATAGATTAACATCTCAAATTTATAGCTCATCATCGAAATCATTTCAAACAAATCTACAGCATCATACGTATGGTATTGATGTCGATGCAGTTCGGTACGAGTCGACAGTAGACAAGCATATTTTTCAACGATTTTGACCTATCCTATTCATTCACATGAAGAAATTTAGCTTTTTCCCCATGTATAAAGTTTCCACTGAATGATAATTGCGTATCAAATTGAAGTTGCTTTTTTGATTTTAGCTTCGTATATCATTAAATTGAATGAGCTAGTAAATGCAGTTTCAGTACAGGTGGACATATTGTCACTGATTTAAACTAGTGAATCAATCCTGGAAAATTTGATGATCTGGTATTGAGAGTTTTTGTGCACTGCGTGGTGTGAACGGTGTACAATCTGGGTCAAACTGTATTGCGCTGTGAGAAACAAATCCGTATTTTTATAACATGAATTCATGCGATGCTCACTGTCGCTAACATTCGTACAGACAAAAATTAGATAAAAGCAACCAAGAACTGAAGCGAAAAATCCTAGTTCGTTTTTTATTAAATGCTTCTAAATTTAAAGAGGACAAAAATCAACTATGTTGTCAAAATTGGGTACACAAAGCTTCCACAGTAGAATTATTCATTAAAAAATTGTTAAAGATTGATTGCATCAGCTCACAAATTTTCAGTCTTGCATGACGAATGATTTAACAGAAATTTGTAAAAATCCAAAATAATACTTTCTTTCCACTGTTATAATTTGGAAACATTTCGAGAAAAGAAGGCTACAAATTGCATAGAAATTCTACTGTTGACATCTCTCTGATCAGTCAAAGTAAAAACTATGGACTGCATTTGATCTATCCCTCGTTTTGGTGCGAAGCAGCGAAAAATTTTTTGGAGTTTTATACTCTCAGGGCGGTAAGTTCGTCTCTTATAATCCAGGATTAATTTTTTTGGTAAGCTCGTTGGCCAATTGAATGCCGATTAGTTTAATCTGGGGTTGAAACAATCGATAAGCTCGTCAGCCGATTAAAGCTAAATTATCATAATCGGCGAATATGATAGTCGGAGTTTTCAATCCTGTCCCATATCAGGTTTAAAAGATCAATTATATCTGTTTTTTTGCGATTGCGTAGTCAGTTTAGTAGTTGAACAATGGATGTTGTTTTTTGGACAATTTTAATGAGGATGAAACAGAAGATCAAGTACAAATTCGTCATTTCCTGGATAGATCAAATCCGATGGAAGCATATTCGAATGAGAAGTTCTGGTCGCGATTTAAACTAAGTCAGAACAGTGCAGAAGAGCTAATTAGATAAAAAAATTAATAAAAATAAAAGAAAGAAACAATACAATTTTTCATTTGGAGAATAAATTTATTAAATAAAAACTAAATAAAAATTTTCTAATAAAAAAATTTTAAGAAATCTATAATTAAAATTTTTCTAAAAATAATTCAATTTTTTCAATATCAAAATTAGCGGTTTTCTACCGACACGTGGATTTTGATGTGGATATCACGAAAAAATTTGATAACAATAATTTATGACGAAAGATGACGTACTGAGGGAAAAGCTGTACACCTACACTGTAAACGGTATCCGTTGTACAGTTTTCAATCAACGATTACACTTTTATAATCCTGGATTATATGATTTTTATTGATTATGTAGTCGTCTTTTAATCGGCTAACGAGCTTGCCAATTATTTTAATCGCCGATTAAATTTTAATGGACGATTACATAATCGGGGATTAAACGTAATCGTGAATTATTTAACCGCCAACGAACTTACCGCCCAAGTTTAATTTTTCAGTCTAGAATGCTGTTCAAACTTGAGCAATGAGATGTTTTCAATCAGCTAACCGGCTAGAAAATCAGCTTGAAGTCAATGGTGTTCAATAAATTCGGCCGAAAAAGCAAGAACGACAAAAAAAGTTCCAGCGTGAAATTTATATAGATTTTGATACCGGAGCGCTGAAAAATAAATTTTTTCAACATTTATTTCCTGGATAGGTGATCTTATTTTTTACACTTAATTAAATTATTTTCTATACAAATGCAAAAATCGTATTGGAAGCATACAACTTGAAAATCTGCATAATATAAAAGTCGATTTCTGCTCCATGCACAAAACGCCCTAAAAAATTTGTGCACGATCTCCAAAAACTGTGCTCAGTGCTAAAAAAATCAGGCAGTGCAGTAATCTCAAATAGCTATGATCAGGGCCGTGCACAAGGGGGGCTGGGGGGGGGGGCGGCCGCCCCCCACCCGTTGAGGCAGCATGCACACAGTGTATCGCGTAAAATCAACATTTTTTGGGGCTATTCAGTAAAAAAATGTAGTCCGCCCCCCCATGAGAAAATCCTGCACACGGGCCTGGCTATGATTCTATGATATGTTATTTCATTTCTTGGATTTTTAATCATGCAGCATTTATATTTTGGAACATGGAATTTTACGGGTTGAGCCCAGTGTTTTTTTTGTACTCGATCCATTTGTACTGGTACAAAAGACCTCTTAAAAACCGTTTGTAACTCGAAAAGTTGCTGAAAAAAGCATTCATTGTTATAAAATGCAACAAACATGCTGTGAAATATGAATACGTTGGCTATTTCCACGAGATACATAAGAAGGCTACGAATTCAGACACATAAAACACTTGATCATGAGGCACAGAACATGCACTAGTGAAATACTCCACAAAAAGTTTTTATTATTATGCTTTAGCTGCTAGTTTGTCGTTATCGATGGGGATGCATAAAAAACAAGTCCATTGATACTGAATACTGATGGCTGTTGAGTGACAAAAAATTTTTTGTCTTAAAATTTTCGTTTATACCGGTACAAACGAAGCCAAAATTTTCGTTCGTAAAGTACAAAAAAAACACTGGCTGAGCCAGGCTTTTTTCTCGGCCCGTCGATGAGCCGGCTGATTATGGGCTGAAGGAGTACCTTGGCCGAGCCGGGCCGCACTTCTTCGGTCCACGCAGGTACCTAATCTTTGATAAAAATGAGGTGAACGTGAACAAGCGAGGCAGTCAGAAAAAAGTTCTTAAAACCGCATATTTGAAAACTTCAGCTGCATGTGTGCAATGATGATGCGGCGTAAAGAAAAAAAACAATACGTTGCATTTGCGCAGTTAATGCGAATAAAATACACGTCAAACACAGAACCATACTCTGCGAATAACGAGAAAAATTTTTTACAAAGCTTTTCGCCTCGTCAGAGACAAAAAACAGAATTATGTAGAAAATAAACTGAGCTGCTTTCATGTTTTCCACAGTCGTTGGAAGCGTCAAAACACTTTAAAAAATAAAGAAACGAGATATAAAATAGTGATAATTACTAGGTATGATGTAATGTAAGTTAACGTTTATTCATAATATAGATCTTAATTTGTCATAGATTTATTTTATGCACAATTTACGCTTTTCTTGCATTCCTTGGGGGAAGGGAATTCCTGAAATTCCCAGAATTTTTGGGGACCCCAAAAAGTCTAGAATTTCGAAAAAATTTTCAAACAGATCGGAAAAGCTACTTTTTTCCAAATTTTTTCCCGGATGGAGGATCTAAATTGGGCAATAGGGTCCGACCAAGTTGACGGATCCCCCAATACCCCCAATTACAGGTATGTTCCTACACGAAAAATTCGTATTTTTCTATTACACATTTGATAGAAAAGATATGAACGCTTCAAGTTTTTGCAGCAACGATTTCTTTTTTTGTTGCAAATAGTTTAAAAAATTGAATTCGAAAACTTCGTGGAAGCACTTTTCAGAAATTTTCAATTTTGACTTTGGCACAATTTTCCAAACTTGTAGAGCACATTGTAACTTTTCAATATTTGTAAAATGGCCATACAAACACGTAGGGAGGTTTGACCCCCAGCAGACTTTAATTGACCCCCAGCAGATTTGACCAACCTAGCAATGATAGAGAAGATGACGAAGGAAAAAGAGCAAGAGAGAACAGAAAGCCGTCATATATAAATGGGAATGATGCTGTAGTTTAACAATCTTTCTAAACAAAGCATACATGGTTCCAAAAAAGTAACATTAAAACTTTACAAAAGTACAGTCAAGCAAGTAATTTGACATATCTGACTAACATAAGTTGAAGAATATGCTGCTTGAATGTTAGAAGACCTATCTAAAACCTTTTTCTGATTATCAAGAACGAAAAAATTTTTTGTATTCCACCCCGTCCTGGCCTCAGTTTTTTCCTCAATCGACCATTTTTGAGGAACTTTTTTTGAAATTGAGGAAAATTTTTTTGTACTTAGGCACCAATGCGAGGAAAAAATTTTTGATAGTTTTCTGTTCGGAGGTGCATTTTACGCGTTATAAAATTGAAAATTGTAGCGCCGGATTTTAGTTATTTAATAAGTTTTCTATATTATTCCAATGCGCTGTTAGGAAATGTCATTCTAGCTAATGCTTATAGCTTTTAATGATCAAGATATTATGGATAAATGTTTGATCATGTATCGCTTTTTTGAGAATTTGACGAAGAGCAAGATTTTTTTCGGTTATTTTCGCAAAGTCTTTTTGCGATCTTTAAAATGATTTCGACATTTCTGTGATTAAAACATTTTGAGTCCAAGTGGAAATTCTAGCCGGTTGAAGAATCAAAATTCTTGGTTGCTTTCCTAGTTCTTGAATTTTAGTCTGCCCGACTGAAAATTTATCGAATTCCCTGAAAAATTAAGTAAGCCTTCTGTCTGGAAAATAAAAGTTGAAAAGGTTCATTTCCCAGCGTTCTAGAATATCAAAATCCCAGAAAAATTTGTCACTATTGTCATCTTCTCTTCAAAACTCAGAAAATTTGGTTTTGAAAGCTTAAAACTGACGCGAGTCGAATGGAATAAAAGAAAACTAGCTTTTGGTGGTTTTCCGTTGAAATTAAGCTTATTTATTGATTTTAGAGTGGGCAACCACAAATATATCTGTGCAACCAAAATTTTTCTCCAAGTTGCGCATTGCAACCTGGTCTGTGGAGAAAAAAAGCCCTGTGGTCAAGTTCATACTTTTATATCAGATTGTCAGCTGTTCAAAATCAGTTTTAAAACCTTATTTTTCATTGTTATGTTTTCATCAAAGTTTGTGTTTGATTTACTTGTTTTGTCAAAAATTAGGTTGTTTTATGCCGTCGAAGAAATATAAGAAATAAAGTTTATGCCATTGAATTATTCTCTTGCTTGGCTCATGTGTCGTACGTGAGAAAATAAAGAGAGATGACGGAAATAAGCTGTGTAGCTTGACGATTTATCGCGCGTTTTAGAAGAAACGTACGGAACGTAGAAGAGCGTGCGGAAGGCTAGAAACGGAACACTCGGAGTGTTTTACGGATTTAGGAAACGATAATCGAATGCAGGAGATTGACGGGCTCGTAGAGAGCGCTGTGTCAATTTATCCAGGGATCTTTGCTCAGGTCGTCAAAGGTTTTCAGATGCCGAAACTCGGGCCGTGCTATCTTAACCGCTAAGAGTTTCACCCAAATACTCAAACTATTTTCCAAATAGTTTGACTCAACCTAGAACACACGCTCGGTTTTCGATTTACTAGCGATGCTCAGAGCCTCTCACAAAACCGACTGCTCACTAAGACAAACAAAACAACAATTGACTTTATCACAATCTTGCTGTGAGTGTAATCTTTGATGTTGTGAACCTTCGGACAACTTTGAACAACTTTGAGCTCCGAAACGATGCATTCTTGCGAATCACTTTGAAAAGCTGACCAGCTTACTGTAGTCGATGGGCACACCACAACACTCCTCCCCCTTTGATGCAAATCGCTTCAAGCGATTCAAATTTTCTCTCTTCGGGAACGAGCGGTTTTTTTCTTTAGATGTAGAGGATCTTTCTTTCTTTGGCGGACCTTTTCATTCGACTTCGGCAGCGATCAGATACTTTGAAACAATGGCGGCACTTTTTCGTATATGGAACAAAAATTTTTTTCTAGGGAACGTATCGCCAAGGCTAGATTTCGAGCTGAAGGACCAGAGTCTTTATTTTGATGACCGGAGTCTTTATTCTAATGACCAGAGTCTTTAGCCGCGGAGGCGTTAGTGTTTCAGAACAGAATCTTTAGCTACGGAGGTGTCAGATTGGAAAGTTTGCAGCGGATGCAAGCGCTAAGTTTCCTAGAGAAACGTATATAAAGCTTCTGGCGAAGTCTTTGAAACTTGAAATTCAAAAGTATTGAGTGGATCAATACCAAACTGTAGAAGAAATCTCAGCGATACAGATGAGACGTAGAAAAATTTGAAATGTTCATGATGTCATGGTTTCTTTGCCACCCAGTATATTACGCCAAAGCATGTTTCGAAACAGAGTTTTCATCGCAGCTCGCAAATCGGCCATACGCTACCTTTAGTCCGTGAAAGACTTTTATAGGTTAGTTCAAAACCATCAAAATGGTGAAGACAAAATGGAATATTAAAAAATGAATCGATTTCGATGTAGAAAATAAATATTTTAGGAATGATACAAAATTCGATCTCAATGCAGTAGCGCCTGACTAGTCAGTTGTGGAGGACCACTGACTTGCGCGTTGAAAATTTTGAATGCTGTTCGAGGCATATACGGTTTTATTCGCGAAAGGGAGACTTTCTGAGATCGTCCGGTGTCAATTGTGCTAACCCTTTTTTCAATTTTGGAATTCATTTTATCGCGTTCAGCAATGTTCAGCGCCTCTGTCGTACCATTGGTCTCTGTTCGATCAGCGCAAGATAGTAGTGTTTCACGACTGGTTTTGCATCACCAGTGTCTATAGAGACCGTTAACTCGTGAGTGAGAGTAGGTTGATCTCCAGGGAGACTGAAAACATCACGATATTGCTTGAAGACTTCGATAGCGATTTTTCTATCTTCATCATCGATATTCGACTTTTCGGTCATTTTTTCCAGAGCGAGTTGAAGTTTTTCTTCTTCCGATTTAGTTGACTGATCTTTAACTAACGTGGCTGGTTCATAGTCTTCTTCATAATTGCTTAGCAAGGCGACGGTTATTTTCGATTCTTCGGGTCTGAATTTAACCTCAGCGATGAGCTGGTTAGGTTGCAGATGGATACCATTCGCACTATTATTGACGAATAGTAGTGGACATTTTCCTTTGGTTATGTTGATTATCGCTAATTCGATCAGATATTCACAGTTTTCTTTTCCGAAGTTCACGGGTTGAACTATAACGCTTTTGAAGCTTTCGTTTGTGAAAGGGAAGATTTTCCCGTTAACCCACGTTTGACAATTCGGTTCTACGTAGCATGACGAGATATTCAAAATCGGTAGCGATCTGTCGATTTTCACGATTTGCATTTGACTTTGTCCCGTAGAAGTATTTGAAAATACTTCATCGTAGGGTGCTTTTTCGATCGGTTTCAAAACTAGATTTAGTTCTTGTTGAACGTCTCCAATTCTGATGAAATTTTTGCGAAAGTTCATTACAGCTCGAACGCTGGGATGCACTAGGAAATTGGTTCCTAGGAGGCATTGCACTCCTGCGGTAGGTAGAATCCAGCATCGCACTAGATGCGTTCCGAAAGATGAACTGATTTTGAAGATTATCGGACCTCGGGCATCGACGATAGCACCATCGGCTACTTTTATCTGCGCAGATGTTTCTAACGTATCATAGTCAATCCCCAAAGAGCGTTGAGCTAGACATGAGGAAATGACTGAACATTGAGCACCTGTATCGATCAAAGCTTTCATTTTGGTTTTTCCGATTTCGGCGTCAATATGAAAAGCACGAGTAGGAGCATATAAGCTCAGAAGTTTGATATCTTTTTGCGAACATTCTTCGATTCGACACACGCTAGATCTCGCCATCCACAGTTCAGTAGGTTTTTCGATTGTGAAATCTGTGATTCTGGGAGCGACGAAGAAGTTTGTAGCTTTAGACGCTTCTGTCGGTTACAGCATATTTGCTGTACTAGTCGTCGGCTTCATCGGGACAAAAGGTTTAGGTGAGTTAAACGCCGTTTTAGCTTCTGATGGCAAAACTTGTTGGGAAGATTTCGGAGAAGTTAGCTGAGTCTGTATAGACTGTGAGTTATTCATCGGGTAGTAGTAATGCTTTTCGATTATCTTTTCTTGTTGGGATTCGGAATCACAGAGAGAAATGTTTGCAACATCTCTCTGATAGCTTCGATTATAGGGATTGAAGAATCGGTTATTTTGGTCAAAATGTTGATTCTGATTAAGCGTGTAGTTACGCGTATTTTGTTGAAAACGAGGACCCCAATTATGGTTTGAGAAGCCTGTGGTTTCAATTGATAGCATTTGGAGCTGTCATGCTTACACTGACCATGATAGGTGCAATATTTCGACGGTCATTCACGTGAATGATTTCGTTGAAAATTACGATTTTGAGAGAAATCCCTTATAAGAATGTTTTCTCTATTCCGGAAATTCGGACTTGTTCCGTGATCGAAGCGCGATCTTCGATTTTCGAAATTATTAGCGTTTTGCGAATTTTCTTGGATTCCAAACTTTTCTAGGACTCGTTTTATGCTTTCTCCCAATTCTTTCGTCTTCATTAGAGTCGAGTTTTCTTGAAACCTCACGCTATTTCGCTGTCTAGAGTCATCTCTGTTTCCGGATTGAGAGTTATCTCTAAAACGAGGTTTCGAATCATCTCTGAAGCCCGATTGAGCTGGTTGCTCTTCCGACAGATTTTCGAGTGTATTAACCAGTATAGGTTGTTCTACTTTCACAGTCAACTGTTTATTCGCTCGCTGAATTTTCTGAACTTTCACGATGGCTATAGCTAAGTCAGTGATCGTTTCTAGAGTACTCGCATCAATCGAGACTCTGTAAATTTCCGGCATTTTCCAAAGAAAAGTTGTGATAACTTTTCTATGGCCATACTGAGCACTTCTGTCATAGTACAGTAGATGTACATAGGTGCTGATTCGATTTAAGAAAGCTGACGGATCTTCCGTTTCAAAAGGAGCGATAGACTGGAGCTCGCATTGGAGCGTATCTTGGTCCCAATTCGGTGCATTCATACACATCAAAATCTGTTTCGCTTCATCATATGATTGGACATCTCGTATGGTGTTCAGAGCACCATCGCAAGTCAAGCGACGCAAAGTGTGAAGTTTCACATATTCAGAAGCATCGAGGCCAAACTCGTTTTCGAGCGCAATGAAGAATTTTAAAACTTGTTGATTTCGGGTCGAATTATCTAGTTTTTGCGGGGCTATCTTTTTACAGATAGTTTTAATTCTTGTTTCGTCATTGGCGAAAGATCTATGCATCTGAGAAGGTGGGATAGACGGAAAATTCATCTGAGAGTTTAGCGCGTTTAGCATGTTAGAATGGTCAAACGTTTGCGTAGGGATGATCAGATCATCATCGTTGTCAATTATACCACGAAAACTAAGTTGACTTTTTCGGTTGCTAGTGACGTTTTTCGGTTTTGTCGATTTCAGAGACTGAGCACAAGGGCTCGTAGGTTTCGCGATATTTTCGATTTCAGGAATGTTCAGTTTCGTTAGCTCTTCTTTCTGAGCTCTCATCGCTTTGATTTCGGCTTTGTAGTCTTCGAGAATTTTTCAATGCTGAGTCGCTATTGTCACCATTTCGCTTAACGCGTTAGTAGCGTCACCACAAAAGTTTCATTTCGGCATTGCATTTTTGCATTACGTCGATACACGCGTCATTATCGAAAATTTTTCGAGTATCGGTCTCTTTCAGTTTCGGTTTTAAAAAGTTGAATTTTCGGTTTTCGACGATTTTCGGAGATAGAGATCGTGAAGTTTTTCGCATTTTTTGCGGAGCCGACGTTTCAGGTACATCGAAATTATGCTTATCTGCTTCGTAGAGAAGCGGTAGATTTGCGTTTTCGCAGTCGAAATTTTCGATTTCTAGATTATTGGGATTCGCTAGTTTCTTGTAGAAACCTTTTTCGTAACCGAGCGCAGTAGAGTGACGTGTGCAGTTTTCCTCCATTTTTCGGATATTAAAATTTTCAGTGTTTCCTCAACCTTTAAACAAGCTGGTATGGTCACCAAATTATGTCGTGCGTGAGAAAATAAAGAGAGACGACGGAAATAAGCTGTGTAGCTTGACGATTTATCGCGCGGTTTAGAAGAAACGTACGGAACGTAGAAGAGCGTGCGGAACGCTAGAAACGGAACACTCGGAGTGTTTTACGGATTCATGCAATGATAATAGAAGGCAGGAGACGGGCTCGTAGAGAGCGCTGTGTCAATTTATCCAGGGATCTTCGCTCAGGTCGTCAAAGGTTTTTGGATGCCGAAACTCGGGCCGTGCTATCTTAACCGCTAAGAGTTTCACCCAAATACTCAAACTATTTTCCAAATAGTTTGACTCAACCTAGAACACACGCTCGGTTTTCGATTTACTAGCGATGCTCAGAGCCTCTCACAAAACCGACTGCTCACTAAGACAAACAAAACAACAACTGACTTAATCACAATCTTGCCGTGAGTGTAATCTTTGATGTTGTGAACCTTCGGACAACTTTGAACAACTTTGAGGTCCGAAATGATGCATTCTTGCGAATTACTTTGAAAAGCTGACCAGCTTACTGTAGTCGATCGGCACATCACAACACATGTAAACCCACTTAAATATTTATTTACAAGCAGGTCGTAGCTCGGAATAAGATGCAAGTTAATGAGAAACGTTCAAAAAACACATCAGAAATGATTTTGAGCGGTTTTTAAGCAAAAAAGTAAAAAAATTGATTTTTCCACATGAGGAAAAGTTTTTTGGGCATTTTCCTCAAATGGGGCAAAAAGTTTTGAGCAAAAAACACTGGTCCTTAAGAAGGAGTAGACTACAATTTTCGACCAACCAAATTGAAGGTATGAAATTTTTCGACCAATCAAATTGATGGCAGATCTCGCTCTGCAATGCTTTGTTGAGGACGGACAGTAAGGACACCGTAGTATACCGTAAAACGTCACAGAGCCGGCAAATCTCTATAAGCATCATCACTTAATTACAATGGTGTATCAACTGAGTGCTGATACAAGACGTTTGTCATGATAGACGTCGTCAATGACCGTATCGTACACTGTGAGTCAGCATAGCGAAGATCTACTGTGCGGATGATGATCCAGTCAGTAGAACACCGAAGTCCGCAAGTTATAAAGTTCTGCTATTATCTAATTATCGAGCGTGATTTACTATATGAATGCAAACATCTGTTGAATGATGATGACGAGAAGAAAGGAATGCTTAAACCAGCGTTTTTTGTGCACACATTTGTGCCAATTGGCACAAGAAGCCATAAAAATTTGTGCCAATGGCACAAAAATTTTTTTTCTACTAGAGGGATACGGAAAAGTGTGGAAAAATTTTAGGGCAAAATTGAAAGAAAGAAGAAAGAAAGAAAGAAAGAAATTTATTAAATGTGAATAAATACACGAGTAAATGCGACTAATACAGAAAAGCTCATGGACGTGACAAAAGCACGTGCAAATTGAGCTTTAAAAAACGACTCAATTTAGACCGAAAAGAGGGCATGTTGTTTGAATGAATGATATCATTGGGTAGGGAATTCCAAACATCAATATTTCGCGAGCAAAAGTCATGTTTTAAAGCGTTAGAGTTATATTTCGATTTATACAATTTAAATAAGTTAGACGCGCGATAATTGAATGGACTCAAAGTGAAAAATAAGTCTGGTGGAATAACTTTAAATTTCAAAATTAAGAACATGTAAGATAGGTCAATACACGTACGTCTAAATTCAAGGTCATCAAGGCCAGATTTGTTGAGGCGCTCCTTATAGCTTAAATCTTTATATCCAAAAAGTCTTTTTGTAAACCTTCGTTGAACTTTTTCTACCAATTTAGTATCCCCAACCAGACAAGGATTCCAGAGTGGTGAACCATATTCCATCCAGGATAGGGAGAACATAGGATTTAAAAGCCCTGATTTTTAATTCATTGAAGTTAGAGTGAAAACATTTTAAAATCAAATTTGCCACCCTAGATGCTTTTTTAACCACATAATTACAATGGGCAGTTGCTGACAATTTTTCATTGAACATAACACCAAGATCCTTCATCTCTGAAACAGTAGGAATCAGAAAATCGTTTATATAATACTCAACATTGGGGTTATTACCATACCTGTAAGACCTCCGACCAGTTGGGGGGGGGGGGGTAAATCCGAAATTTTGGGGGGGGGGGGTAGGAAAAAGTCGAAATTTTTCCCAAAAAAGGCCAAAAAACATACACTTTTTGACAAATTTTTTTAATTTTTTCCCAACTGGGGGGGGGGTTGGGGGGGGGGGGAAATGATTTTGGGTATAGGGTTGGCCGAGTTGGGGGGGGGTCCCCCCCCCAACCCCCCCCCAAGTACAGGTATGGTTATTACTCCCAAGATGCAAAACAGAACATTTTTCCAGAGAAATAGATAATTTCCATTTCAATGACCATTCATAAACTTTGACAAGATCGCCTTGTAGTACTTCAGCATTTTTGGTAGCATTGAATATTTTCACATCATCAGCAAAAAGATAAATTTCACTGCTAATACCATCAAATATATCATTTATGAAAATTAGGAACAATGTTGGTCCCAATACACTACCCTGAGGAACCCCACTAGTAACCTTAATTGGATTAGAGAAGCAATTGCCAATTTTTACCTGTTGAGTCCTATTAAATAAAAAACCATGTAACCATCTCAATAAAAAACCAGATATGCCATAGGAAGCTAATTTTCCAAACAGTTTTTCATGAGAAACAGTATCAAATTCTTTCTGAAAATCGATATAAATTGAATCTGTTGTTATTTTTTTATTTTGATAAAAAGCAAAACATTTTCAGATCCTTTTACTTGACTAGAGCAAAAATACACCAATTACTCAGCAGAACAGATAAGAACATCTACCTTTATATACACCGTCGACAAAATTGCTGGCATTGAATTTTATGTCGACCGATGCAGACGATAACCTAACTTGGTGTGAACAAAACCAAATTTTGAAAAATTACGATCTGATGACACAGTGAACGCCATCAAGAAATACACTTGATTATAACATTACAAAATAAATTTTGCCTGTTTGTCACCATTAGTATTAAAATATGTGCTCTCAAGACAGCTTGGACTCTTTCTATACCTGTAAGACCTCCGACCAGTTGGGGGGGGGGGGGGGGTAAATCCGAAATTTTTTTTGGGGGGGGGGGGTAGGAAAAAGTCGAAATTTTTCCCAAAAAAAGGCCAAAAACACACACTTTTTTGAAAATTTTTTTAATTTTTTCCAAACAAAATGATTTTGGGTACAGGTTTGGCCGAGTTGGGGGGTCCCCCCCAACCCCCCCCCCCAAGTACAGGTATGACTCTTTCTCTAAACAACTCAGGATTCAGGCAGCTGAATTTAAATTTTTAAGCATGAATTTCCAATAAAAATCAAAGAAAAATGATGTCAAAAATTAAAATTAGGCTTAGTTGCCTGCTGCCGCCAAAAAATGGCAAAATCCTTCTATTTCACCCATTTTTGGACCCAAAAAGCTGCCAGCTACCCGTCTCTCCAGGGGGTATACCATCTCCTTCAAAATTTCAGGACTGCTCCTGTCAGCTCAGGAGCTGCTAATGACTGCAAGCAGTAGGTATAACAAAAGGTTTAGCAGTTACAAGTAATGCTGTGTATTGCTCACTAGCACTGCTCATGACTCATGAGCAGTAAAATCTGCCAAATATCAAAATAAACTACCAAAGCGAATCAACTTCAGACAAAAAAAGAATCAGTCGAAAAACATTTCAAACATAAGTTGAATTTATTGAATATAAATCTTTAGCTACTAGATTTGAATAACTCAACTCAATAAAACAGTCATACAAACTGAATCGAATAGCGCTAAAAACTTCCTGAATTGAAAATTTACGAAGCATTTGATTTGTTTGTTGTGTTGTGTTATCCCATCTCAAATCTCTTGTCATGTCAATGTCAGGGAAGTGACTGCATTGCAGTTACTGCAATTGGCTCAACTCTCAATTTATTATTAAATCAGCTAGAAATTTGTATTCTCGAGAACAAAATGGAAGAAATGAATTTTTTTGTTAAAAACCCATAAACCCAGAAATTCCCCATTTTCCAGCCCAAAAAAACCAAAAACCCAATGCCCGCCAACCCTGACCCCAACCCAAAATTTCGGGTTTACCCCCTCAACTGGTCGGACCTCTTACAGGTGTGCTTGCTAATCCACCTCGAGGGTGACCGTAAGCATGTCTACTTTACTTACTATACTAGTCGGCATTCAATAGTTTCTACCACATAGGATGTCTCATCTCGTGCTTTAATCAGTACTTATATGTTTGATATTGTGTCTTAGTATTTTACAAAAATCAAGATTCAAGATTTTTTTCGATTTTTGTTCACATAATTTTTTTTGCGGTCTTTTCAATGAACTTTGTGAACAGGACTTTCTTACATTCAGCAAAGAATTGAAACAACATTAGTTTGGGACAGTGACTGATATTGGTGGTTGAAAAATTCAACTTTTTGATTGGTTGCTTGTCTAATTTTTCAAATTTAGTCGCATATTTTCAACATGATTTTTTGCTTTCTGTCCGACTATGAAAAATGGTTTGATTGACTGCAAAATTTGACGACGTATCCAGGAAATAAATGTTAAAAACATTCATTTTCCAGCCTTCTGGTACCAAAAATAAAAAAAAAAAAATTTCGGCACCCCGTGTCGTGCCGAAAGTGTATTTATGAATTTTATTGTTTCATTCAAATTTGATGATGATGATCATTTTATTCGCAACAGCACTAAGCAATGTTAAGATAAAATAATAAAAATGAACAAATAAGTTAATAAATATGGGACAAAAATGCAGTATATTAGCGAATATGCTGTGCAATGTGCATGGTCTAAAAGGCATATAACTCTCAGTGGCTCTTACAGGACTGAAATCAGCAAGGTGACGAGACGTCTCCCAACTTGGCCAACCCTATACCCAACCCCAGTACCGTACCCAGAATTTGTCCAAGGAGGGGGCGGATTTTCAAAAATTTTAAAAAGTATCACTTTACGTAGCGTACTAAGTCCTGAAATTTAAGTAAATGAAGAATTTTATACAGATGTATATACGTGTATCTATCCGCAAATAACGTATAAAAATTTTTAGCAATCAGTATGTATATATATTATATACGTATACAGAAAAAATATTTCCATTGCTACCACCCCCGCCCTCTGGGTACGACTCAGCCCGACCCCTAAACTCGGAACAATTGAGAAAAAGTGTCTTTTTTGTGTGGAAATTTTCGATCTTTTGCGACCCCCCTCCCAACAGGTCGCACCTCTTACAGGTATGGGTGGGTGACATCGCAAAAAATGAAAAATTGCACCTCAATTTTTTAAACACTAAATTTGGAAACATCGTTTAAGCTCTTCAGTTGATATTATAAAAATAGTTTTCAGTTGCTCCTGCACCACAATATTGAGCGTAATCAAAATTAAACTACGCAAAAATAACTGTTTATTCAATATAACAATACCACATTCAAGGTTTAGTCACACATTTCTTTAATTTCCGGATTATCGTCTATTTTTTAAAATGCAGATGATTGTTATTTGCCAAATATTCGTCCATAACTGTCTTAATATTAATCAGTATATCCTTGCGAATATTTAAAACTGCCAGTGCTGTAAGCCGTCCTTGGCTTGTTCTTGATCGGAGCTTACTATTTAAATACGTTAACGAACTGAAGCTACATTCTGATTCACTTTAAAATAAAAATAACAACAGGTTGCATAAATATAAAACGGTATTGTATGCTTAGGTGGGAAAATTAAAGAAAAATTGGATCACAAAAGATCTTCTTACACACCAAAAGAAAAAAGTTCATAAAAGTAGCATAGATGATGACACTGGCAATGTTCCCAAAGTTTGAAGCAAGCAATGAATGCTTGGAAATGAAAGTTTGTCGCAATGAGGCAGCACTTTCAAAACGTCTGTGATCGTTTTACTATCCTATGGCAATAATTGACAATGTCGTTGTCAACTTTCGTATTCATCTTGAAAAGTGAATAATTCATTTCTAACCCAAATTATACTGGACAAGTCTGTTATGGAAGTAAAGTGGCAATCTATACCGGGGAGAGAATATTAAATAAGATAGAAAATAAGATGACATATTTACTCGTTATTTCTCCTACTGATAAGTCTAACACTTCAAAATAAGATTCAGCTGCTGGCTGTAAATCGAAAAAACTGTGAAACAAGGCAGTATTTTGGCACAACATAAATGAATCTTTGGTAATCAGGGCCGGATTTCAAACAAAATTTAAATAATCTTATCACGGTTTACTTTTTCCATTTTCCTTTGGACAAAAGGACATTCTATATCCGTTGAGTGTATACATATATGACTTTTTTTGAAAGTCAAAATTTTTCTTCTGATGAGCAACCTGATTTGAACGTTTTGAACAGAGTGTTCCAATCATTGTTTTGAACTTCGGCTTTAATGCGTTCGGATTTAATAGATGACAAATTAAATGAATCCAGAATATCTGATCCACTGGCTAATGTATCATCCTCATTGATAAGTGCAAAAAACTACAAAATAAACATATAGATGTTACACTACAGAAAGTGGGTACAAGATGTACAGCATACAAGTCAACAGGTTTTTTTACTTTCGTTAACATTTTTAGCCTGATCTTCATCATTGTCTTGCTGCATCAAAGCTTCATTAGAGCTTATTGAACTTGCAATAGGGCATTAACGTTGGACGTTTTATTATTGTTAATTACTATTAGTGGTTTTTTATCGATATTATTCTTAATTTTATCAACAGTTGGTACATTGGGCCGATTTTTGCTAAAACTTTCACCAAAAAAGGCGAATAATGATTACTAATTTGACTGCGCCTGGTTATGATGATGCTTCATAATTATAATTTCCTTAAGTAGATGATGAAAATAAAAACAATAGCATCATCAATATAATAAGATTGTTTTCTCCAATGACACTATTTAGAGAAAACAATTTCCATGCACAGAGTTCAGAAGTATTCGTTCCAGTTTGTTGGTAACCACAACCAGTAGTTACCACACCATGAATGAATGAAAGATTTCCCAAAGTCAGTATGGCGAAAAATAATACTTGAGCTATGTGGATTGTCCATATTTGAAAGTACGGTAGTTGAAGCTTTAATTAAAAATGCAACTTGATTTTAAAAAAGATTCACTTCTTCAGCTTGTTGACACGTCACCATGTTACTCCCCTGTAAGAGCCACCGATAGCTCTTACAATTGACCAAAATTGAATTTATCCAATTTAGAGCTAAAAACGTTACTAATTCTAGATGTCATCATCGATATAGGAAGATTATTCGAGATAGGAGTAACTCTATTCGTAAAAAATGTTTTTTAATATCAGTCCTCGGAATATCTGTTTTTTTTTTGACTGGATCGGGTCTGAAAATGTGTAATAGTGCAGAAATCACTCAATTTTATGTCTAGAGCTCATGGTTTATCTTATATACAAACAAAACCAAATCATTCAAACGTCTTCTACTTTCAAGTGTCTCTAACTTTAATATAGTCAAACGATCATTATAAGAAACCTCAGGAAAGTTGAGAACCCTTTTTGTGAAGTATTTCTGTACTTTTTCAATGGCTCTGATGTTCTTAGCTGATTGGGGTGACCAGTTGGTAGTTGCATATACCAGAATAAGTCTGACGTACGTTTTGTATGCATTAGTTAATAGTCAGTAAGAATCTATCCTTGTTTACGAATCGACGGAATATAATCTGTAGTAAGCATTCTTTATAATGTGGAATTTCACCTGAAAAATGGTACTATTAATGCAGTCAGATGAAGGAAATCAGAATAAAAACAAGCAATAAATGTCAACTACAGGAGAGGATAAGCCGAAAATAAAGACAGGAAAACTGCAAGCTTGTCAATAGAAGCATAACATGTTTATCATTAGCTCTCAACTTTTTACTTCACTTCACATTTATGTCGTCTAAAAATTAGTTTGATTTGATTTCACTATCGTTTGTTCAGCGAATCTATTTAGTGCTATTTTAATTCGTCATTTATTTTAAAAGTTTTCCATAAAGTGCTCGGGTATCTGAATATTTATTCATATACAAATACTCGGAAATCCAGATAATCCATGCGGATATCTGCTTATCCGGATATCCGGTGAATATCAATACATTTTTTTGGCGCTACGCACTGAAGAGAAGAAATCGTGTGCTTTTGTGATATGAAGGACATCAACTCAAGTTATATCTGGAAAAAATTTGAGCAAAATATATTTGCGAAATCGTGATATTTTAGTGTACAAAGAAAATTTTCTTTGCACGAAAATTTTTGGCCGATCGCATATCATCCTAAGCTCTTTCATAGCCACCATGTTGAGCTTTTTGTTCATGTTTTTTCCATATCTGGGCAACCGCTATCGGTTCATCCGGTACCAGTCGACCTAAAAAGTTGGTTGGTTCCCGGATCATTTCGGTGGTTGCCTAGCCAAACAAGGGTAGGGAACCTGACAGGCTGCCCCATAGGGAGGGGTATGAAGGGGTATTACCCCTACCTAAAATCCTAAAAATGGATCACTGGTTGCCAAATTTTTGGGGAAAAATGGTGTGTTTAGTGGACATTTAAGTACACTATCCTCGCAAATTTTTAACTTTACTCCTACCTGAAAATCTGACCTTGGAGACCTCTGGAACCAGATGTAGTAATAGTGCTTCTATCTTGCACCAAGACAGAATGCAATAAAATTTAGTTTTCAAGTTTTTTTTCAGAATCTGCACACTTTTTAGGACGTACCAGTGTATCCAGCGGATCGAGAAAACTTAGAATGTCAGGGAAAAAATTAATTCTGAATCATGAAAATTCAGCGAATTCGAAGAATTGCATTCTGGTGCATTTTGGAAGGTCAAAATCTCAGAATTTCCGAATGCAAAAAATATATTGACTCCCTGATTGGTTGGCTTATTCCCTAATCATGTGGTTGATTTCATGATTGGTGTGTTGATTCTTTGATCGGTTGGTTGACTCCCTCATTGTGTTGGATGGTAGGTTGATTTACTGGTTGGCTCGTTCATTGATTCACTGATTTTTTGGTTGATTCTCTGATTGGTGGATTGATTCCCTGTTTGGCTAGTTGATTCTCTGATTCAATGGTTGGCTGATTTCCTGGTTATTGTTTGGTTGGTTGATTTTTTGGTTAGCAGTTGGTTGGTTAATTCCCGGGTTAGTTGGTTGTCTCTCTGATTCTGTCCTTGGTTAATTTCTTAGTTTTGTTTAATTGATTGAAAGATATTTCGTTCTTGTTGTTAGTTCGTTAATTATCTAGTTTTCAGTGGCTGATTCTCTATATCCAAGTCCTCTATCCCGTTTTTGCAATTAAAATTGGTTCACACACAAAACATGAGCTGTTGTTAAGAATGAAGTCATCTGGTATCGATGTCGCCTCGTCTGGTATCGATTTCAATCCAGTTGAACCTATTGTCCAGGTTGTGTTTTTCACGAGTTCAAGTTTTGCATAAGGGAAACAATGATTCCTCCACAATGATATGTTAAAATTAGGTGAAAGAGTATTCCAGGCAGTAAAGTTATATACATTTGATTAACCCTTCGGAAGGTTAGTTTTTACTCGTTAATGAAAGGGTACAAACGCAGATGTCAACGTAATCAATTTTATCAGCAAGCATACCGCCAGTGTTGCATTCAGTTTCATAGTAAATTGACTGCATTTGTTTGATCGACAAAAAAACGAAAAGTATGTATTTTCAAGAAAAAACAAAAAATAGATTGAGCACTATTTTGGGATTATCAGTTCTATTAATTCAACTGAATCCAAAAAGACTTTTATACCAGTTGTTTAGTACAATCAAATGAGCAATTCCCATTCCCACATTTCGATGACTCCATATTGTGCGACCATACCATACAATTTATTAAATTTTCTAATGGTTCGCTCATTAACGTCTTATGCATGAGTTTGAGCATCAGCCATTGGTTGATATTGATGAATCATACGTTTAGTGAAGAATGCGCACGTAAGCTGTTCATTTCAAGATGAGAGTGAGTAACTAACACGAGGATATTTGAGTGCTTTCTATGAAAATCTTTTTCCGCTGATTAAAAATTTATTAGTGTTAATTAGGTCGTTGTACTTCAATTTTTATTGTTTCAGATGTCATCCAGAATTTTGGAACAAGATCTTATAACCAAAAATGCAATGAAATTATTCAAAGTATGGTATAAACAGGCCGAAAAGTCTTGCCCGGATAGTTACATGTACTTTTGCTTGTCAACCGTCGATCACAATCAAAAGCCGAGTAGTCGATACGTTTGTTTGACCGGTTTTGACGAAAAGTGCTTCCGTTTTTCGACAAATGATAATAGCCCGAAAATGGAAGATATAAGGCGTAACGCTTACGTCAGCATGAATTTTTTCTGGGCATCAATGCAGAAATCAATACGAATCAATGGCCTGGTGACGCAATATTCGAATGGTAAGAACACGAATCACGCCGCATGACGAATTTTCACGAAATATATACAATGCACTCACTGATGGACATCCGACAGGGCCCAAATTTTCCACCAGGTCCGTGCCGAGCCTTGCTGGGCCGTATACTCTAAAAATATAATGATTATACCTATGGCTTAGAGTAGCGAAAAGCAATGTCAGAAATACTATAAAGCTTGAAGTAGAATTACGTGTTGGGGTTAGTGTTCACCTGTGAAGCAACTTACTCCCGAGATTTTCTCAATGAGTGAATAAGATGTTAACCAGAACTAGTTTTCCACATTTACTGATGTTGTTTGTTGAGGTTTAGGCTGTCTCAACTTTTCACATCAGTCAGTGTGAGCAAGTCAGACCAGTCTGCAGTATCAGTGCACCACAAGGACCCTGCAATGTTGCTCAGTCAATTAATTGATTCTGAATATTAATTTAAACTACTTTTCAGAGTGAAAGCATTCACTAAATATATTTATAATGGCCAAAGGATAAGGTATGATTAGCGCATGACTAAGGGAAGTTGTGTGAAATTCCAAAAGTGTAGACAGTGAATCAAGTGCATCCGCTGCACCCAGTGCCACATTCACAGTTGAATGCCTACGGTGACTGTACCTTTATTTTTAATCTGATATGAAACTAGCATTATTGCAGTGGTTATTATACCCGATAGTGATCTCGTGAATACACCTCGATTGTCTGAAGGCGAAGGGCAAAATTTGTTGATCTTGTTTTTTAACTTGTGTCAGGAATTATAGTATTTCCTTGATTCTAACATTTGAATTGAAATCTTGCTATTGATTTTTGCTTTCCAACAGGTTATGATCTATAATGACAAGTGAATTATAATTTCAGTAGAATATCAGTCCGGACTGTATGTAACATTTGAATCAGGTGCTAAACAAAAATCTGGGTAAAATTTTTGATGGATGCTTATAAATAAGTAATTCTAAATTATGCCTCCTCCTTGTATGTAAGTCGCAAGACATACTAAAATCATGACGGAATTGTATTTTTTTGCCATCCCGCAGTTCTTAGCATACCAATTCAAAAGTATTCCACTGAATTTCCTATTCAATAGAGCAAAAATTCTAGTTCAGCGATGTCTGTCCAAAATTATACGATCACAAAATGTGAAGAATTCGACGATGAAACTTCAAATCGGATGCCTACCGTCTATTTCAGAATTCTTTCCTGAAGAAACTGGGAATTTCGATAATGTGTGGTTATTCATTTTTTCATAAGAGCAAAAAACGCTCGGTCAAGGCCCACCATATAACTATCAAGTCAGGCGGAAGAAGTCAACAAATTCTTTTAGATTTCACGATGTCGTTTTTCGCTAGAAAATGCCCACACACGCTTTATTCACACGTTTTCAAAATTATTTGAAAATTCTAATGTTTTTGGACCGGATCAGTAATATATTAAAAGTAGAAAAGAATAGAAAATTTTGAGTTTTGAGTAAAATTAATGATGAGAATTACATCAAAATTGATGTTATACACACTATCTACCGAAGCATAATTAAATCAGATTTCGAATAATTTGACTGCTGACGTCTATTGGACTAGTTGTAAAGAGTTATAGATTTAATTTATTATTCTATCCGGCGCGGTGTGATAAGAAAATTTATGGATTCTGATATTCTAGAGAGCTAGGAAATGAATCTTCACGGCGCTGATTCCTAGATGAAATATCTGAAAAACAACTATTTATTACAGCAGCATTACTGTTGAAGAAAATGAATGAAAATTGATGAAAAGCCAAAAAACAAATTACAAATCATTAGTTTCTATACTTGTTTTCAACAACGAATCAAAAGCCAAGTTTTTGATTCAGTTTTATGCTTGAAAATTTGCTGATGGGTTGGGTCAGTGACTTGACTACCCTGTGAAAGAAACCAATGATCCAAGACAATCCTAGTTTTGCTTGCCTGAAGAAACACTAATCCCTCCCTACGAATATTGTTTCCGAAAAAGGTATTCTACAGAAAAGGATGATCATTTCCTCACGAAAATCAGGTATCGTGACATCAATCCTCTTAGAACGAAGAAAGCTGCTGGCCGCTCAGTGATACAGTCAGATCGAAAGTATCCAATCAATTATAAGCATTTTCGCAACGTATGACTTGTATTATGACATCACTTTCAACACTTAAGAGATTTAACCTTCTATTTGAATGTGACATCAAAGGAATTGGTTACCCACCACTAATTGATCATGAGGGGATGACTCTCTGGTAAATGCCAGGAAGGGTGAATGCAGCTGTCGGTGCTAATGGTATAAAAAATGCATTTTTGAATGTGGTTCTTAAAAATCGGTATAGGAATATTTTGATAAAAAATTAGGAAGGAATAAATTTTTTTTTCTTATCTGATCCAAAAGCTTATATATGTACCTGGTGACCCTCTTAATTGAGTTTGCATAAGTTTTGTTTTTTAACGTTCAAATGACCTGTTGAACAAAACGCCTATTCTTCGCATTCATAATCCCCTTCAATGCGCAGCTCCGCTTTGAAATGGCCATCAAAATATAAACTTCTCACACATCTTAAAGATTCAATTTATATAAAGCTAAAAAATTAGAATGTTGTACTGGTTTCCATGCAATTGTTTTTAGCGTAAATGAGTGTAGCCCAGATGCCGCATAAACAGTTGCTTTGATAATTTCTGAAAATGGAAAAAATTAAAAAATTTTGTTACGTCAGTGCAAACTGATTTGGTAAATAATTTTTTGTTTGTCAAAAATTTATAATATGTAACTCGTCTCCTCTATAGTCTATTTTTCTTGAAATGTTTCCAAATAATGAAAGTGGAAAGCAAGTATTATTTCACATTTTTGCGATTTTCTGATAAACAAAATATCATGTAGGACTGAAAATTTGTGAGCATACTGACCTAACGTTTAGCGATTTTTCGAGTGAAAAATTTGACAGTAAGACCGATATGTAAACGATTTCGACCACAGTACTGATTTGTGTCACTTTTGTATCTGGAAGCATTTTATAAAAAACAGACTATAGGTTAAATTTTCTATGAGCTGAAACCTATTGCATTTTGCCATCTGTGTATTCTATTGGTTCAGGCGACGCGGACTATACAATGTGTCCCGGATTCCAAAATCAAATCACCTTAGCCGCCGTTGAATATCAAAGCAGACCGATAAAAAACGTTGGAACATTGGACGAAATGCGCGAGAAAGTTTTAAAATCGAACGCGTATAAAAAATGCCCCGATTTTTGGATAACGTTGGAAATCGAACCGATCTTTATCGAATTCTTTAATATGCAACCTTACTTTGACAGTGATCGCTTGCGATTTTTTAATCCACGATTCAATTGTCGAAAAGATTTTGACGAAAATTTCTTACAAACGGGTGACGATGGTTGGTTTTTCTATCGTTTGGCGCCATGAATTTTATTTGTCACCTTGATTGTTATCAAAATTATGTATGTTGTATACTGAGTGCTTCCATGAAATTTTGTCTATTTCTATCATTGCGTGCGACGTCCATTGATGATAGCGAAAATCGTCACGCCGTAGATTCTGTTATTATTAGAGACGTTTTCACGATACCTGTGATTTGGAGGACACCCTCAACTCTGTGGGACTCAGTGCCCGAATGTTTTAAATGCCATTTTTGGCTTTTTTAGAAGATTTTCGCAAATATGACTATGAATTTTAGGCTTATCCTCCGGCCAACCTGTGCTGAAGGGCTACCTGGATGGCACCGGAGCTGTCCCATGATAGGCCTATGTCGGGGTAAACGTGACCATTCCGACCAGGGCTCAACAAATATGGCCGGGTGCGTAATCTGTGGATTGGCTGAAACATCAATTCTAAGGGTGCAATATGGTATGTTAGCATTCAACATCCCTACACCTTGGAGCAACGGGGAGCCCCTAGTACAGTCACCAATGTTGAAGAGCTTCCTGGTTGGTGCTGGAGCTGTCCCACCACTGGCCAATGTCAGGGCAGGTGTGACCATCCCGACCAGGGCTCACAAAGGTGGCCGGGTTTGGAACCCATGGATTGGCTAAAACATCAATCTTACAGGTGGAGTATTGTATGTTACCATACAGCATCCCTCCTCTTAGAGCCACAGGGGGGCCTCATGGTACAGGAATACACAAGCGTCAGCTTGTGGTGATTTGATCATTCATGAGGCATCAGAAGAAAAAACACAAATCCAGTTTGGATCCTCGGGAGGCTTAAGAACATCTTCCGTCCAAACTTTTGGAATTGTGTAAAGGCTACTTTTCTGAGAAACCACATACTGCATTGTGTAACGTACCTGCTAAAGCAGTACTGTAAATATGTAGCATACTGTATGTGATAGACATTTATTAGATATTATTTTATTTTCCCATTTTATCATCTCAAAGGTGTCTGGGGTTCACACCCAAACATTCCTACAAAATTACGTGAAGTACTTTATTTTGATCCTTTCACACCCCGGTAGCCCAATTAAGATGCCCTAATTAATTTGCACAAACGGCAGCTGTTCCCCTAGAACCTACACTAAACTGCACATTCCAGAGCTACCGTAATCCCCCGTAAAAATGGTAAACAACACCTGCACACAGTAAAATACGTAGAAGCCCCGTCAGACAGTAGTCTCAAGTGTAACGGTATCCGCGGCCCCACAAAACATGTGTATACAGAGAAACCGATACAGGAAGCATGCACAGAAGCACAGAAGTGTGGCCAAGCCCACCGTAGAAAGCAAGCGAAGCACAGAAAGCATACAGTACCAGGAAAACATTAGAGAGGTGTAACTAAGTAAGCATAAAAAGCGTAGCAGGAAACGACGATTGGCGGAAGAAGATGGACAGAAGCTTGACCTCCCCCGACGCCCAGGGAGTGGCCAAAAACGTCGTATAAAAGAAGAAGCAAAGCGTGATTTGATTATTCTTGTGGTTTTACATTTTTTTGACTTCCGCGCTCGCCCCGTCCTTTTTATATATTTGCAAGCGGCCAATTGTCCGAAAGCAACTTAAACCGAGGCCCCCGTTCGTATTATAAATCGAAATGTGTTTTTGTATTGTCGACGTTCAAGTGACCGTTGATCATTCCTGTATTTTCGTATTATCGTACGGGCCGCGCTCCGTCCCGTTATTTGGTCCCCGCTGTATCGACTGTTGGTTGAAAGTAAAGTACCTCACACAAATCTGGTCATTACATATTTTGGTGACCGTACCGTACCGTTAACCACTGGAACTCCCTGCCCCCAATTAGGTGTACTCTTATCCGGGCATTTAGAAGCATTAGTAGTAAGGCCGGACCGTATAGGTCGTACGCTTAAGGATACTCCTATCTTTTGTGTACGACCTATAATTTGTCACTTTTTTCCGATTTATAGGTCGTACAGTAAACATACACGTTTTGCTTTTGTCGGATTTACAGGTCGTACAGTAAACATATACGGTTAATTTCTTCGTCGATTTATAGGTCGTACAGTAAACATATAGGTCGATTTATAGGTCGCACGGTTAAAAATGCATGTTCTAGAGTTACCGTAATTGTAGAATTACGGTAATTTTTTCGATTATGGTAATAAATGTGTTACTGTGCGTGGAAAAGGAAAATCAATGATGAACGCAAAAAGGAAAACTAAAATGAACAAAAAATGGAAAAGAAATAAAAAGTGATTGTGTGTAAAAAGGGCTTCCCCTCTGGGAAGAGGAAGCCCACAAAAATTTGCACCCCGGACCCCCTTTGTCAAAAGGGTGCCACCTGCAGGTGTAAATATATTTCGGAGGTCCCATTTTCTGAACGATCGTTCAAGTCAACAAATGTCAGAACGGTCAATCTGGTCAGTAATGGTCTGTTTAATGAGTAAAATCTCGAGAGAGTCATTACGCGATGAAACATTATCCTTACGGGTGCATGCGTAAAAATTTTGATGTTCTGCCAAAAATGACCAAGAAGGTCTTTTATAAAAATGACCAGAGTGAGCTGGCCGTAAAAAGCATGTAGACAAATAAGGTCTTTTATAGAAAGATGACCAAACGAGCTGGTCGTAAAAAACGTGTAGAAAATTTGGAGAGTTGACGTACGGTAAAGGATACAGATTTGGGAATTACCGTAATAGTAGAATTACGGTAAATTTTTCTATTATGGTAATAAATGTGTTATTGTGCGTGGAAAAGGAAAATCAATGATGAACGCAAAAAGGAAAACTAAAATGAACAAAAAATGGAAAAGAAATAAAAAGTGATTGTGTGTAAAAACGGCTTCCCCTCTGGGAAGAGGAAGCCCACAAAAATTTGCACCCCGGACCCCCTTTGTCAAAAGGGTGCCACCTGCAGGTGTAAATATATTTCGGAGGTCCCATTTTCTGAACGATCGTTCAAGTCAACAAATGTCAGAACGGTCAAATTGGTCAGTAATGGTCTGTTTAATGAGTAAAATATCGGGAGAGTCATTACGAGATGAAACATTATCCTTACGGGTGCATGCGTATAAATTTTGATGTTCTGCCAAAAATGACCAAGAAGGTCTTTTATAAAAATGACCAGAGCGAATTGGCCGTAAAAAGCATGTAGACAAAAAAGGGTCTTTTATAGAAAGAGGACCAAACGAGATGGTCCTAAAAAAACGTACGAAAAATTTGACGACTTAAAAAAATCTTTACGTATCAAAAATTTTTAATTCAATGCAACATTCTATTTTATTATAAAACTTTTGAAACACTATTTTATTTTTGTTTATCACTAAAATATTGTAGTCTAAAAACAAAAATAATAACGTGAACAAAAAAATGGAAAACATAAAAGAAAGAATTCATTTATAAAATTGACCCCCTCCGCCCACGGAGGAAGTCCTTCAAAAAACGCGCCCTCGGGCTCCAAAATAAGAGGTGCGCCGTCTGCAGGTTCACAGAAAAGTGAAGTGGAAGCCCTGCATACTGAACGATCGTCCAAATTAGAACGGTCTTTTAGATCAGAATGCTTAATTCCACATATAAAAACTCTAAGAGTCTATAAAACTTGAAACATTATTCCTACGGGTTTATACTTATAAAGCCGTAAATGATCAAATTCTTTTATAGAAAAATGACCCAAAACAGTGGGTATAAAGCGCATGTAGAAAAGTGAACAGTTGAGATGAAAAATATTCTAAATGTAAAAAATAATTGATATCTCAAAAATATTTGAAGAAAAGAAAAGAAAAGAAAAAGAAAAAGAAAAAAGAAAAAAGAAAAGAACTAAATCATCAATACATGAACGTTATTCTACGTATCGGAAATTAATACATTATATTAGATGATTTATGTAGGTAGATGCGGTTTTGTATACAGAGTGTTTCCCAGAGCAAACATAGAAAGGTTAGACAGGTGAAGCCATTTAGATCATAAAACCAATTAGAAATGCTAGAAAAGGTCAAAGGTTCTATAAAACACGGTAGCAAGAGACGCTTTAACCAAAATCATTAAGGTGGTGATTATTGTTATTTTGATAGTTTTCTAGAATAACCTAGAGCCTAAAACCTTTAAAGAGACGCAATACCAAAACAATTAAGATGGTGATTATTGTTATTTTGATAGAACCTTCAAAGAAAAACCGAAAAGATTCAACCAAAAAGCAGAAAAAACCGGACAAGGTTTAATGAGGGTAAAGAGGTATAAATAGAAAAAATAGAAGAAGAAGAACCATTCTTATTTTTGTACTTGCGCGCGACACCCGAGACTACCAATGGAAGCCGTTTTCGTTACGTTTATTTCGACGTTGAGAGCCGCCTACGAGGCTTACGGTACATTGATTTTACAAATATTTTGAATTAAAAATTAATATGTATACTATTTTATTATTATTAATTTAGAGCCGTTTTTAACGATGGCCGACATTGACGCGTGGGCGTCCGTCTTCTGGGAGGAGGCCTCGACGGACTTCAAGAGCTGGTGGAAAAGCCAGCGAGGGGTTGAATATCCGGCTAGACAGAAACCCTTTTGGGGTTTCATGAAACGTCTACGCCGGATGTTTGAAAACCCTTCGCTGGTCGACGGTCACCTAGCCTCGCACCTGTGGAATATCCTCCCCCCAGGTGCGAGGGCTGAATGGGAAAACGCCGACGGTCGCTACGTCGAGGAGAGGGTAAAACTAGCGCTGCCGCGTTTCTAGTAAGTTCAGATGTTATAGTTAAAACACGTAGTAGACATATAAATTTTATATTTAATGAGAGTAAAATTATTATAAGCTTTTACTACAACTGCAACATGTTACAGATTTCTAATTCATGTATATTAATGTATGGTATATAGCTGAGTTGTCTAAAACTTGACAAAGAACATTTCTAGAATATTCTAGAAGCTTTCAATTATTTACACGATTTATACGATAAAATTTTACGATAAAATAAAGGCTATTGATAGATCTTGTACCTATTACTTAGCAGTTAATTGATATATTAGAGTAAAAATTTTTGTTTAACTAAAATAGTTATTAAAATTTGTAAAAATTTTAGTGGATACGCGTGAAACTTTTAGCGTGGGGGGTGCGACGGCGGCGGCGGCGGCGAAGGCGAGTGCATATATGTATATTTTATTTTGTTTTTAAATTTTGTATATATGTATAATTTATTCTATTTTGTTTTAAATTTTGTATATATATATATATATTTTGTTTCAAATAAATTAAATTGAATTAAAATTAATAAAATTTTTTATTTATTGCGTTTAATAGTAAAGATAATTTCTTTAGAGTTCTACTATGAGTGTGTGTGTGTATGTGTCAACTTCGGGAATATAAAAAAGGGTTTACTGTAGTCAGATATTTAGAGATGTACGAGTAAACGATATGTAGAGAATATGCACAAACAGGTCTTAGGGTAAAAAGAACGTACAAGATAATTACGTAGCACTGTAGAATTAAAGGAGAAAATAAAGGAAAGGAGGAGTAATAAAAGGAAGTTCATTTATAATTAGGAATAAATTAAAAGAATATTTCTAAACAATAGCTAAAGAGAAGGAGTGTATAAACAACAACTATAAGTGATTTTTTATTATAAAAAAATGAGATGAAATGTACATATAAATATAACGTATTTAAATACTATAATCCGTAAAGGTTTCACGATTTTTATCAATCATTACGAGAGAGTCAAATTCTGCGTATATAAGTGCTTCAATACCCCCATCGGGTATATCCTCTCCAAAATTCATCTGTAAACTGGTGGTTCCTTCACGTACGAGTTCCCAAAAATTACAATCCATACCGCAAGGAGTCAAATCAAAAACAAAAACCGTGTTATGCGTTGTAAAAGAATTTCGAGTAATTTCATTACCCTTGTTATCTGTACCGATTCCTACACCCTCAAATAATTGTACAAAAGTGCGCAAATATTTGTTTTCTTTAAAATTTAGCATATATGGTGTTGTAGGTAAGGTTGTAGTGCCACTTGTTATTTTAATCTCGTTTAATCCGAAATGCTTAAAATTGAAGGGGCTCTGATAATAATCACCCCTAGCAGCCGAACCATCAACAAGCGCCACAACGAGACGACGAGGTAAAGGACCTGTGAACAATGAGTTCAGAGGAGCTGAGCGACGACTAGTTGTTATGTATAGACTTGTAACATGACATCGACGAATAGGGTATTTTGCAGCTGTATTTTGTAACATGGATTCAATAGCTAGATTGATATTATCCGCAACTTCAACTTTTTTAACAAATAGAGACATGCTTTTAACCTCGATTTTATAAGCTTCGTTGTCAGTAGATATAAATTTTTGCAAACAAAAATCTTCTCTATGTCTGTATAAATCAATTTTCAAAGTACATTGATTCAATAGAAAACGTTCTTGCATAAATAGATCGGTGTGTATAGGAGCCATTAATTCAACAACTGCACTGTTTTTGAACATCTGAACTCTTTCCAAAGCACCCTTGTTTTTCTTTATATCGAGAACATCACCATTTTCAAAAGCATAACCAGCAGCTGCAACATGTGTCGACTTAGCATCACGACCATAGTTCAATTCCCTTTCCAAATAAGATCTGTAAGCGTATCTATCCCCACTGAAATGTTAAAATGTTAAAATTAAAAAACGTAAACATACATTTAATTATAAAACTTACCTGTCAGATATTAATTTTCCATTTAAGTACATCTTGATTTGTTTAAAAAATGTTTTGCCGATCAAATTAATTGACGCCACAACGTTACCACTGATATTGTTGTTGGCCTCTGCTGTTAAAGTGCAAGCAGCGCCATTAGCTTTCGTAATTCGAATAGTAAAATATATAAAATTTTTTGATAAGTCCAACATATATGAATCAGGTGAAATAACAAACTCGTAAGGTCCTTCATTAGTACAAGGATTTTGTAACTGAATTTCAGACCAAAAACTTCTACGAATAGCAACTTGTGTTGGAGGTACGGTAAATAAATCTAACTCCGTTTTACTACTAAGAGAAGACGCAGCATCAATAAATTTACTCATTTTGAATAGATATCCTTGAAACCGACTACTCTACGTGGAGTCTTTTTTAAGAATGAGGAACGTCGTTTCAGGTGTTTACGTTTATATTGTTTTTGATGTTGATGTTGTTGACGCTGACCATCATTTAACTTTTTATTGCTTTTTATATGTATCGTAGAATTTATATGTTTACGCTTCCCTAAACCTTTTCCTTTATGAATGCGCTCGCCCGTTTCGTGTAATAAGCTACCAGCTGCATTTCGTCCATGCTCAGCAACACTTTCTTTAAAAGAACGACCTTCTACAACATCACCTGCAATTTTGGAACCTGCAGCAAGTGCATGCTTTCCTGCAGATTTTAACAAAGGCATAGCTAGATGCCACAAACTCTTGAAAAAATTACCAACTCCAGCTCCTTGATGTCTATAATAATAGTAGTATGCTGCTCGGAAACCTTCTAAGGTACCACCTAACTGAAATTGATTATCTTGAATGCTGTGTTGATAAATTTTGATCCAGTAATCAACAGTTTCAGGGATAAATACGGTATGCATATTTTGCTTTGAAAATCAAAAGGAACAACAACTAAATGAATTAATTAATTAAGAGCGTTTGCGAAAATTCAACCTGACGACAACGTGTCCAAATGCAAATGAATGAATGAGTAAATAAAAATTTGATACTATGCTTGTAGGAATAAAGGAGTACGTCGCCGAAAATGTAATTTAACTATAACATTCCCAAACTGAAAGGGTATAAGCTCATTCATACTGTTTTTTATATTAATCTCGAGTACTGTAATTTCTTTCAATTGAATTGGTATATAGTGAGGTGTTTCATATAAACGACTCACATTATCTTTGTATTTTCCATGAACATTTACTATACGTAAAAGCGGCCCTAAAGTATTTCCAACAATCTGATTTTCAATAATATTACAGTAAACATAAAAATTCTGTAAATCATTCAAATTTGGTGGTTGAATACCTAACATGTATAAATGATTAGTTCCAGGCTCGGCAAGAAAAACAGCTTTGGATGGTGGAATATGTGTGTTAGAATTTTTTGGAGGTTTCTCTCCAACAGTATATAAGTTACTATTCACAGCTCTATTTAAAAAATCATCAGCAGTTGCATAGGCCTCAGTATTGGTAGCGCCAAATCCGAGAAGCTCCATTAATCGTTTGCTTATTTCGATTTTACGTAAGATTGTACCACTTTTTATTTTCAAATTAACTAATCCTCTACTATGTTCATCGTATGAAAACATGATTTCCATGTTAGTTCCGGCAATAGCTGCTCCAACTTTTGCATTCAACTCTTCAATTAATTCAGATATGGTAAAGTAATGTTTTTCAAAAACTATTACTTTAATTTTTTTGACCTTATTTCCGACACCATCCGTAGTTAATGTTATTACATTATCTCCACCATGATTGGTAAATGTAGCCCAGCTATAGGGGTATATTATTTCACTTAGTCCTACCTCCCAGCTTCCATCTAGTTTTAAACGGTAAGGTAGATGGGCTGAAAAATCAGAGTGTTTGTTTCCATTTTTGCTATTACTAGGTAATGTGATATAAAATTGATCTTCAAAGGTTGTCATTATTTATAATGTTTCCTGGAAAGAGGGCTTTGGCTAAATTAATGCTAAATTCTTTCTGGGGAAAAGTAACTATACATAGTTTTTTGTAATTCATTTAATTAATTAATTTTATGTTTTTTTAGTTTGGTCAACGAAACAATATGGATAAGACTGTTATCCACAATGCACCCAAAGAATATTTTGAACTTGTGATGAATGTCGCCAACATTATTAAGAATGTTAGACTAATCAATGAACAATTGGTGTCAACAACATATTGTCAACATGATGATTTTGCCGAAGTCATGGGAAATACTAACGCTGTTATTGCAGCTTATACGACGGCTCAAGCTCGATTAAAGTTATATTCTTACATTGAGCGATTAAAAAGTCGAGTATTGTATTTTGACACGGATAGTATTATTTACCTGTCAACAGTTGACAAACAACAATATCAAGTACCCACTGGTTGGTGTCTTGGTGAAATGACTGACGAGTTACGTGAATATGGTTCTGGATCTTACATTACCGAATTTGTTAGTGGAGGTCCTAAAAATTACGCCTACAGGTTGTACAGTCCCTCTACAGACCAATACCGTCACGTAATCAAAGTCCACGGTATCACTTTGTCATCAGATACTATGAAAAAAGTTAATTTTTATTCGCTTCGTTGAATGGTTTTTGCTTTTGTAAAAAACAATGGAAAAGAAGAAGTAGATGTACATAGTCTCCGTATAGAGCGTCAGCAAGATCGTAAAGTTGTTACTCGTAAAACTTTGAAAAAATTTCGTATAGTATATGATAAACGTATTTTGAAACGTAATTTTTGTACATTTCCTTATGGTTGGACTAAATAATTTTACAATAAAGTAGAATGTTGCATCGAATTAAAAATTTTTCCTTTTGATATGCAAAGATTTTTTCTTTTTTCTACATGTCTTTTACGACTATTTTTGATCATTTTTTATAATAGTCCTTCTTGGTCATTTTTGGCAGAACATCAAAATTTATACGCATGCACCCGTAAGGATAATGTTTCATCGCGTAATGACTCTCTCGAGATTTTACTCATTAAACAGACCATTACTGACCAGATTGACCGTTCTGACATTTGTTGACTTGAACGATCGTTCAGAAAATGGGACCTCCGAAATATATTTACACCTGCAGGTGGCACCCTTTTGACAAAGGGGGTCCGGGGTGCAAATTTTTGTGGGCTTCCTCTTCCCAGAGGGGAAGCCCTTTTTACACACAATCACTTTTTATTTCTTTTCCATTTTTTGTTCATTTTAGTTTTCCTTTTTACGTTCATCATTGATTTTCCTTTTCCACGCACAGTAACACATTTATTACCATAATCGAAAAAATTACCGTAATTCTACAATTACGGTAACTCTAGAACATGCATTTTTAACCGTGCGACCTATAAATCGACCTATATGTTTACTGTACGACCTATAAATCGACGAAGAAATTAACCGTATATGTTTACTGTACGACCTGTAAATCCGACAAAAGCAAAAGGTGTATGTTTACTGTACGACCTATAAATCGGAAAAAAGTGACAAATTATAGGTCGTACACAAAAGATAGGAGTATCCTTAAGCGTACGACCTATACGGTCCGGCCTTACTACTACTAGCATTAGATAATACAGTAGTAATCATTTCCTACAGTAAGACAGTATTCGTAGAAAGCAAACTGGAAATCCCCTCCAACGAGACATTAAGCGATACATTTAAACGAATACAGCGTGAAGCAAAAATTGAAGCATTTAAGCAGAAATCCCAGCGTAAACCAAGAATGACCCACCAAACGCAAGATCATTTAGGAGAAATTTTTAGAGAACAGATAAACGATTTATTTTTGGAACATTTTGGTACCCTACGCACACAATTGAATCAGAATACAGTAAACCCTACCCTAATAGATGATCTCAGAACAGCAAACATTCGTAATAACATGGCAAATAATTTCTACGCAAAACCTACAGTATTCACAGGCGGCGTGACCCAACATTTTGGTGAATGGAACAAAAGATTAGAACAATTCATGGCACTCCAAGGCATGAAAGATACAGACGTACAGTTAAAGTTGGCATGTTCAGAAATTCATTTAGGAGGAGCCGTGCTAGCAAAATTCAAAAGTTTAGCCAATTCTGAAAACCCTCCCCACACATAGAAGCAGTATAAAGTCGCATTACAGGCCTTTTTCCCAAACAATAGAGATAATGAGCTACATCAACAATTCTTACGCGAGAGGAAGCAAAAGCCATCAGAAACAGTAACGGAATTCTTATTTGATCTAGAACATCTCGCAACCCTCACCTACCCTAACTTTAACACAGACGCACGAGAAACGATCATAAAACCCCTCTTTGTAGAAGGCATGCAAAACGAAATCAGGGAAGCAATTAAGTATAGACGGTTTGCAACCTTAAAAGAAATGTCAGACGAAGCAGCTTACATTGAACAGCAAATCCTTAGAAATGAGTTAAAATCTAACGCCCTTCCCTTCATACCCCCAAAACCTGAACCCATCTTTTCCCTAACCAAAAATACAGATCAACAGGACCTTTTGCATCAGTTAGAACAACAAGTAAAAGATTTACAGTTGCAGATCAAACAAAAACCCCAACCCCCACAACAGAGTAGCTACAACAATTTCAGTAACAATACTTTCAGCAGGAATAATGCTTACAGGAACAATACCACCCCTAGGCAACCCACATGCTTCCAGTGTGGACAAATTGGACATGTAGCTCGTAATTGTAAATCAGTAGGCACCCGGAAATCATGTGAAATTTGTTTTCGTAATAATCACAGTAGACGTGATTGTAAAAGCTGATGCATCCACTGCTCCCAAACAGGACATAGATCTGATAACTGCCTTCCCAAACCCTACTCCAATTTTCAATGTTTTATATGCAAGCAGAGAGGTCATACAAGCAGGTATTGTCCAAATCAGCAGAGTCGTAATATTCAAAATTGCATTGAGTACAGGCAACCCCAACCCCTCATGGACATCAATGACCATGCATTTTACTCAAAGTTACCCGCCATAACTAACGGCCCTCAGACTACTTTAGGAACCATTATGCCCACTACCCATCGCCGTAGTGACGAATACGTCCTTGACCTGGACGTACCCGGTTGGTGCGCCATGTCACCACCCTCCATGCCTGAAGCTGCAAAAATCGAAAAATCGCCGCCCACCATCCCCATAGGCTACAAGATCCCCCGCAAGCAAGACACTACGCTGCCCACCGCCCCCGAAATCCTGTCAAAAGCAGGCCGCAACTTGTTATCCCTTCTCCATGGCCTGACCCCCGAACCCTACCAATTTCGCCCTCGCCAAACACTATTACCAACCCCCACAAGTAAGCAAGTCCAAACCCCATCCCATGACTCAACTTCTAAAATTTTACAGACCGTTCAGATTTCAAACTGGCCACCCCCTCAGCTCAAAACTGCAAAACGACAACACTCGCCACGCCAAATCGAGCAGAGTGAAAAAACACAGTGCCCCGCCGCCTCCAATAAAACATTCTATTGGCCAATGTTTTGTATTTTTCTTTGTATAATAATCCTCACATCATGTAGTGCCCAATTTCAGATGTGTGGAACTTCATTGAGCAGTCACTCAGTCAGCATACCAAAACTTGTATCATGCATGCCCCCTTCCACAATAGACAAACCTGTACAGACATTCAGAAAAATCTATATCCCCTCCACTAAGCCCCACATTACAGACGCATACAAATGCAGTGTTCGCAAACGCAAAATTTGTACTAATACAGGATTTTTTGGATCAAAAGGTATTGTCTTCGACCAAACCGAAATGCAAAATCTAACCCCACATGTTTGTAAGGCAATCGTTATAGACAAAGAACACAATGGTCAAAAATTGTACGAAACCCAACCAGGATTTTGGTCAACAAATAACTCCCTAAGCGTAGAATACACATGGTGTTGTACAGACCATTGTACCTCGGTCACTAACGTCATTATAGAAAGAGGACAAATAGCATCTTGGAATGGAAAATCTATGACAGGTACATTAGGTGACCTAGGGTCATGCAAACCAACTTCAGGTCATTGTGTCACAGCAGATGGATCCCTTATCTGGAATGAAACAGCATTTGAAAACTTATGCCCCTTCGAATACAAAAACACACATCCCATCAAACTCACGCAAACCCACATGATAATAGAAGAACTACAAGGTGCATTCTCAGTTAAAAACACACTTTTTTCGAATCCCGATTGCCCAGAAATTCAAGACAGCATTCTAACTGAACAAGGCATTATTGTACAATTAGACAAAAGCACACCACATCGTAACGCATTCTTAACCCCCAAAAACCAATGAAACTCATACTACACTTTACGATTTTGATGATTTTGAACCGATCAATGCGAAACTAAATTATCTAGCAAACAAAATCCAGGAATTCGAAATTCAAAATTTCAAAAATGTATGGAGTGAATTATGCAGACAGGCACAGCGTCACCTTGATCTCGTATGGCAAATTTTGCGTCTTGATGCATCCCTTGGAGCCCGTGCATTCCTACAGCGAACCGACGTCATAGCAGAATTCACAGGAGAAGCCCTCACAGTCTGGCCCTGCAAGCAGGTAAACGCATCTAAAATCTTTTACAACCACAAAATCAACCAAACATGTTACAAACTTTTGCCCATTCTCGTAGGAACCCAACTCATGTTTTCGAATCCAGGAGGCAAGGATTTGACCCCTTTTTCACAAACCATTGACTGCCATCACATGCATGTAGCCCTTTACAAACAGAATAATACATGGGTCAGTGAAACAGGATCCCCGCATGTCACAAATTTACCTTTAGAAATCGTCTGGAACCAAAATTTCTCCCTTTTCCATTTTAATACACCCGCTATTTTTATGATCAACTTGCAACTATTTCAACCAACTTACTCTTTTTGAAACAATACATTTACAAAACTCACACACTGGAAAACATTGTCAAAAAACGCGTCAATTACACCGCCCAAATGTCTCTCAATTCGGATACAGTTTACAACATGATCTCAGGCACTGGCCAAGCACTCAGAAATACCCTCTCTGGCGCCGGTCAAGGCATATAACATGTAATAACTGGTACCACCCAAAGTCTCATGGACGGATTAAACAATTTACTCAAAGGACCCCTGCAAATCATTATCATACTAGCCGTTATTACTGTAGTTATTGCAGGCATCTTTTATTCTTTTCTCGTTCTACAAAAATATTTCCCCTCTCCAAAGCATCATGCCACAAATGAACATGCGTATGAAATACCATCAAACAACAGACATTTACATGAGACCATACCCCCCATCATTCGGCCATGCTCTCTTAGAATTAGCTAATTGTCGTGGGGCACAAACGCAGCAGAAATACGTCCTTGTCAATATTGATACCCCCTGAACTCCTGCAATCGAACTCATTAATCAAATTCACCAATCTGCATCAAATAAGCCACCCCGAAATGTACCTGATAAACATACCCCTCATATTCCAATTACACTTAATGGCAAATTAATCACAAAAGGCATGATTGACACTGGTGCAGTTTACTCACTCATTGATTCACAGATCGCTCAAATTTTACAGTTACACATGAAACCCCTGCTAGTCCAAGCAAAAGCAGCAAATAATCTCCCGATTCACTTTGTAGGGACCACTTTTGTCACAGTGACAGCCCAAACTATCCAGGAAACAATCATGGTCCATGTCCAAAAAGATTGCACAGCAGACATCCTTCTAGGCAAAAACTTTCTCAGTCAATTTTCGGAATATACTATCAACAATCAAAAATCTCAGGTCAAATTTGGCAATGTCATACTACCCTGTGATGGTTTAGAATATAGCCCCCTTTCGACCTGTGGTGGAACTTATCTAGACGAGAAATTAGAATTACCACCCCGTACAGTAACCGAATTTACTGTCCCCTTGCCCAAATCGTACTTACAGGTCAAACAGCTTGAATTCACCCCGAAACCCAAACAGAATCCTAAAGTCCATTTAGCAGCTTGTATATCTGAAAACCAAAACAGTTGCATACGCATATCGGTCCTAAACACACAAGAAACAGCTCAAATTTTTTACCCCAGAACATGCATTGGTACAGTCTCCTGTTACATTCCAAAACAAAACGCTCCTGCTAACATGACCCCCTCCATGCAAAACCGGCCCAACCATTTTGATACATTCACATGGTTAAAAGAAAACGTTAATTTAACCTCCAGTGACCTGACAGAAGCAGAAAAAACACAACTCCTACGCCCCCTATCGAAGTATCCTACATTATATGCTAAATCCAAAATGGACGTAGGGAGAACCACCCTCGTTTCACATACAATTGACACCAATGGCTCCCAAACCCTACGTAGACAACTTTATCGGACTTCCCCAAAAGAAAAGCAAATCATACAAGCAGAAGTTGAACAACTCGCAGCAGCAGGTGTCATAAGCTAAAGCAATTCTCCATGGTGTACCAATACAGTTTTAGTCCCCAAAAAAGATGGAGGCCATCGTTTATGCATTGATTTTAGAGGCCTCAACAAAGTCACCAAAAAAGATACCTACCCCTTGCCCCGTATAGACAAAATTCTAGTTACCCTACATGGAATGAAATATTTTACGTCCCTCGATCAATCCAATGCATATTATTCCATTCCCATAGCACAAGCAGACAGAGAAAAAATAGCCTTTAATTGCTCAGTCGGCCAGTATCAGTTCAACTACCTCCCCTTTGGCCTCACTAATGCCCCAGCCACATTCCAAAGGTTAATGGATGTTATCCTCTCGGGACTGCAATGGAACACATGCCTTGTATATCTCGACGATGTTTTAGTTTTCGCAGACTCCCATGCCCAAATGCTGGAACGTTTAGACACTATTCTTGCCCAATTCTCACAAGCAGGCCTTAAACTAAACATACAAAAATGCAAATTCTGCCAGCCCCAAGTCCAATACTTAGGCCACCTCATTTCCCAGCAAGGCATTTCACCAGATCCCCATGAGGTACAGGCCATCTATGACATACCCACACCCAAAAGCTCAAAAGAAGTTAAGTCATTCCTTGGCCTACCCTCGTATTATCGTAGATTCATCCCAAATTGCTCTCAAGTTTCTAGCCCACTCACATCGTTACTCAAAAAGAATTCGGAATTTTCCTGGGGCCCCGAACAGCAAAATGCATTCACCAAGCTAAAAGAATTACTCATTCATGCCCCAATACTGCAGCACCCCGATTTCACAAAACCGTTCATTCTGCAAACCGACACCTCAAAACTCGGAATCGGCGCTATTCTCAGTCAGCTAGACAGTAAAGGTCAGGATCGCCCCATTGCTTTTGGGAGCCGCACATTGAAACCCGCAGAACGCAACTACCCGATCACTGAGTTGGAAACCCTTGCAGTAGTCCAATTTGTCAAGTATTTCTGCCCCTATCTTTTCCAGCAACATGTTATTGTACACACTGACCACACAGCAGTTCAGGCAGTCTTACAAAAGGAAAACCCGTCCCCTCGCATTGCCCATTGGGGATTAGCCCTCTCCAGAATTCAGCTAGACATTGGCCCTAAGAAAGGCACTGCTAACCGCAACGCAGATGCAGTTTCTCGATTCCCCTCACAGACAGCAAAACAATCCTTTGATATTGAGCAATTAGAAACCTGCCCCGAAATATCCACTATCAATTCGGTTTTGGAAGCTGAAGCAACTGAACAAGAAGAGCAACAGAAAAATTTTGCCGAACTCCAATGCACTGATCCAACTGTCAAAAGTATTTTAGCAAAAATCGCCCAAAAACACCCCCTTACCCTGATCAAATTCGCAGTCCATCAAAACATCCTCTTCCGTATAGTCGACAAACAAGCAAAACTATACATTCCCAAGTCACAAGTCCAGCATCTCATCGCCTCACATCATGACAGCAAATTCACAGGTCATTTTGCTGCTCGAAAAACTTTACACTTGCTCAGACAAAAATATTTTTGGCCCCAAATGAGCCCTGATATCAAACATTACTGCAAAACTTGCCACCCCTGCCAGACACAGAAAGCCCTCAGGCACAAAGTACATGCAAATCTCGTACCAATTCAGCCGACTGGCCCATTTGATAGAGTCGGTGTTGATTGCATGGGACCGTTACCCCTCACTGAAGACGGCAACCAATTCATTGTCGTTTTCATCGATTATCTCACAAAGTATGTAGAGGCATTCCCGACCCCTGACATCACTGCAGCCACTATTGCCAAGCTATTCGTAACCAGAATTGTTTGCCGTCATGGGTCCCCAAAAATCATCCATTGTGATCGTGGCTTTGATTTTGTATCCGATCTTTTCTCACGGATCACTAGTTTATGCAATACTCAGAAAATTCATACCACCCCATATCATCCCATTGCCAATGGGGAAGTTGAGCGTTGCAACCAGACCCTAGCCACCCGTATCCGCATGTACATCAATTCAAATCACACTGATTGGGATACTTATCTCCCATATGCCGTTTTTTTGATCAACATTCATAAAAATGATAGCACTTCGTATCCCCCATTTGAATTACTCCACGGTAGGCAAGCTAATCTGCCATCAGACGCAGCCTTAAATTTTTTCCCCACATCCTACATGGCCGATTTAGACGATTACGCCCTTCGTGTAAAATCGCATTTTACAGAAGCACTCTCAACCGTGCAGAAAAGTTTGCAAAAAGCCCAAGCCCACTATACCCGTCAGTATAACAAGCATGCTCAGAACATACATTACAAGGCAGGTGATCTTATTCTCTACAAGAATCATTCGTGTAAACAAAGGCTGACTCCCAAATTCCTCCCTCGCCAAAACGGGCCCTATACAGTTACAAATTTCATGTACCCCACCATTACACTCAAACACCCCCATAAGAATACCACATTTACGGTGCATGTAAATGAGACAACCCCTTTCTACCCTCGCAAAGCAACTAGCGAATCTACCCCCACCCCTCCTCAGCCTCGAAAGCCTTGAAGGAGGACGTTCAACTCCGGAAGGAGGGGAATGTAACGTACCTGCTAAAGCAATACTGTAAATATGTAGCATACTGTATGTGATAGACATTTATTAGATATTATTTTATTTTGGCATTTTATCGTCTCAAGGGTGTCTGGGATTCACACCCAAACATTCCTACAAAATTAGGTGAAGTACTTTATTTTGATCCATTCACACCCCGGTAGCCCAATTAAGATGCCCTAATTAATTTGCACAAACGGCAGCTGTTCCCCTAGAACCTACACTAAACTGCACATTCCAGAGCTACCGTAATCCCCCGTAAAAATCGTAAACAACACCTGCACACAGTAAAATACGTAGAAGCCCCGTCAGACAGTAGTCTCAAGTGTAATGGTAGCGGCGGCCCCACAAAACATGTGTATACAGAGAAACCGATACAGGAAGCATGCACAGAAGCACAGAGGTGTGGCCAAGCCCACTGTAGAAAGCAAGCGAAGCACAGAAAGCATACAGTACCAGGAAAGCATTAGAGAGGCGTAACTAAGTAAGCATAAAAAGCGTAGCAGGAAACGACGATTGGCGGAAGAAGATGGACAGAAGCTTGACCTCCCGCGACGGCCAGGGAGTGGCCAAAAACGTCGTATAAATGAAGAAGCAAAGCGTGATTTGATTATTCTTGTGGTTTTACATTTTTTTGACTTCCGCGCTCACCCCGTCCTTTTTATATATTTGCAAGCGGCCAATTGTCCGAAAGCAACTTAAACTGAGGCCCCTGTTCGTATTATAAATCGAAACGTGTTTTTGTATTGTTGACGTTCAAGCGACCATCGATCATTCGTGTATTTTCATATTATCATACTGCCCGCGCCCTGTCCCGTTATTCCGTCCCCGCCGTATCGACCGTTGGTTGAAAGTAAAGTACCTCACACAAATCTGGTTGTTACAATTGCAACAGGTTTCTGAAGAACAATGTTGGACAGATTGAAATTACCATTTGGAGGCAGTTAAAACACCAAACTGCCCAAATGGTGCTGAAAATTGTCAATGTCAAAGAAAGCCAAGCAGAAGAAATGTTGTGGGAAGACTTCTTGTCAGAGGTGGTTGAAGTGATTCAAACCATCTGTGATAACGACCCAATTGTTGAATCACAATTTATTCGACCACACGACTTCGACGAAATGCTTCGTATCGAAGTGCTTTTATTCATCAACAAGGCCTGGATTGTTTCTCAATCTGTCTTACCCGTAATGTCGATAGCTTATTTTGAAGAATTCAGACCACTCAGCTTGCCTGAGGAAGTGATGGCATTGTGCGCATTGCGAATTATCGTGAGATAAAGTGCGACTGATTCCTCATGCGAAATTAAACATGATTCTCATTGACATCACAGCCAAAAATCTCAACAGTGACATTGTGAACACACAAACAAACCACGACGACCAGATAATCCTGGGCCCGTCTCACTATAGCCATGATCACACTACAGTCACTGTATCACTTTAGCCACCATATCACTACAACCATCATCTCACTACATATAATGTACCAGAATAGCCACCGAAATCTCACTAGAGTCACCACGAGGCATAATAATGATCTCGCTACAGCCACCAGTGTCACATACCAAAAGTGTCACTACAGCCAATGTCTCAGAAGAGCCACTCAACAGATAATGCAGAAAATTATTTGTTTTTCTGCACAATAAATATTTTGTGCAAAATTATCTGTTTATTTTTGCAAAAATAACTGTTAACCCATCAAATGCCCTACATGACACAAAAAGTGATCGATTTCAAGAACAATTTAATCGTTATCTTGGTCATTTATTATAGCATAGTGAACATTTTCGAATCTTCCTTTTGGGACATGTTAGTTAATATTCGCCCAGAAAATTATCACTATGTCGTTTTTGAGATTTTCAGTGAAACAGATAGTGCAAAGTAACCATCATCATTTGTGGAACAAACTAACATTTTTGGTTCCATCCATGAACTGAGTTGATACAAAAACAGCCGTACCAAAATCTATTTTGGTCTTTGTAATGCTTGTACAAAATTTTGGGGTTTTCTAAGTTTTTATTCAACACTTAGCAGTTAACATGGCCTCCTTATTTTTAGCACAAAGCTTATGTGAAGGAGGTTACGAGGCTCTCACCCATGCAACAATAATATTTTTTTAAATGGCATGAAAGGTGCTGCATCTGTACTCATTGCCATATACTTTTTCTTAAAAGCCCATTATGTAATGCCAATACACGTATCATGTACAAGTTGTTTATAACACTGCATTTTACAGGCTGTTCCTAGTGGCTGTATTGAGACATTGGCTGTATCGGTACCTTTAAATATGCAACACTGGTGGCTGTAGCCAGATCATTATTATGCTTCGTAGTGGCTCTAGTGAGATTTTGGTGGCTATTCTGATTCATTAGCTATAGTGAGACGGCAGCTCTAGTGTGACAGTGGCTATAGTGATGCACAATCATAATCCCGACTGTCAAAAACTACACAGCTCTTGGTCAGGCCTGTATCACTTTGGGCATCAAAGTCTGGACTAAGCCGTTAAAAGAAGGTTCATGTATACATAACATTCAACACGGAATACTTTCTGTTGATATGGGTGGTGCCCAGGACTTCACGCTTTGGCACAAAAACAGATCAATATATACACACTGCCACATGAGGAATGGAATTGACATTTTCATTAAAAACAACGATGACTCTCTTGGAACCCCAAGAGTTGATAAATTGTACTGCCAACTCACTTGTACAATCGACAATCTTCCTGTGGTGCGAGGACAGATCAAAGGTATCAGGAAACAGAGACAATGGGCATTCTGTAGGGTCTCATGGAAACTGAGGCAGCCGATGGATCTAAACAAAAATCATTCCAGTTCGCCGACCACTTTGGAGTTTACAGCTGGTCCGGACTGCCCATATTTAGCCCCAAAAATGGTGAGATCATTGGTATTTATGGTATCATCTTTATATCAGCAAGTGGCACCAGATACCCATGCTATGCGGGCGTCCCAATCAAATTTACCACCACAGCAATTTGTAAAGGGTTAATATGGGGGTTTTTTATGGGTTTTGACTTGAGGCTTTTGAGCGTGTAGATAACTTGTGCAAATCGACACTGTGTTTCTGATTTTCTCCAAATGTATGTTATAGGACCTTTTCTCTTTCAGTTCTTACTGAAGAAGAACCGGCGTCTAGGGGGAAGAATGACGTTTTACAAAATTAAAAGAAAAGAAAATGAAAAGAAGAAAGAAAAGGCAATGAAAACGAAGGAAACCGACAAGTTATTGAAACGATGACGAAGGAGGTGACGATTTATGCCAATTACAACAATTACTACAAGGATTACCATGATGACCAAAGCTGGTGACGTTAGGAGCCCAGCAGGTAAGTGGTAGTTGTATGTAGATTAGCTCAGTAGTCTCTCCGACCAGATAATATATTTTAGAATAAGTATAATAAGACGATAATATAATATAGATGATAATATATGCAAATAAGTTGACGAATATGGAAATTAGGTCGACATTGCTCCCACATGTTTTGTGGAGCTTGACGAAGTTCACTGAGCTGACGAAGTCGAAAGCGAAGGGTAGATCTCTCATTGGAATTGAACTTTTCGTGCTGGACTGATCTTTTTATACTGAGCTGAATGGGGACGTGAATCAATGATTCATCGGTGAGGTTTCCATGCTTCTCTGGTAAAGTAGGCGGTCCTAAAACTCTAATTCTGGGAAATGGGGGGGGGGGTAAATTCCAAGAATTCCTAAGCTAATTCCAAGAATTGGGTTTATTAAGAAAGTTATTGTCCGTTAGAATCTATGAAAAAAGTGATGATGTAGTAAGTAAGGTAGAAAGATGGAAAAATTGAAACAAAAAGAAGGTATAAAAAGTTACCGTAAGAAAAGGGGAGGAGTAAGATAGTATGAATTACGGTAAGTTTCTAAAACTTCACAAATTGGTTGGCAATGGAAAGTTGAAAAGTGGGTCAATGATAAAACCTATACACCTGCAGTCCACGAGTATTGCTCTCCGAGAGCCAGTTTAGAGCAGAGACAGAGCCAGTTTTTTGGCTTGGCTGAGACAGTCTCTCGTGAGATGGCTCTGAGTTGGCTCTGGAAATTCGTTCCACAAACATGCTCGTGAGCTTGCCCATGAGAGCCAAAAAGAGAGCATGATTAGAGCAAAAACAGAGACAGCACTGCGATAAAAATTTAAGTCACTTTTGACCCTTTAGCGCTTTTCTGATTAATTTTTTATCTCTTCAATGAGTTTAAAGCAACTTTTGTGCGCGTTTTTGTGTTTATGTAATTTTCTATATGGCTGACTATTTATAAAATAAGTAGTTTAATTTTTCGGTATAAAATATTGATTTTTGAGCAGAAAATGGTGAAAAATGTTAACTTTAAGTTGAAAACAGTGAGTTTTTAACAAAAAACAGTGAAAAAATTTTGATTTTTAGTATACCGCGCTCATTTTTGAATAGAAAACGGTCAAAAATGTGAAATTTTCCGCTAGAATATAATGATTTTTGAACGAAAAACAATTGAAAATATCAACTTTTGCTAGAAAATCGTGACTTTCGAACGAAAAATGGTGACAATTTCAATCTTTGCTAGGAAATATTTAGATTTGATTAAAAGTGAAAATTTCTCGCCGAATAGAAACATTATTGAACCAGAAAAATGGTCAAAATTATCATTTTTTAGCGGGAACTGGTAATTTCTGAAAAACTGTCAAGAAATTTCTGCACAAAATTCTTTTCGGAACAAAAAACGGTCGTAAACTTTAGTTTTCGGTGAAAAAATGGCCTTTTTTGAACATACCTGTAAGGGGTCCAACCAGTTGGGGGGGGGGGGGGGGGGGGGCGGGGGTAAACCCAAATTTTGGGGCGGCGTCCCAAAATTTTCAAAATTGAAGGGGGGGGGGGAGGGTCGAAAAAAGTCAAAAAAATTTCGAAAATTTTCCGAAAAAAATCACCTTTTTCTCCATTTTTCCGAATTTGAATGGGTGTTGGGTGTAGGGTTGACCAAGTTGGGGGGCTGAATAACCCCTCCCAATTACAGGTATGTTTTTGAACAAAAAGCCCTAGAAAACATCAATGTTTCCATGCAAAATATAAATTTTCGAAAAAATTAAAACTTTCAAAAATGTCAGATTTCCGGTTGAGAATGATGGTTTCTGAACGAGAAGATCAGAAAGATTATTTTTCTGGCACATCATTCACAACCTCCAGGACAATCATGCTTACCTCCAGTTTGATTGGGCAATAAAATTTCTGCCTTCCAGTGGATAGAAAGATCAGTCAAGCTAGTTTGGTATGTGTGGTCACATCACATATGCCCTTGTTATGAAAAGTGGTTTTTACACCACCACATATTTCTCTATCGCTTACATAAGACAGTAATGCAGTTATTGGAATACTGACTGACACATTGGCAAAAATCAAGGCAGAGCAGTCCACAATCAACAAAGCTTTTGTGTGATCTGTTAATGCTGTATGTTTTCATGGCTCCCCAACCTTGCTCATGGTGCCAACAATATCTCAGAAAACAGGCATGACTATAAAGAACTGGGAATTCTGTGTACCTCAATTTGTTAAAGACTCATGTGACTGAATTGCTGCACTAATAGAGAGGCAAGTTCGACTGTTTATAAACGAAAACAATCGATGTACAACTGCTGAAGAATTTATCAGGTGTGCTACAACATATAGTAAGGTCAAGAGAACATCATTCCTCACTGGCAATCTCAAAATCCTACCCAAGAAGTTGGGTCTTAAAGCAGTTGGTATCAGGAGCTATTTCAATTTCCAGTTCACATCTACTAAAATCATGGCAACTAAAACTTCCAAGGTTGATACTGAAAGCATATTCAAGATGAAAATATTGAATGTCAAACAATTACCAAAGCTTGAAATCCATTATGTGGTTCATGAAGACCAGCCAGAGGTTTCACCCCTTCAAGCATCAAAGTTCTGGATTGCTAATGATCCAAAAATCACAATCACCAACCTTGATGAAGAATCTGAAGATCTTCCAGCTGCCACTGATGAGCTATATAAAATGGAAAGCAGTGCCTTCAACTGTCCTGAAGAAGACTGTATAAAGGATTTTGTACTTTGCAACTTGTTGCAGCATATTATTTAGGGTAACCCAAAGCTAATACCATAGTGAACAAGTTTACATGATATGGCAATACAAAGCTATAGTAGAATACTAGAAAGTGTTTGCCTGACCCCTGGCTTGCCTGAAGTTTAAGAAGCTCTTTGATTGTTTTATGAAGCTGACTCATTTGATGTTATGGAAAAAGGTTGGGCTTTAAAGAAGCATAAGATATGCCATCCCTTGACATAAAAACAACATCAATATTTGCTGGAAAAACACAACAGTAGCATTGTATATCATAGAAAATTCGATGCTGAAGTTGTCACTGAAGAAATGAGGAAGAACCTATCTTCTGTCAGATCTGACTTCCTCACACCACAACAAATTACTGGATTCTAGGCTAGGGAAGCTAGCCATCATTGGGAAGAAACTACTACATTTCATAGTAGCAATCTGAAAGGAGAGTGTGGTGTTGAAGATAAAGAAGAATCCTATGAGGATCCAGTGATGTTTGATCCTCATTTAGAATATGAAAGTGAACTACTGAAAACAGATTGTTTTGAATAATTGTTTCAATAATTAGTATGTTGATCTGACTCTTTAAATATGTCATCTGGTAGAGCAAATCTTCCTATCAGATTCAACCGGATTTTATGTTGAGCTCTTATGTCTGAAAATGATCCAGAGTTTGTCAGTTTTTGCTAAAAATTTGAACAATCTTTCATCTTATAGTTAACCAAGAGAATGTGGCTTTTCTAATTTTCAATATGATGCAACCTGGTGGGTATATAGCCACATACTGTGGCTGCAATGTAGTCGATTTGGAATAGAATAGTCCAACTAAAAGGTACACCAATTTGCACCTCAAGTTTTTTCAACAATATCAAGAGTCTGTTTTACTTTGTGTATTTCGAGTTGTATAAGTCGTAGAAAGCTAATTCTTTTTTTGTTCGATAGCTGAGTAAAATGCCCAGAGTAAACCACCTTAACATCTAGTATGTGCAGTGTAAAGAAAATGTAAACAAAGCAAAAACGTCCATTTAAAAATTTTTTTGTTGCGATTTCCAGATCCTTTGTTGCACCACTGAAACGAGCTTGTTTTTCTACCCCCCAGTTTTGATATTTGTTTTTTGTAAAAATGTATAGTACGTTAGAAATTCGCATAAATGTTGTTTACAAAATTTTTTTTCGATTCATCGATTTGAAGTAGCACCATTGCAAAAAGCGTATTTTGTTGTCACTGATGCATAATTTTGTTTTTCGAAATATCTCAACGTACGCTAAAAATTTGCATAAATGATATATGCCGAAAAATGTAAAATTTTAGTGGCGTTCGTACTATACTTCGAAAATACACTTTTTCAGTAAAGAATTTTTTACACCATCCTTGCGGAGCTTGAAAGTACGATATTTATCTGAAAATGCCAGGAAATGGCAAAAAGGAGAATATGTTTTTCCTTTTTGCTTGTTTCACTGGCTTAAAAGTTCGATATTAGGCCTCCCCATCATTTCATTTCAGCAAAATTTTAACTCAAAAAAAAACTTTCGATTTTCTGAGATACATATACGCGCCCGACAAAACGTTTTTAAGCCTTTGCGCATGAAATTCACTTGTCTTGTAGCAATTTTTACAATCTACATGATTACTGTATGTACAATACATACTTCGTTTTCATGATAGAACACACGTAATGCCTCTAACTGAAACTATACAGAACAATAACCATTCTCTAATACTAGGAAGTGGCAAAAGATGAATATGTTTCTCCTTGTCCCATATTTCACTGAGCAAACTACTATACTTCGTTTCCGAGAACCTAGTTGTAAACTCACCGTATTCTTGATTCGCACGTATTGTTTTTTCCGAGTTTAAAACGCGGGAATTTGAATTTCTAATACGATTAATGCTGGTTTAAACTTATTTGAAACTATGCTTTAGCTAATTCTACTCAAATAATGTTCGCCAGTCTCCCGAAAATCGCCGTCAACAAAAATTTTGCTATTTACCAGCAATTAATTTTTCGAATTTGTTTCAAATTGTGTAAATTCGTTGTCTTGCGAGTCAGGAATACTGTGGGTTTACCACCTGCTTTTCGGAAACAAGGTATAGGCCACTGCATTGCATACAGTAATGAAAAATTCTAACAAAGAATGGCACATACGTAATTACAAAGATTTCGGGTTTTTCATTAAACCAAAGTTTTTTCTTCTGTAAAAATCAACTTTAATAACAGATACTGAAATTTTTCAAAGATTTGTCCATCTTTATGCAGAGGCATTTTCAGAAAAGACTAAAAAACTGGGCGCGTATATGTTTCTCAGAAAATCGAAAGTTTTTTTGAGTTAAAATTTTGCTAAAATAAAATGATGAGGAGGCCTAATATCGAACTTTTAAGCCAGTGAAATAAGCAAAAAGGAAAAACATATTCTCCTTTTTGCCATTTCCTGGCATTTCAGATGTTACATTCACTGACAAAGTTTTATTGATCGGCATTGTATAGCTGATTCCTTATAGGCCTACAATGATTGTGACCTAAAATTTCGAAAATTGCAAAGAATTTGAACCTTTGGATTGATGTTACAATGCGAATTTTGATTCTTCGATCAAACGAATACTGGCATGTTGTTCGGCGCTAAAAACTATACAAAATATGTTTTTTTGAGGTATGATCAATTTTTTACTTATCACAACCTTGGTCGAGTCAGAGAAATTGTGTTTTAAATAACACCTTGTTGCCTCAAGATGTTTGATTGTTCTGGGAATAAATTTCTGCGTTGTACCTTTTATAGATAGAGCGGTTAATGTATATGATTTACTGTAGTGATGCGTCTTGATTTCATAGCTGAGCATTACCGAATCCAAATCGTGTTTTTTGGGGAAAAAAATTCGGAAAAGGGAAAAAAATTTTGGGGATCGGATACAGAAAAGATGCATTTAGGTGCATTTTAGAAGGTCATAATCTCAAAATTTTCCGGCGCTACGCGCCGATTATAACTTTAGTAATCATTGTTATGCATTACTTAGCTCAGGCGCGGCTTTTAGCAAGTCTACCTTCATTTATCATATAATCTATAATAGTTTTCATCATCTTGAACGTATTATCTCATGTTTTCATTGGTAATCTTCGATATTTTATCATGATATTTAATGAAGATTTGCATTTTTTCCTTTTGAGAAAGATCAATACGTCAAGTCTCTCAGCTTTTTGATGCAATTATTTCCTTTCTAACGTAAAATCAATTCGAATGCTTCATGGAAATATCTTTCGGAAATTTATACTCTGCAGTGCTTACTCGTATATTTTCGACCATTACAAATAAATTATACTGGTTTTAAAATTTTTCAAGTAAAATTCTAGAAATTACGACTTTTGAACACAAAATTTAAATCTAATTTTTGAAATAAACGTTCGGAAAATTGATTTTCCAGCGTCGCAGAATATCAATACCCAAAAAAATTTTACGGCGCTTCGCGCCGGAAAGATTAATATCCCTTTTGGGTTCTCACTTGTCGTCATAGAGGACTTGACCATCGATTTCTCATGTAATTCAAAGTCATTATGCTTTTGAATAGTTTGCTTGAAAGTTTGTTCCAATGCTTGTAGATTAAACTTTGAACTCGAAAATTTCAATTTTTTCCTCAATTTTAATGAATTAACGGGTCTGAAAACACCAGAAGGCTTGAAAAAGCTCAAAAACACGTAAATAAAGCGGTGTGAGCATTTTTAAGCGAAAAAACGACTTCGGGAAAATGGGGAAAAAAATTTTGATCCCTTTCCCCATTTGGGGAAAAGGCCCGGGGGAAAAAAACAGTGTTTACCATACCTGTACTGGGGGGGGGACCCACCCCCAACTTGGCCAATCCTGTACCCAAAATCGTTCAACCCCCCAACCCCCCCCAGGTTTAGAAAAAATTAAAAAAATTTGCAAAAAAGTGTATGTTTTTTGGCCGTTTTGGGGAAAATTTCGACTTTTTTCTACCCCTCCCCCAAATTTCGGATTCAACCCCCCCAACTGGTCGGAGGTCTTACAGGTATGGGGTTTACCCCCCCCCCCCCCCAACTGGTCGGACCTCTTACAAGGTATGCGAGCGAGGACCAGCTTTTTTTTGTGCACAGACATTTGTGTCAATTGGCACAAAGGGCCAAAAAAATTTGTGCCAATGGCACAAAAAATTGTTTCCAGCCTAAAAACATGCTGAAAACATTCAAAAAGTTTTATGCCAAAAGTTTGATAAAAACATGACTAAAGATATAGTTTCGCACACCGTTTTTTCCTCAAATGGGGCCTTTTGAGGAAAAAAATTTCGAAATGAGGAAAAAAATTTTGGGTATGGTTTTCATTGTGGAAAAAATTTTGGGGAATACAAAACCGAAAAGGTGCGTTTTGCAGGGTTGGCAAGGCTTTGGTTTTTTGGTGTTTGGTTTTTTTTGGTTTAAAAAAAAAACAAAAAATTGGCAAATATCTGGTTTTTTGGTTTTTTTTGGTTTTTTTTCCAAAGTCATTAGGAAACTGTTTTTTCACATTGGCGATCTTCTAGGCATGTATTGGTGTCTATCTTAATTAACAAAACAATCAATTTAGTTGAATTGACTTCACTACAGAGTAGGAAAAAGTCGTATTTTTATGATACATTTTGCACACAAAAGATGAAGCATATCTTTCTAATATCCAGTGGCATATTGTTTTTTCTACTTGTATCACCGTAGACGACTTTTACTCAGCTTTATTATCAATTCTTCACAAATGTATTTCTACTTTTGTACCATTGAAAAAACCAACGTCAATGAAATATTTACCCCGGCACATAACCAAACTTCAAGCACAGAAAAAATCAATCTGGAAAAGGCTGAAAATAGTAAACAGCAATGAGCTCAAGTTTCAATATAAATCTGTCGGCTCTCAAGTTAAGGCCAAAGTTTATGGTCACTATGCCAACCAAGAAAAAAATTTGTTGAAATCCAAAAACTTGAAATCCTTCTATAGATTTGTAAAAACACGGCTCTCATCGACTTCTTCAATTCCTTGTTTGAAGAACGTAGATGGCGCAAATGTCTATGACGAAAAAATTATGTCTAATCTCTTCAACGAGTATTTCAGTTCAGTTTTCACCATACCTGTACTTGGGCGGGGGGGGATGGGGGGTTGGGGGGGACCCCCCAACTTGGCCAACCATCTACCCAAAATCATTTACCCCCCCCCCCCAACCCCCCCAGTTTGGAAAAAATTAAAAAAATTTGCAAAAAAGTGTGTTTTTTGGCCTTTTTTTGGGAAAAATTTCGACTTTTTTTCTTCCCCCCCCCCGAAAAAAAATTTTGGATTTACCCCCCCCCCCCCAACTGGTCGGAGGTCTTACAATGGTTTTCACATATGATAATGGAACTCAACCCTTATTTCCTCCCAGGTGTAACAACTAAACTGGATTAGTAACTTTTTGTGATGAAGTTGTTCTGGAAGTCCTTGGTAAACTTAAACCATCTCTTGCTCTAGGACCTGATGGGTTATGTGCTTTTTTTCTTAAGAAACTTAAGCATGTTCTCAATAAACCTATATTTGAGGTTGTTTATCACACAGGGTCCTTGCCGAAATTATGGAAATATGCTATTGTTATCCCGATTCACAAGAAAGGCGATATTTCTCTAGCAAAAAATTATCGACCAATCTCGCTTTGTTGCGTAACCTGTAAAGCAATGGAATCTATTATAAATAAAAACATACAAACTCATTTACAAACTAATGGCTTATTAAGTGACTACCAATTTGGTTTTCGGAAAGGAAAATCTTGCACGCATCAATTACTACTATGTACTAATCTTTGGACTAAGGTAATTGATAATAAGCAAACTATCGATGTTGCATATATTGACTTTTCAAAAGCCTTCGACTCGGTGTCTCATAGTAAGTTGCTCGTTAAACTTGATGCCTATGGTATAAGAGGTACTACACTGAGATGGCTTCAAGCTTTCTTGGCAGGTAGAACACAATGGGTCAAGCTGAACGACTCCTTATCAGAGATCAAATCTGTAATCAGTGGTGTCCCTCAAGGCAGTGCCCTTGGACCTACATTATTTCAAATTTTTATTAACGATATTACTGATCATAGGTCTAATAGCAAGGTATTCCTTTTTGCTGACGATGTAAAGATTTTCAACCTGGCTTTTGAAAAAGAAGTACTTCAACTCGATTTACTCCACTTAAGTAATTGGGCTGAATTGTGGCAGCTACCTATTTCTAGTGAAAAATGTTCGATACTTCACATTGGTAAAAACAACCCAAAAAATCTTTACTATCTATCTGGGGCTTCTGTTCCTGACTCCGAATCTGCTATTAAAGATCTTGGGGTCTTCGTTTACGACAACCTTTCTTCTGGTGCCCATTGTAACTTTATAGTGACTAAAGCTATGCGAGTCTGTGGCTTGATTATAAGAAGTTTTTTTTCCAAAGATAAATTTCTCTTAGCAAAAGCATTCACCACATATGTACGTCCTATTCTAGAATACAGTGCAGTAGTCTGGAATCCATATCTCATTAAAGATATTGTGGCAGTTGAAAAAGTTCAGAGGCGATTCACTAAATGGGTTAGTACTGACAAATCATTATCTTACGATCAAAGATTAACTGATATGAATCTTACCAGATTAGAGACTAGACGCATTCATTTTGATCTAATTATGGCCTACTCCATCATCCGAAAATCTATTCTACCAGTCGAAAATTATTTTTCCTTTTGTACAAATCCTACTAGAGCCAGAAACTCATTTAAACTCAACATAGGCAATTCTCATCTTGACATTGACAAATATAGCTTTGCTAAACGAGTTGTTCATACATGGAACACATTACCCGATCACGTCGTAAAAGCGACCTCAGTAGAATTTTTTTCTCGAAAACTTAAAGATATCGATTTTTCTAAATTTATACGAGGACATTAATATAATATGATTTTTTTCTGTTTATTTCTGTGTTGATTTTTCCTTTTCATTCATCGGGGCGCGCGTAAGTGTACTTCTGTACCTGCATGTCTCCATATGCAAATTAATTCATATTGTCTTTCACTCACTCACTGTATTTTTTGATTTTTCAATATGCTAACATTTTCACATTGCTCTTTATTTTGTACTGCATTAATAACCAATAATCTTGATGTTTGTTGTATTTCTTTTTCTAGACTAACATGTGTTTTTGTCTTTTCTCTTTGTTCGAAAAATAAATTTTTCTTCTCTTTCTCTCTCTAAGCAATCGATATCCTTTCCTTTATATCCATCTTGCAAGCACACATTTAGTACATACCTGTAAGACCTCCGACCAGTTGGGGGGGGGGGGGTAGAAAAAAGTCGAAATTTTTCCCAAAAAAGGCCAAAAAACATACACTTTTTTGCAAATTTTTTTAATTTTTTCCAAACTGGGGGGGGGGGTGGGTGATGTTGGGTACATGGTTGGTCAAGTTGGAGGGGGCCTCCCCCCAGGCCCCCCAAGTAAAGGTATGGAATGTATGAAATTTTTCGACATAGTTCGGAACTTTTTGCAAAAAATGTCGGTTTTTTGGTGGAATAAGATGCAAGTGAGTGAGAAACGTTTAAAAAACATACCAGAAATGATTCTGACGGTTTTAAAGTCAAGAAACTGAAAAAAATGATTTTTCCTCATATGGAAAAATTTTTTGGGGTTTTTCCTCAAATGGGGCAAAAAGTTTTTGGAAAAATAACTGGCGAAAACCACTGTTTTTTACCCGGGCCTTTTCCCCAAATGGGGAAAGAGGTCGAAATTTGTTCCCGTATTTTCCCGAAGTCGTCTTTTCGCTTAAATTTAAGTGTTTTTGAGCTTTTTCAAACTTTCTGATGGTTTTAGGGCCGCTAATTCTTCAAAATAGAGGAAAAAATTGAAATTTTTGAGTTTGAAGTCTAATCTACAAGCATTGTAGAACAAGTCCTCGATGATGACAAGTGAGAGCCCACAAAAGATGTTAATGCTTCCGGCGCGATGCGTCAGAAAAACTTCTGCCAAATTTTTTAGGGTAGGGTAAATCCATACCCTGTCTGCACGCCTGAGTGGTAGCAAGTTTTTTGTGGTTGTCCAATAAACAGTTTGTCATGAATACATAGACTTACTGTCTAGTCAGCAAAGACTGAGGTCAGGGACTTACTATTTTCATTTTGTTTCTGTGTCACTGGCCACTCACTATAGTTTTTTCTGAAACGAGACATGTGGCTCGACAAGCAAGTAAGGCCTTGCGCTTTTGTATTGTGTAGGAAATTGCCAGTATCTGTATGTATGCAATTAATGAACAAATAAATCAATTTGGAAACCTAAAAATAAAATCCAGTTTTGGAAACCTAAATCCTACCGATGACTATATTATATCTCAAAATATAATTTTTAAATTTGCTTTTCATTTATAAGATATAACCTGCAATAATTTTTGTAGACTCATTACAAATTGTACGAAAGATATTTGGCGTTGTGTCGTATGTTTTTTATTTCATGAATCATCATTAGGATCCTGTTTATAGCACATATTAAGCAGAAAGAAGCAGCCAAACAACATTTCTTTGCTCCATTATTGTTAAATCGATATTCACACTGAACATAAAAGTGCCAGTCAGTAGAAATAACTGGATATCATGTTGGTATCCTTAAATAAACTGTACTTTTATAAAATTAGGAAAACAATTTACTACCCAATGATTTGGGGATTTATCCTCGGCCTGAAACTGGTACCATGCACATGTATGATCAGTAGAATGTGCCGATGAACATTTTCCATCGTTATTTCTTTCTTTTCAACTGATATCCAGTAAAATGTGTCAACAAAAATAGAAACTCGTGTGTTTTTAGGCCATTTCACATTTATATATTTTACACATGATAATATTTTAAATTCAAACGAACTAGAAGAGTTGATATGAATCCAACAGTTGTTGTTCAAGAAGAAATCGATAAAGACACAGTTTTTTTTAAACATTTTACAAGCCATGGCTTGTTGGACTGACAAAATGGCTTGTAGAATTTTAGTCCAACAAGCCAAAATGGCGTGTCAGATTTTTTTTGAGTCATGTGTTTGATAACATCGGATACAGAAAAGATGCATTTTGGTGGATTTAAGAAGGTCATAATCTCAAAATTTTCCGGCGCATCGCGCCGGTTATAACTTATATTAAGCATTACTATTTATTTCCTAGCTCAGGCGCCGCTTCTACCTTGTCTACCTTCACTTATCATTTAATCGTCAATAGTCTTAATCATCTTAGACGTACATATTATCTCATGTTTTAATTGGTAATCTTCATTATTTCATCTTGATATTTAATGAAGATTCACATTTTTTCCTTGACAAATTTTTTCAGAAAGATCAATACTTTTTGAAGCGAGTATTCCTTTCTTGACGTAAAATCAATCCAAAAGCTTAATGGAAGTAGTTTTCGGAAATTCTACTCTTCTTACTCACATCTTTTCGGCCAAGTTCGTGAGTTTGATCGATTGCCGTGATGCTCAATATATACATTTCTTTAAAAAATAACCTAGCATTGGAACTTATTCACGTATACTGATATTATAAAATCGGCTTGTAAAAATTTAGAATGGCTTGTAAAAATTTAGGTCAACAAGCCACTTGGCTTGTGACTCGTAGGTCAAAAAAAACCTGTAAAGACATATAGAAAAACAAAAAAAGAGTAAACAAACTCTAAAAGCACTAAAAATAATCAAACATAAAATTTTAAAAAGTAGCAGGGATTAGTGTGATGATTCGTTTCTTCTTGTCAGTTGTGATCAATTTTCTCAAGAAGACTGGACTGAAGTGGTCTAGAACCACTATTGTTTAGGAAAATAAGGAATTCGATTAATATTTGAAACGAATCAAAAAATTTTTTAAAATGACAAACAATGCAATGGCAAGACAAAGGAAAACTATTTGCGGTTCGCTTTGATCAACCAACAAAATTTTATCTTGGTATCTTTATGCACACGTTTTGCAAGGTTGAAAATGAAGAAGTTATCAAGTTTCTAGACTTTGAGGGTGATAATCGATATTTTTGAGGCCGAGCAGAAAACTGGAATTTGTGCCCGCACATTTTTTTTGCGCAGTTGGTTGTGACCCAATCAAGGGTGCTGGCTATTTTATAGCGGAAAGCAAATGTGAGCAGCTACAATGTATTGTTTAAGTGGTGCCTAACGTGACATTTCGATGTTAATTTTTAAATAAATTTGAAAAATGGGTCTGCTTTTTCATATCAATGAATCAGAGGTTACCACTTATGTCTGATGCCACAGGTGCATTGTAAAGGCATCAGACGACTCCAAACCTTATCTATAGCTCTCCAAAATGATATCTGAACAAAAATATGAGTGGTTTATTTTTTGGGCCACTGGTTTTTTTTCTGGTTCCAAGTCTGGTTCCAATCGATGGTTTTATTTATTTATGACTTTTTTGAAATGGAGAAAAGTATGGGCAAGTTCATGATCTTTTTTGATAGATAGGCGTTAGGAGGTCCTATAGAACAACGTTTTATAAAGTTTTCTACTACAAAAATTGACGCCTGAATGTGAAAAAACTTGAAATTGGTTTTTTACGACCCATGACAGTAAGAAGGGTAGGAATTTCCGACAACTGCTTCCATGAAGCTTTTGGATTGGTTTTAACGTAAAGAAAGTAATAATCGCTTCAAAAAGTTTAGGACAAGTGAAAGTAGACATGCTAAAAGCTGAGCCCGAGGCGAGAACTTGTAATTGGGAGGGAAGTGCTGTAGGAACCCACCCCCAGAAATCGTCGGTCAATGGCTAGCCATTGGGCGACCCTCCCCTCAAGATTTTCCTATCCTATGGCTAGCCCTGTGGTAGTCATAGGGAAACCCATACTTTTAGTCGGAAAAATACTAGAACATGTCACATTTTTGGTGAAAAATGTCAATTTTTGAACAAAAAACGGTCAAAAATGTCAATTTTTTCGGCGCTCTGCGTCATGAATACATTTTTTACAGTTGTTCAGACAAAAATTAATATTTTTTGAATAGTTTTTTCGGCTTTTTTTTGTGAAAAAATCAATTATTTTCCTTCAGAGACCCTCCCCCTAAAATTTAGGGAATCAGTGACCCTAGATCAAAAAAGAAGTCGCCCGACTCCGCCCCATATCTCAGGGCCCATTCATGTATGGGCGAGAACCACTATTTTTACCTTCAAATCGTGCTTTTTGGGGGAAAAATTCAGAAAAAATTGAGCTTTTTCCCCAATTGTGGAAGATTGGCAAAAATAGGGAAAAATAACATTTTTGTTCTCATTTGTCAAAATTTTCAACATTATTGGCTTTTATCGAATTTTAGTGGTCATTTTTGACCCTTTTAGGAAACTTGAGTACTCCTACTCCGCTAATTTTAGGTTTACCCCCCCTAACCGTCCGGAGGTCTTACGGGTGAGCAGGTTTTTTACACACAGCAACCAAAACACGCTGGTTGACAGTTGTTTCAGGGCCATCATCCGACGCTCTTGGATCGCTTGCCTATACATCAATGTTTTTTTGCGCAGTGCAGACATTTTAGGTTTCGTGCATAATTTATTTGGTGATTTCTGCACTGATGCAGAATTTTTCGACTCATGTGTTTGATCACATATATTCTTCTATCATGTTTCAGTCATTGATTCTGAAGTTTTATAATCAATAATGTTTCTTACTTTAAAATGTGTAGTCAAAAAACTATAAATTGGTTTTTTGTGAATTTATTTTGAAATTCATTTTATGAAAATGAATAAAATTTTGATGATATATGTACGCTTTTCTGATGAATTACACGTTTAATTTTCTTTTTTCCTATATTCACTATTATTTTATTGTAACAGGAGAAAACAGCAGTGCAGAACAGCTTTTCTGCAATGTGCAGGAAGCCGGTTGCAGAAACACTGCTATAGATATATGCTTTTCGACCCAAATTTTCTGCATTTTTTGAGTTATTTTTTTTGTCACGGCTTACTATTTTTTGTTCTGCTGAAATGTACGTCGTCCGGACAAAAATTATATCTGATTAGGGGTATATTCTTAAATTTCACATGATATCACCGAGTTTTCGATGCATGATATAAAGTTTGAATGTACGGACTCGTCGATTCTCAGTGAGAGTCAGGAATACCAGAATGTTCAAACATAGAAAATGCATGAACAAAATATCTGTGGACAAGATATTAACGTTCTTCATGAATGTGTAAAGTTTTTAGAAAGCCAGGAAATACTTTTTGTGTAGGTGTAGTTCTCATGTTGAAAACTCCAAAGAAAAAATGGCGTTGACCAGACATGCACGGCAAGAATTTTCCCGGGGGGTAGGGTCCTTGAACTTTTTATCCAGGGGGTAGGTTTGTGGGCGAGCAAAAAAAAACGAAAAAAAAGTTCTACAAGCTTTTTTTTCATTCAAAATATGCACGAAATTCATCAGAAAAAGTGCCTTGGAAAAAGTTCAGGAGGGGGTGTTTAACAATTTTTTTGGGTCAGGGGAGGGTGGCCAGGGTCTTAGGCATACTTGCACAGCGTAGAGATTCTGCTTAGGGTCAGCCAGGACAGGGGTGGAATGCAAAAATTTTTTTTCGTTCTTGATAACGAAAAGAAAGGTCTCAGAATGTCTTCTAACATCCAAGCAGCATATTCTTCAACCTATATCAGTCAGATATGTGAAATTATTTGCTTAGACAGGACTTTTTAAAGTTTTAATGTTACTTTTTTAAAATAAAGTATGATTTGTTTAGAAAAATTGTCAAACTACAGCATCATTTCCATTTTTATGACTACTTTCTCTTCTCTCTTGCTCATTTTCCTTCGCCATCTTCTCAATCATTGCTGAAAAAGTCAAATCTGCTGAGAATCAGCAAGGATCTGCGGGGGGTCAATAAAAATCTGCTGGGTGTCGAACCCCCCCCCCCACGCCCCCACGTGCATGTATGGTCTTAGGTAAGGGGGTTTACCCCCCTACCCTGCCCCTATGTGCATGTATGGTGCTGACTAGTGACAACTGTTTTTTCTCCAACAGGAACCAATGTCAGTTATCTTTTTGTGCAGATCGAAAGACTGCAAGGTCGCTAAAGTTACGAATAAAAAAAATTCCCGGATTTTATTCGCATACCAAAATCCTAGAAAAATTGAAATCAATGTTGAACAAACGATTCCAAGTATTCTACTACATCAGATTCGTGAACATTTGACCAATGGAGTTGCTAGGCGCGTGATTAAAAATATCTTAAATGGTAATAATATTTTCAGAATGTCGAAAAAAATACGCACTCCCCCAAATATACCATTAGTATGTATGCTATGTATTTAATCTAAGACCGAATTACGATCGATCGTTGAAAAATTATATCACATATATTCATAGATAAAGGATGAATTGAAGGGATATCAGAGCTGCCAATGAACTCGTCGAAGTCGAATATCAATCAATTTTCCGACAGTAGTAAACGCCTCAAATTACACTGTAATGAATGCAGCAACGTCAGGAGTCCGTCGCAGTCATGGTGGTGCCGTACTTGCTTGAAAACAGTTTGCACGTAAGAAAGTTTTAATCAATTTTCTTAAAGGTTTTTTATAGCTAATATATGCATGTGTAATATTCAGATGATATTCACATTATTTTTGGGGATGTATACAGGTTTGAAAATTGGGAAAATGCTAAAGCCACAATGGATCAGTGATTTCGTAAATAAATAGTGTAGTCACTAGATATGGGCCGGATTGACTTTCTTGACAAAAGCAGATCCGGATCTTAAAAAAATTGGTTTAGCAGATCCGGATCGTGTCCCGATTCACATGTACTTATTTTCATTCATTAAATTGTTGTTTAGATTAATATTTGTGTCATCAGAAAAGAAATGAACAGAAATGTAAACAATTTTTCAGAAATCACGGATTCAAGTTCTTCTTTCACTAGCAGAGTGTGGGACTACTTCGCAGTGTATACTTAGATGATGAAGAAAAGGCGAAGTGCAATGAATGCGGAATACAGTTATCCAGAAAAGGTCGTGGTACTGGATGTCAGAAAACACATTTGAAGAGGAAATTATATAAGCAGATTGCCACTAGTTATGTTGAGGAATTAATTTTTGTGTTTTTCTTTGAAGATAGTCAAAAAAGTGTCCCTAACGAATTGAAGCATGAACTCAAATCTCAAACGTCTTTGGAAAATTGCTTCATGCAGAAAGTAAATTTAAATTAGCACCCTATGAACAATTATTCAGTGGTGCTGGTCAAATTTACAATCCTACCAAAAATTATATGAAGGGTGATGCTGTTGAAAAATTACTGTTTGTCAAGTAAAATTTAGCTACCATTGGTTCGAAATTTTTGCAAAATTTTATGTGGATCCTAATGATTGACAACAGTGGATCCGGATCTTAAAAAATTTGGTTCAGCAGATCTGGATCCAAAAAAATTTGGTTTCGCAGATCCGCATTGGATCTTGATCCAAAAATTTAGGCGGGTATCCGTGGATCCGGATCAGTCCATGTTCTGACTGATTGACTGCTTTCGAAATCTATGTAGTTTTTTAGTCATAAACCTTTATTTAACCTTTAGAAAATTAATGTTCAACAAACCATCGCAATCACATAGACCTTTAGGGTAGCTTCCAGAACATATGCGCACCTAGGTAAACTCTGCTTTAGAAACTGTAACCGAAATGATTCCACGAATTCAAAAATTGTAATTAGTGGCGTATACCTAAAAAAGTGAACCACAAAATCAGGTATGTACGGCAAGAATTTTCTAGATTGGAGGCTCGTCGGATTTCTTATCGAGGGTGTTGGGGGCGAAAGAGCAAAAAAAACGAAAAAGCTCCAAAGGTGTATTCATCATACATAATATGTATGAAAATAATCCTAAAAATGTTCTTCAAGAAAGTTCAGGGAGTGTTTGTTTGAGCATTTTTTCGGGCCAGACATTTGTGTCCAGGATCTCAGGTGGGAGGGTTTACCACCTACTTCCCTATGTGCATCTAGATGCAAGATCCCTGGTTATTGTGAATCTTTCTCATATAATCATTCATTTCGATCTAACGCGTATTACTCTGCCGATTCTATTGCTAATTCGATCGTATTGGCGACATAAATCGTGACGGAATTTTCAATCATGACCGAAAATTTGCCTTTTACATTTGTTGACCCTCTATTCTACAATAAAAATGTCGCTTTTTGAGCATTTAATTTTTCTAGGAAATTTGGGTTATCTCATTGCATTGAGCACCATTAACATCGATAAACTAGTTTTACAGAGAGAAAAGTTAGTGTTATACTCAACTTTAGTCGTAATTAATAAATTTGAAGTCATCATCATATGTTATGCTACCGATAGAAAATAAAATCTAAACTAGTTTCCACCGTCGCTGCAAAATGAAGTAAGTTCTCAGGAGCCAATAAATTTTCGCCCTATGACTAAATAATGAGTTATCTGCGGGGACAGTGTTGTGAATATTTACCCGAAACGATTGTAAAACGTGCGTGCACTTTCCCTAGTTTATTCTTTACTAGGTTAAAAAATCTATGGTAAAAGCAAAATATAAAATTTGTATTTTTTGTAATGCTTAAAATTTCCGTCCGAAAAAATGCAACCCCTTAGTAAGGAGGTTTTTCTCACAAGAATCGATCATCATGGAGTGTCATCATCCAGTCGATTCCAGAGAAGATGTTTTTTTAATTTCAGATTGTAGATATAGTGTAATGATGTATGTCTACTTCAGGAGGTGAACGCTTTTCAGTAGTTCAATAAGGACGTTTTTACAAAAACCAAAAATAATATTCCTATTAAAGGTTATACAAAACGACAGTAAAACAGCAAAACATGACTCGAGAATTTTTGCTTGAATCAGCAAGCTTATCTGATTGAAAAAAACGACTAGAAATATGAATGTTTTTTAGACTACAACATATTGGACTGTCTCAGGAAACAGCACTTTGCAGAACCTCCACGAAAGCTTTTTTAGAATTTTTATTTCATTTAAAATTTTTCAGTCAAAAACACTGCTTTAAAAATATTTTTTAATAATTTTTCGCGTTTTTTCAATTGGACTAGGATCCCGGTTGAACAATTCTGTTTCATTAAATTTTTCTTATCGTAGCCTGGAAATCTGTATCGATTCATCTGGTATTATATACATATAGCCATACATGGGCAGCATAGAAATTCTTCCGGCCGTTAGCCAGGACAGGGGGCGGGATAGAATTTTTTCCTCCTTGGTAACAAAAAGAACGGTACATCTAAACAACATATTTTCAAGCCTATATCAGTCAAATTTCCATGGTCAGCACTTTCTAAAGTTTTAATTTTACTTCTTTGGAATAGACTTTGTTGGCTTAGAAAAATCGTTAAACTAAACTACTTCGGACTTTCATCCTGATGGGGTAGGATATGAGTGAGCAAAAAACAAAAAACTTCACAAGCATGTTTATCATACAGATAAAGATAATCAAAAAACTGTCTTCAAAAAAGTTCAAGGGGGGTATTTGTCTATTTTTTCGGGCCAGGGTGTGTACAGGTTGTCATGTAACAGTTTGTACCCCCTACCCCATATGTGCAAGTGCATGTATGCCCAGATTACCCCACAAGGAGTGTGGGGGAGTATATATTACTCCTGCCTGAAGTCCTAAAAATTCATCACTGAGTGCCTAATTTTGGGAAAATATCGTGTTTAGTCGACTGACATTTAGCTAGCTTACCCCACAAATTTTTAAATTTACTCAATCTGATTTTGGGAACCTACGGTTGGGCTTCTCATTGATTCACTAATAGGTCGGTTCTAAGTAGGTTATTTAGCGTTCCGGCTGTTTTTTATTCATTGTGTTAAGCTGTTGTAGGTGTTGGATGATGAGACTTACCTTTGCGTTAATACAAAGGAAGTTGCAACAGTTCAATCACAGGCTAACACACAACAAACAGTCACTCTCTCGCTCCGGACTCCCAGATACTTCACCAGGAAACTCCCTAAATCTCAGGCAGAACACTTTGACTCCCGACAAAGAAGTTCCTACCCTCGTCTCCAATTTCCTAACCTTATGAGATCCTACTTCGCTCACAAAACAAAACAAGTTACCGTTTTGGCTTGTATTGGGTGCCCACAAGACGACCCCAATACAATAAAAAATAAATAAAAAGGCGTTGGGCGCGACGCGCAACAACTTCTAAAAAATACATAATGAAATTACCAAAAATGCGCGAACAGTGGTAACATAATTCTGTGTAAATTTGTCACTTCTGCTGCGTCCACGCCGCCTGTGCACCGACGTCGGAATTGTACACGTGCACCTACAATAACCCTGACAATTGCTGATAGTCGGTTGGTTTGCTCTTTACATAACTGTTATGATCCAACAGTAAACTTCGGCCCATTTGGTACCGAAGTTGATCGATTGGGTACCGACATGGTTGCATTTGCATCTATTGTCCGGGTCTGTTTCTAATGTGTGGTAATGGTAAAACTGCTCCTTTTTAGGCAATGTAATCTGTTCAACCGTCACACTGAACACCAAAGCTCACCGTGGTCCAGTGACGAAATGGCTCAAAGTTTAGTTCTTTTATCCCGTAGTCGTAAAGTTGGTCGCGATCAAAGAGCCGTGCAGGAAGAGGCTGCTATAAAAGGTAATTTTTGGGGCAGGTTTTTATAGGCTTGCTAGCGAGCTCTTAGGATGTTCACTTTGATTTTATGATTCGCAATAGTTGTAGTTTATTCTGGGTAAAATTGTGAGCTGAACATTTTCCAGCGAATTCACAAAAATTCATTTTGCCTTTATTTTAATATCTTCTCCCTAAATCAGACGAATTCGAGTTTCCTCACTCCTTGAAGCAATACAAGCCAATGAAAGCTTTTTGCTCGAACATCAGCTTTCAACACCTCCGATTAAATTGGCTTATTTTCAACCTCAAAAATCAACTTGACCTGAAAAAATTGTTGTCGTTTTCGACTTTTTTATTTTGATGAAGCTAGCTTTTGTTTTTGGTTGCTTCTTATTAAGTTGACACGAGAGATTAGACCTCACAAAGAAATTGCACTACCCCACCAGAATCCGAATAGGTATTTGACTCCATATAAATAGTGACCTCAAGGAGCGTAGAAATTTTTTGTTTCAAAACACTTAAAATCATTAATCAATCGATAGACGGTTGAAATCTTAAATTTATAATGTTTATCTCTTTTGATGAAGTTGGAGAGTGGCACTGTTTTTTTTAGCACGACGTCTTTAGCCAAATGGCTAAAACGACTAAAATTTTTTTAGCCAAAGACTAAAATTTTTATTTCGCCCAAACGTGATACACTGATTGTTTTTTAAATATTAAACAGGTTATGTAAGGTGTTTTCAAGAGTTATGTCATCACTTCAGGAACAAAACGATTATTTTTGTTCGAAGAAATGCTGATATAAATATCTGATGACAAGCTAACTTTTTCCAAAAAGCTGTGATAACGGCAAACAAAAAGGCTTCAGAACAAACCGTTGGTCTTATGATAAATGTGTTGGCATCTCTACAGAAAGAAATGAGTATAAATAAAGTGGACTTTATATATTCGTTGTGTGATATTCACATTGACCGTGCCTTGAGTAGCTGCAAAACGGATGGAAATATGTCTGGAGAAGGAGGAGAAAAAAGTTTAAAGCTATCAGGCAAGCATCGATTTTTGTATTCGACCTAAAAAATCATTTCAGCTTTGAACCAGTCCGTAAAAAACAAACAATTTGAAATTTTTAAACGATCCTCGGCTGTTTGTATTCACATTGATGAGTCAACCGATGTCAGTAGTTCTAAGTTACTATTGATTTACCTGAATGTGTGCAATGTTGAGTGTCTGATGGACGGAGAAAAATTTGGAACAGTGATTGAAATAGAAAAGTGTGATGCATCCTCAATCGCCGAAGCGATCGACAAATGGGTTACAATGGTTGGCATTGATAAAAAAAAATTTTCATGTTCACCTCTGATGGAGCAGCTGTTATGACAGGCAAATATAATAGAGTTTTCTTGTCATTGATACAATTTTCGCGAACAAAGAGTACTCGAATTTTTTTTAGCCATTTGTCTAAAACCTCTAAAAATTTTTTAGCCAAATCAAAATTTTTTTAGCCAAAATAGGCCATTTGGCTAAAAAAAAAACACTGGAGAGTGGTTAAAATTTCGTTGACCTCCAATTAGTTTTTCTTGCTGCTGACGTATGAAGGTTGATTTCAGAATATATGAAGAGAGTTGAATCATATTTCCTACGAAAATTAACCGATCTGATCAAGCAAAAAGATCTATTGGACCATCAGATAGTCGATCGCGTTTGTAAAGGTATTAATTTTGATCCTGATAAAGCATTGCATGCGAAAGAAGATAACGTCGGTGCTAGTTCGCCCATCTTAGCGATATCCAAATTGTTAGACGATGCTAAATTTGAACGATTGATAGAAGAAATGAATCGCTTATTCGATTTGAATCTCAATATTTCTGAATGTAGAAGAGCTATCTATTCAGACGATAATCCTAAACATTCCGTTTTACCGTCATTAGAACCGGATTCCTTTGCCATAAATCTGGAAAGAGACTTGGCTACTACAGGTAAATAGCTGAAAATTTTACTTTAGTTTATGAAAGCTTCATTTTCCCACAATTTGCTAGTTGATTGATGACATACCCATTTGAGAGATAACATCCAAGATCAGATTGTGTTAAAACATTTTTTGGATATCGCCGTTGAAAAATCTTGATTGTCTGGTAGCCATTTTTACTGTTTCAACTTTTTACGATGATAAATCGAGTCAGTACAAAACATATTCATTTGTTATATAACTGGTTATCGTTTCGACTGAAAAGTTTTTCATCTCCGAAATGAATAAAACGTTCAGTTTTTCATATTATTTTTGTTTACAAGAACAATACTGGCCTTCGCTCAAAAGATGTCATTATTTTTTCTGTTCAGGGACCAGTTCACCTTATTTTTTAAATGGTCTACAAATTTATGACGAAGAACCTCGTAAAAGTGATTATAATCGATCAAAAAGTATTCCTTGTGACGTCGCAGGCCGCAATTCCAACGAACTATCTAAATTCGCGAGGAGCCGAAGCGAAGTGAAAAACGCAGAATTATCAAGAAAAGAACCGTTTTTGCCCATTGAACCCAAAATATCAATTTTAAACGAAACGAAAATAGGAATAGACGATTCTGGATCTGATTTGTAAGAGGATTGTTAAGATCAACATTTTTTTCATATATATACATAAGAGGTCCGCAAGGTCAGATTTTTCAAGTAGGGCTAAACTTGAAAATTTGCGGGGATAGTGTAGCTTAATTTCCACTTAACACTCCATTTTGTCTCAAAATTAGGCAACCAGTGAACAATTTTTATGGCTTCAAATAGGGGTAATATCTTCTCATACCACTCCCTATGGGGCAGTCTTATATACGTCATTTATCTGATTATCTGTAAGACTTTCTTTCTTGCTTTTCAGGCATATACATGCATGCAGCTTGGAGATTGGGGGATCCTTCCCCAAAAATGTTCAGTCGTAGAAGTAGTTGTCGACGACCCTTACCTTTTTTGGTGCACATCGCTGGAATAGTGCTCAGTATTACGTATAAAACAAAAAATCATTGCTTAGGAGCAGTGATCGACCGATCGGAACTTTTTGCCCATCGGTCAGAGTCCACCGGATTGTAGCCTACTAATGAAGCAAAATGTGTGGTGACAAAAGTTTGAATCAACTAATAGTCAGAAAACCAATCATGGGCCCACCATATCTGACTAAACCCCATTAGGTCATCTGGTGTCAGTCAGGCATAAGTATTTATTGGGTGGTTCCCTCTCTCGTTGGTTAGTATATTTAATGACAACATGCCTTCCTTCTTTATACTTAATTTCTTCCCTTTTTAATCGTGTTGGAACTGTTCATACAAAGCACAATCTGTTGCTAGATCCTCGCCCATTTTCTTCGGTCGTCTGGTACTGAGTTGCGTCGAGCTGAGTGTATTGTTCAGGTGTTGGGTCAACAACCTAACAGAGAATGTTGGAGAAGAACAACACTTCCTTTTCTTTTCTTCTTCATTTCTTGTTTCTCTTCCTTTTCTTTTAATTTTTCTCCTCTCTCTACATTGTAGAGGACCGAGAAGGGCCTGGCGCATACCAGTCTCCAAGTGATGTTTCTTGAAGTATATCACTGTTTTTCGGAGTAATCTCTAACAACAGACATACTCATAGGTATTTTAAGTTTCCTAAAGAACAGATTTTTAATGTTGTAATGTCAATAGACTGCTCGAAAGCGTACAGTGCCGCTCATAAGTTTAGCCGCACTTTGAAATATTTCGTTTTGGTGCACTCACTTTTCGACGATTTTTTTGGAATTGTAAATTGCAGACGCCTGTAGATATAAAATGCCATCATATTATTGTTGGCTGAAGACCTTTGGCCTTGCTCTTTTTTACAATGAAACAAAAACACTACAAAAAAGCGACCAGTCAAAATTTATCATATTATGTTTATCAATAACATATTTTTTCGATTTGTTTTTCCAAACATTTTGATTAAAATTTAGTGTTTAAGTTTTGCTAGACTTTTTTGTGGCACTGTACAAACTGAAAAGCTTAATCAAAAGTCAGCCTTGCCAAACAGAAAAAGCATGCTCGAAAAATCGATTTGGAATTTTTAGTCAATGAATTGACGTTTTTTCTAGGTTTTGGCCTCAAAAGCGTAGAGGCTTTAACACCCGCATTGATCACCGTGAGTTCATTATCCTGTCGGCCCATGTTAGGGGTTTACGGATACCACGGGATGTCTCTTGGAAGTTTCATTTCTATATTGTGATTTCATTTCCTTCAAAAATTGTTGTTCTAGGGATTTTACTGATGGCTCAAGTCGCGTTCCTAACGGTCATTCTCGACAAAGAACATCGTCGCCCGATAGTATAACAATAGATCAGAATGAGCATGATGTGGCGCCCAGTAATAGTATTTCCGCTCCTATAGTATTATCGCCGTCGAAACGAACAAGAAATAGACCATTGTCGTCGATGAGCCACAAAGCAAATCATCGTTTGAAAGCTAAACCGAATTCCGATCAGATAAGCTTACCCGATAGTAAGTTTTTGGTGCTTGTACAAGAAGAAATTCAGACACCGTGACATATCATTCACGGTTTTGAAATTTATTAAATTTTTTCCTCTACAGTGTCAGCTTATAGACGTGCTCGTATGAAATCGGGAAAATTTTTTTAGCTTATCTGATAATGCAGTTTCATTATCAGAATGTAATGATATATGATAGATGTATATCGCTTCGTTAAATTTGAATGGGTGATTGCATTCATAGTTTAGTGCTAATTCGAAAATGAATTTTGATCATAAGTAGTCTAAATTATTTGTAACTATCCATTTTCAGAGATTTTTCGAGCCTTGCAGATGAAAATCGATTTTTATGAAGCTAGGGGGTGCATAGGTGCGCCATTCTGAACCTCTCAGCCCGACATTCGGTAGCTACGTGACCTCACCGTGTCAAGTTTGGTTCACATGTTATAAAAAATTGGAATACCTTCCCCTAAAAAAATTGGTGTGCACGGGCCTGGTCGTAATATGTATACAGGGCCGTGCGCAGGATTTTTTCATGGGGGGGGGGGGGGGTGGAATAGATTTTTCACTGAATAGCCCCAGAAAATGTTGGTCTTACGCGGATATACTGTGTGCATCACCGTTTTTTTTCCTCGAAGGTTTTTTCCACATGAGAACCGGACCCAAAATTTTTTTCCTCATTTTCCAAAAATTTTCCACATTTTTAAAAACGCTTATAATGTGGCCACGGATGCTTTTTTATGCATTTTAGGAACATACCCAAGCATTTTGTTGTATTTGTAGTCAGAAACCTGCAAAAATGAGGAAAAAAATTGAGAAAATTCTGGTTATGTTAGTCAAAATGAGCTCATGAAGAATATATTGGTGTTCTATAGAATGGTCCGGCGCGAAGCGCCGGAAAATTTTTTTGATTTTCACTTTCTAAAACGCTGGAAAATGAACCTTCATAACGCTGGGAAATAAATTAAAATCAGACTGATGAAGCGTAATTTGCCTCCCATCCCGGCGCGCAGCGCCGGAAAAATTTTCGGGTTTTTGTATTCTAAAACGCTGAAAAATAAATCTCTCCAACAGATAATTCGTGAACAACTGCTTTGAAATCGCGTTCTAGAGTAATGTCTTCAATTTCCACCTTCAACAAACGCAAAAGTTCAGATTGCAAACGTTAAAAAAATTCCAATCATCGAGGGAAAAATTGAGAGACTTGATGAAAAATCTCTATTTTCGGCGACATAATTGACTGTAAACGATTAGAAAAAATGAAACGAGCTAACTTGATTGATAGAAACTGTTGAGCATTAATTAGTAAGTCGAAGTAGATATGCTAACGGCCGCGCCTGATAGAATATAGTTATAATTATACCCATGACCGGCGCCAAGCGCCGAAAAATTTTGAGATTTTGACGTTTTAAAGTCTACCAAAACGCATCTTTTCGGTTTAGAGTTACCGCCTCAATGGGGGGGGGGGGGGCGGCCGCCCCCCGCCCCCCCCTTGTGCACGGCCCTGTATGTATATATAACGTTTTTGTTTCGAAAGTGTAACTTTTCAGCAAAAACATTTCATTTTTACAGCTATTTTGTGTTTAGATAAAAATATTTCAACGTTATCGTTAGCCGGATCGCATACGAACGAGGATCAATGCAAAGTTACGGCGTTCAGTTTCGGTGACGGGTACCTCACAAGGCCGATCGACGTTTGCGCATTGCCTAACGCTCTACTAGCTGTGAGCGATAGTTGCGGTGGCGTTTACATTACTACCAGGATGGGCCACATCGTCCATAGAATTGTTGTGGAAGGCGGCAGCGCGAGCAGTGTTGGCTTTTCGCACTTCAAGCAGCTACTTTTTGTAGGTAAGATTAAGATTTCAGAACCAATATCTTGTCTTTATTGACAAAAATTTTATGCGTAGCCTTCGGAAAATTTCCTACTATCCACGTAAAGTTGAATTTGAACTCGAGAGATTGATTCAAAAGTCTTCGAACGTTCGAAATCCAAAAACGTCGTAAAAATTAACATTTTCAGCGTTTTTGGTGGAACCTTTTCAAACAGTTTCTGGTTTATTGGGACTCTGTGTCGTATGTCGTGACAAACCGAACAATGTCATAACTTTTCACGTTACTGTTTTCAGCGACATGCCGCTAATGGGCATGCATGCCCATTTATGCAGCCGCTAATTTTTCTTAATTTATGTTAATTTTTCTTAGCGCAGGCTCAACTTTATTAGCACTGCGCTAAAGAAACATCGTTTCAGGTATATTGAAACGATCAGGACGTTCCATAAACGTATACGAAATTCAATCGTACGATTTAGTGACTACGATATCGTGCCCCGTTAGTCCTATGATCGATATGACCAGAAGTCGTTGGTTGTGTTTGACGCCTGGGGGCGATTTATACCTCGTTACGGGCGATAATAACGTTTCTGCATTGTGGAGATATTCTTCGTCGAATAATAATTGGGTCACTATTCTTACTGCCACAGGAACAAGGTAGGCTTCAACATCATTAGATTTGTCATTAAAATTTAAAAACAAGCAAAAAATTCATTGAATGTTTCAACTTTTCTGAAAATACATACTTACGTAGACTTCTCATTGTAAAAGTGATTTAATTTCAAAATATGAAATCGCAATTTTTAAGTATAATGAAATTAGAATGCCGCATGTACTTTCAAATGGGTCTATTTTGGACAATGTTCGTCAGAATCTTATTGAATTTTTCACTTTGCTCAAAAATGTCACCAATTGCTAAAAATTTTAGAGGGAACCCATTGAACGAAAAAATTCCATTTTTTGCCCATGAGTCCGAAAAACGACCCAAATAACAAATTTTGTTTGAAAAACTAAAAAATATATATTCCCGGCGCAAAGAGCAAAAATTGACGGTTTTGACCATTTTCTTCCCAAAAAAGTGATTTGTTTCTAGTTTTTTTGACTAAAAGGATGGGGTACCTATAGCTAGCTTATTTAGTTACCTTAATTACATTCGATTTTTTAATGTCCCAGGTAATACCAAAATACGAGAAAAGCTGTTCAGTTCAGCGAAATTGATCAATGACCATTAGAATCAGTGTTTTTTGCTCTACAACATGTGTAAATTTCAAATTATACGGATTTATGGACGCTACAGTAGGTTAAAGCTCAAAAATTTCGAAGAAGCCATCATGTTCCCCGACCAAAAAATGGAATCTCAATCATAATTATATCGATATAAAATTCGAGTTGATGGAGAGAATTTGATTTTGTGATAAAAAAGCTCTTTTCCTGAATGTCCCAAACAGCCTCATTTGACGGTACATCACATATATTCTGTTTTCCATAGAATGCTTGTAAAGCGGAAAATAACGAAAACTAGCATTGTCGCGCGATATAATCTTTTCTCAAAATAGTGTTATAGTTGCATATTCTCACAAATGTTCACTTGAGGACATACAGTTGGGCAGAAGATCTTTAGAATATAGAATAGTACTTGGTTTATGCACTTCAAGAAAAACAGATCATGAATGTAGTTTTCTCTATTTCCGGTATCTCATCAGCTGTGGTATACTTTAATTTCTACTTGAATTAATTACTAACTATAGTCCGTTTTTTCTGAAATGCTTGTAACGCAAAAATGCTGAAAGTAAGTACGCACGCAAAATTTCGTGCCGAGATAATACCGTTGTTGACTGTATGTTAGGAGTCGATTAACCGGCTGCGGTAAACTGTGAACTCTTAAGTAAACTCGATAAATCTTTCAACAATAATTTCCGTTCGATGCGAGAAATGTCCAAAAAATTTCACACAGCTAAAAAAATATTCGCTCTGTGCAGTAAAAGCTAAGCAAATGACCAGCGCTGCGACGCGATGCGCCAGATTTTGAGATTTCAACTTTCCAAAGCACACCAATTGTATCAAGATCTTAAGTCCCAATTCTTTAAATTAAATGAGAACTATGTTCAAAAATTTTTTTTCTATTTTCCTAAGAAATAGCCTTTAATTCCGTCAAATTTAAATTGCCGCGTTTTTTCCCGTGATACTGTATAGTGTGCGCTCTCGCGGTAATTGAACAAGCAAAGTATACTTTATTTCATCTTTTTTCCGTTACAAAAAACAGACTATAGTTATGAAATTTATATATAGTTATGAAAAAAAATAGTAAAGATTCGTTGAAATTTTTTAGATACCAATATCTAGATTTTATGGAGCAAAACGAACTGGACGACTTCGATCGACCCACAGTAACTTTGTTGACCTGCGAATGTTTATTGGGCAATTTGATCTTACTAACCATCAAAGACGATCGCCTTTTGAGCCAAGTCGTCCTGCAAAGTATTTATCGAATCCAGGATCACATTTTTTCGCCGTCGTCGGCCGTTCGCGATCAATTTTCTAATTTAATAATTTTGGATTACGCCAACAATGGCAAATTATTCCTTTTTGAAGCGCCCGAAAGCGATCGAACGAAAAATAGGCGCCTAAAATTGTTGATGGAAATTGGATCACAAGAAGGTATGGGTTTGTGCGTCGAGGATGGTTGGTGTTACGTTGTCTGCGTGAATAAGAAGCGGGTCAAAGCTATACAGTACAAAGAAATGTAGTTTTTGTTCTAATACAATTATTGTGTAGGTGTAAAAACGCTGTTTGTGGAGATTGAATCAATGGATTTGTAAAAAACCGTGAACAGAATGGCGACTTGCTGAATTCTATAATGCTAAATCTGTGGAAAAATTCGTCATTTTTGGATGAAATTTAAATCTGACGCATAAAGGTTATCATTTCACAATTATTCTGGGAAAGTAAAAACATTCTAATGGAAATAACAAACCTGCATGCGCTGCTTTTTTTCTCTGGTTGACTGTAGCAGTCAGGACTACCAATTGAAAAAAGGAATGCGATGTCATCGGCACTCACCCAAGAATTTGTTTGCATTTTTTTCTTTCTGAAGTTCGTTTGAAAATGAATGTCAAAAAATACATGTTTAGATATGATTACTCTTGGTAAAATTACTAAGGCTAAAATTCTTTAATTTAGCCCGAAATCTTTTTTTAGAAAAAGTCGTCTGTTGTAAATTGATTTGAAGCTTGGCGGCTATTTTCCGTTTCCATGTTTTTTATTTTCTATGCATAATTTTTAACCTCGTTTTGCGTTTTACGGTTATTTTTATACATTATATGTTATTACTGTATCATTTTAACGTGTGTAATTCATTTGTATGCTTAATTAAAGTTCACCTGGGAATTTCGTCTTTTCTTTCATTTATCTTAACTCAAATCCATGTAACCAAATTAAATGCTCGTCCACAATGTTGGACCCGACCGGGCTTTTCGGCTAAGAATAATCACTTCGGCCTACGATCAACTCATTTCTAGCTGAAGGGTTTTAATACCCGGAAGAGCATCCTGATCTTAGTCCCCACCAGATTTAGCTTTTATGCGATTTAGGGCTTTTTATTCATTATATAACTTCGTCTATGTACGAGAAGAGACCGAGTCCACAGTAGTACAGGTGAAAAACTCAATAAATAGGGCACAATAAATAACATTGATGAGTAATGCATATGATCATCTACGTGCATTTTGCAAAGTTCGCTATGGAAATTGCAACATCATCCACCAAGAATGTAAAATTGTAGTGATGATTCTAAATATCTTTGCTTTCATGTTCTCATGCTCCTCCGTCGATGATCATGTATACGCTTGAAATAAGGAAACTTCATCAAGGATGTTTCTCATGTCGTTCGGCCAATGCTTGGGCCTTCCATTCGACGTTAAAAAACGCCAAGGCAGCCAACGGAATAATTGAAGCCAAAATCAACAATTGCCAGTGTAGAGCCAAATATCCGCTATAGAAAAAAGCGGCACAAGCTGATCCCGACTATGAAAATAGACCAAATATGAGCTAAGTTGTCAAGAAGAATCAATTAACAATTTTACTTGAAAAAATTTGAACAAACCGAAAGCCGGAGCGCTATCTTCGGCGTAAAGGGAGCCAAGCAACGAGTAAACCTTGAAAGAATAGCAACGTTAAAAGCTAATTTTTCACCATAATATATATTAGAAATTAGCAGAAACTTTCGAACAAAGTTTTGCACTGTTGTGCTTCCAGTACGCTCCATCCATGCTAAAGATTATGAACGCTAAGACAATGATCATTATAGGTGTCATAAATCAATATTACGGAGAATTAGGAAGCAAACTGAAGACCGTAAACATTAACTGAAAACTGTAACGAAAGCTAGAGAAAATGCAAAGCCTAGATGAATGCAATAGTTAAGATTCTTGTAATCCTCGACTACAACATCTAACCTCTACTTTTAGACAGTTTGATTGATAATTATGTTAGAAATAACATATACGAGTATAAGCGCTGTTAGCAACAGCTAGTTGCTTCACGTGTTTAAGCACAGTCTGCCATAAATCTCACCTGTGTATTCCAGCAAGCGTCGCCAAACCCCACCAAAATGCTGCAAAACAAGGCCAAATATTCGCTGGAAAATAACATTTTTGTTTAGCTTTCAAAGATTCTTTCGTTTAATATTAGCCCGTTACTTCGGTTCCAAGTAAGACTTTGTTTGAGTAGGTTTCATGGGCGCTTCAGCGGGAATATTGAGGAAAATGACGAAAAATACTGATAAATGAACCAATGTTGACAACAGGATGATCGGATTGCGACCAATTTTGTTGAAACGATGACCACACACGCCAAACAAAGCGCCTCCTGGAAATATGTATGACGCCATACCTCGCGGATTCCAAAAAAGGAAAACTTCAATTCTGACAGACAATTCTTTCCAAAAAAATTCTAGAGCCGCCAAAAATCGAAACTTCGATCCAATCAAGTTATCTTTGCGTCAGCTAAAGCAAATAAAACCGTTTTTTCGAATGTAAGCGCTCGAATATTTTTAAAATCAATGTTTCCTTCGGGGAAGTATTTTTTACAATTCTCTACCTTTAAAGGCACTGTATTCAGAAATTCGAAAAGCTCTGATTTACCTACTATTTCACCCAAGCCAATAAATATGGTATTTAATGCCAAAAGTTGTTTCGACGGTGTCTTGAAAGATAAAGTATTTGCGACCGACGTTCCGTAAAGGCCGGACCAGAACGTTAGTTCAATACCTGGAATAAAACAAGAGTTAAAATCTTGGAGACAGGGAAGTAACGCATAAATAGCAAACAAACCCGTGTATATGAAGACAACCGAAAGTAACAGCATGGGGCCTGTTTTCGCCAAAGAAAATACGCGACCTCAAAAAGAAATTTGTTTAATTCAGATCGAAGAAACCATCCAATTTTTAAATGCATTAGATTTTCTATCAGGTTCAGGAAACTAAATCCTACGAGATTTCCCATTTGAATACTTTCAGGCGTAATAGGCAAAACTGATTTTAGGAACTTCTGAAGCCAAAATATTGTTGCGTAGCTTATTTTAGAGACTCAACGTCGTTCCCAAAGGTATAAAATCAATTAAAAGGCTCACATAAATTCTCGGTTAACGATTCATTTTTCAAATTGGAAGAAGGCGCCCTGATCACCGAATCAACTTGAACTGACAAATGATCGGCAGAAATAACTAATTCGTCATTTTGTCGACCGTCGTTGTCTGACGTATCCAAGAGATTTTGACGATCTTCGGATTTGCGTTTCGGTAGCGTTTTGGGCAAAAATAAAAGAACAATGGTACCCAAAACAGTCAAACTTGTAAAACCGACGTATATAAATCGGACGGTATCGGATGATAAATTTACTTTGTCGGCGTCGTTTTTCAATTGGAAATACACGAAAATGCCTCCCAACGGCAGACTAAGAATAAAAAATGAATGATTGTGATGAAAAAGCGACTTTCAATAGAGTAAAATTAACCCATAAACACATTTTTGCAAGCCACTCGTAATTTCAAGTAACAAATTTTAGTTTGAAAATTGACGAATCTGTCAATGCTTAGAGGTCTCATCACCAAAGAGTGCAAATTCAAAGAGTAGGACTCGGGTAATTTACGTGCCCTCGCAATCAGACCCGAGCAATATGCTGCTTTGCTAATGTTTTCAATCCACTATAATGTGCCGTCAAACAAATATAAAATGCAAAAAACAAATAGAGTCGGTAATTTTAACTAGTTGGAGCAAAATAGCTATAATGGTGTCAAATTAAAAATGCAACGAAAATTAAAGAAAAAAGCAATCAAGCAAAAAAAAAGAATTTTTCTGCAATCCATAGTTTCTGATATTGACTAACACTGGTCGTAAACCAGAAGCAACGATTTATAATTAATATCTATCACTTTTTAATTTCAGCTGACAGCTGAAATTTATATACCTGCATTGTAAAATCGCCCAGAAAATACCAGAATTTCGGCTTAAAGATTCGTCGTCCGAATTTGCCGTCAAATAACTGCCTTGGCCGACCCAAATCACTACAAAATTATAAGACTGGTAATGAGTCTTGCGGCTTATGCTTCAGTGCATACACGCAGCGCCTATTCCCAGAATGGCTGAACATGTATAAAACAACCAATCCGACAGTTGCAAAAAAGAAGCAAGGAACGAACTGAAAAAAGGCAAATTGCATTGTTTAAACAATCAGCTGTAACACAACGCTCGTACACACATGTAACTAACGCCGCCAACAACCATAGCCCATTTGTTGGAAATTTTCGATACGACCAAAGGCGCGGCGAAATTGAATAACGTAAAAACACCGTAGATAATTGCAAGACTGAAATTATGAAATAAAATGAGAAATAGATATATACAGGCCTGTAGCGATTGTTTTTCTGCACAGTGCAGACTTTTTAGGCTTCGTGCAGAATTTTTTTTTGTGATTTCTGCACTGGTGCAGAATTTTTAGAGACGTGCGTTTGATCACATCGGATACAGAAAAAATGCATTTTGGTGCATTTTATAAGGTTGATAATCTCACAATTTTCCAGTGCGAAGTGCCGGTTATAACTTCAATAATCAATATGATTTATTTCCTAGCTCAGGCGCGGCTTCTAACATGTCTACCTTCACTTTACCATTTAATCTTTAATAATTTTCATCATCTTAAACGGATTATTTCATGTTTCAATTCGTAATCTTCAATATTTTATCTTGATATTTAAAGAAGATTCGCATTTTTTCCTCGATACATTTTTTGAGAAAGATCAATCAATACGTCAACTCTCTAAACTTTTTGATGCGATTATTCCGTTCTTAACGTGAAATCAATCCAAAAGCTTCATGGAAGTAGTTTTCGGAATTTTCTTCTCATCTTACTCATATCTTTTCGGCCAAGTTCATGAGGGTTTGTGAATAAATTACTGGTTTTAAAATTTTTCAAATATAAAATTCTAGAAATTACGATTTTTGAACACAAAATTCGAACCTAATTCTAGAAATAAATGCTCGGAAAATTGATTTTCCAGCGTCGCAGAATGTCAATACCCAAAGAATTTTTGCTACTCTTCGCGAAGGAAAGATTAATATCTTTTTTGGGTTCTCACTTGTCATCATAGAGGACTTAGCCGTCGATTTCCCATGTAATTCAAAGTCATTATGTTCTTGCATAGTTTGCTGGAAAATTTGTTCCACAATGCTTGTAGATTAGACTTCAATCAAATTCAAAAATTTCAAATGTTTCCTCAACTTTGGTGAATTATCGGCTCTAAAAAACAGCAGAAGGTTTGAAACATACCTGTACTTAGGGGGGGGGACACCCCCCCCCCAACTTGGCCAACCCAGTACCCAAAATCATTTACCCCCCTCCAACCCCCCCCCCAGTTGGGAAAAAATTAAAAAAAATTTGCCAAAAAGTGTATGTTTTTTGGCCTTTTTTGGGAAAAATTTCGACTTTTTCCTACCCCCCCCCCCCCAACTGGTCGGAGGTCTTACAGGTATGGTTTGAAAAAGCCAAAAAATACATAAATAAAGCGTCCATGAGCATTTTTAAGCGAAAAACGACTTCGGGAAAATGGAAAAACAAATTTTGACTCCTTCCCCCATTTGGGGAAAAGGCCCTGGGGAAAAAACAGTGGTAACAGGACAAAACCGCAGTGCAGAAACTTTTTTTTGACTTTTCTGCACTGTGCAGAATGCCGGGTGCAGAAAAAACGCTGCCTGTAGCCAGGCATTTTTTTCGGGGGGCACACATTTTTTCACTTAATTTACTGTAAAATTGGCATTTCTGACTCGACCTTTTCTTGAAGAAAACAAAAACCAAAGGTATACCACCTTTGCCTTTTTTTAATACCTGAAAAATTTGGGGGCATGTCCTTATATATATATATATATAGGAAATAAATGAAATGAAACTTTTTACACAATCTTAAACATTCCGTTCGAAAAGTTAGATACATACGCATCATAGTTTCAGAATTTCGGTCTATAAGGACCTAATTTTTTAAAATGCCTTTTTAAAATCTCAGACAGATGCTTTTCTTTCAAAACGCTACCAACGAGTTAATATAGAAACTAATTTCTCTGAATTGTCATAAGTGGTGTTCCACAAGGCAGCGTCTTGGGACCAACACTATTCCTGTTGTATATAAATGATCTTTATGACAACATCGAGTCAAATATGTTTTTGTTTGCTGATGATGTAAAAATTCTCAACTCCTCTACTAATAATCATATTCTCCAAGCAGATCTTGATAGAATTTCAGCCTGGTCTGCTCTCTGGCAGCTTGATACCTCTCCTGATAAAAGTAAAGTACTCCACTTTGATTATCCTAATCTTATACATTGTTATCGGTTGGATAGCCGATATTCACCCCATGAAGAGCAAACTGTGAAAGATATCGGTGTGCTTATTTCTCACAATTGATCTTCCAAAAATTATATCAACTCAATTGTGAACAGAGCTCACCAACGGAGTTCCTTGATCCTGAAAGCTTTTACTTCGAGAAATAAATCAGTTCTAATTAAAGCTTTCAATACATATGTCAGACCTATACTTGAAAACTGCTCCACCGTGTGGAATCCTTTTCACATGAATGAAATTCTGCTGATCGAAAATGTACAACGGAAGTTTACCAAGAGATAATTTAGCAAAAACTCTAGCCTTTCTTACGAAGAACGTCTAAAAGCTCTTTATCAAGAACAGATTAATAGCTGCTCTTTCTTTAATGTATAAAATTATCAGAGATCACACTTGTATTGGAAAAAATGATTTTCTTACGCTAAACTCTAATAACAACACTCGTCGCCAACATGATTTCAAGCTCAACCAGCAAAGCAAAAACTAATTTGAGATTAAATGATTTTTGTAACAGGTATATGGAATAACCTTCCTTCAGAAGCTATCAATTCTTCCATTCTGCAATGTTTCAAGAACAAAATTACGAAAATCGATTTTACCAAATTCTATGGAGGAGCGCGATAGTTCGTTACATTTTGTAACCTGCGATTCTTAGACTAATCGAACTTGTCTTTACAGTACTTTGTTCATTTCGAACTTACATTAAGTTGAAACTTTCGTTCAGTTTTATTTCTGTTTTTTAACCTTGTCCATTTTCTGGATATTTTTTTCACTATCTTTGTGTATTTTCTTTTTGCATTTGTTTGGTCTTAAAAATGTTTATAGTGTTTCACCGTAATACTCTATGGATTTTTTATATTTGCTTTCTTTTGTCTTCGACTAGATTTTACAAGTCAAACCTTGTATATCCGGCTTGCGGGCTTATCGAAGCGTGGGTCGAATTCTTCGATTGGATGGCGATATTTTGTATCACATATTCCTGTAAAAATACGGGGTTGTTTATTCTTCATTCTAGCAATCCAACAAAATTCATCAAATTTTTTCGGTGTTTTCGGAATTTTTCTAAACCAAAAATGTGTATTTTTGATGTAATTTTTTGCATTTGTTATCGGCGCTTCAATAAGTCAAGCTTTGAAAAGTGTGGTCATTTTGACTAAAGTTACACCTGATTATAGTCATATCCGCAAATTTATTTCTGCAATATTTTAGAATTTCTTAAGCAAAAAAATAATTAATGCTGCCATGTCTGTGATTTGAGCCGAAGGTGTATAGATTTCAGTTGATTCTTCATTACGGCGCAGTATGGAATGAAATCTTTGTCGTTTTCCAACCAAAGAAATTTGTGTTCACACAGTTCGAGAGGAAATCTGTGAAGACCAAGATAAAAATCCCAACTTCCAACGAAATTCAAACAAAATAATGAAGTTTACTTTGAAAAATTAAACAAGATACTTTCGATTATTATAACTATCCACTACAGAAGCTTCTGAACTATTTTTCTTATTTTTAAAACTCTTGATAATAGGCGCCCCTTGAGTGCTCTTTACCGCATAGTGAAAGCCGCACTCCACAGACTGTCGGCTGGATCACAGGCAGGATTTGTTCGGCTACCTACCTCATAATAGAATAGGCCCGCCTCCTCATTCGCCGCCATACCTGTAAGAGGTTCGACCAGTGGGGGGGGAGGGTGGGGGTAAATCCGAAATTTTGGGGAGGGGGTCGAAAAAAGTCAATTTTCCCCGAAAAAAGGCCAAAAACATACACTTTTTTGCCAATTTTTTCCAAACTGGGGGGAGGGGGTTGGGTATATGGTTGGCCAAGTTGGGGGTGGGGTCCCCCCGGTATGTTCGCCACACTATCCTCAAGATACTATCCCAATGAGAAGACCCCGGCAAGCAGCGTTCCAAGCTCGCCTAGACAATTTATCTATCTCGAAAGGAAGAAAGGCTGTGTCTGCCTCGGCCAGCTACTAGAAATATAATTTCGGGTTCATACCTGTAAGACCTCCGATCAGTTGGGGGGGGGAGGGGTAAATCCGAAATTTTTTTTGGGGGCGGGGATAGAAAAAAAGTCGAAATTTTTCCTAAAAAAGGCCAAAAACATACACTTTTTTGCAAATTTTTCCAATTTTTTCCAAACTGGGGGGGGGGTGGGTGATGTTGGGTACATGGTTGGCCAAGCTGGGGGGGGGTCTCCCCCCAGCCCGCCCCAAGAACAGGTATGTTCGGGTTACCACCAGAATCGAACCTATTTTTTGAGACTAGGCGATAACCACTACACCAAGACGGCCCAAAATTCAAATATTTGCTATTTTTCGAAAGAAGTGTCTTATTTTACTTATTCTAATATGATATGAGACATATCAGATTCATGGAAACAATCGAGGATAACTGAGAAATGAAAGTAGACTTTAAATCTGCGTTTCAGCTCAACTGTCTACTTTCGTATAGCCATGAAAAATTTGCGATTTTAACCTGAATCGAACAAATTCCATCTTGTCGAGATATCCACCATCAAGTGTTCAACTAGCAACGGAAAAGGCCTTCCATGCTTGCAGTAAGAACGCCGAGAGAAATTTTACTCAAGTGCGGAAAATGTTCAAACATTTTTCCGTGTGGACTGTCCGTCCGTACTGTGCGGAAAAAAGCCTGATCTCACCTGAATATTACTACAACTTTGAAACGCCGTGAAAATAAATAAAAAACCGAAACCTAATTGAACTATTGATCGTAATTGAGACGCCATCCAAGCTGAAAAATACAGAATGATCGGAAAACTCTGGCGGGCGCTATGCAGCTCCCGCCCGGCGCTCTATAACAGTATTTCATTTTTATTGTTATTCAGCGCCCGGCGCTGCATAACCAAGCATTATAATCTTTTTTTATTCAGCGCCGGGCGCCGAATAACCATTGGCATGACACACGGTTATTCAGCGCCCGGCGACGATAACTACAGTAATCGGGACTTAAATTATTGTATGCTGAAAATACTAACCTAATCAGCGATATTAGTGAACGAAAGTCAAAAGTAATAGGGACCGCTTGCACCAGTGATCATACCTGTAAGAGGTCCGACCCGCTCGGGGGATCCCAAAATTTGTGTGTGGGGGTCGAAAAAACGCAAAAAAATTCGGAAAATTTCCCAAAAAGCCACTTTTTTCAAGTGTGCGGGGGCTGGATTTAGGGTTGACCAAGTTGAGAATGGGGTTCCAATGGGTGTAGGGTTCGACCAAGTTGAGGGTGGAGGTCCTCGACAGCCCTCCCACAATTACTGGTATGCCAGTGATTCCTGAACTATTCTAGGAGTTGCCTATGGATTTCCGTATTCATGAAACTTTGAGATGAGTGATTATAAGACGTAACAACATAATTCTCAAGGCTGAAGTTCAAAGAAGAGGCTTAATTTGATAATTTAATTTTGTGGATTTTCATGTGAGAGCTTTGAATAGTGTATGTCAAAATGAACTGAGATGACCATGTAGCAAATGAATAGGCATGGGCGATGTACCTGATGTTTTCAATCAGCCAGACACTGCGGTCAATCAACTGGATAACAAAAATCAGCTAGAAATGGGCAAAACGGTAAAAATCACATTAATTTTGGATTGATGATAGACAACCGAAGATCAGAGATCTGGCCCCCAACCGAAAATCTGGATTCTTCAACCAGCATGAACTTCTCTCATTGTCTAATAACTGCCCATGACTCTAACATGAAAGAGCATGCTACCATAACAATCGCATATACTTGCAAAAACAATATGGGTTCATCTGTAGTCAGTCCATACAGAAATTTGGTTGGTTCTCAAATCCTCTCCGTCCTTGCCGAGCCGAATCAGCTCAGAAAACCGCCTGTACTATAGTCTGTTTTTTTTAAAAAGCTTCCAACTCAAAAGTGTTGAAAGTAAGTACGCGTCATGATTTTCGTGCTGAGACGAAAGTGAGAATTACTGTAAAAGGGATCAATGCTTCACCGGCACAATTGTTCCTCTTTATGCAGTAAGTTTATTGAAAAGGGAAATTCAATAAAGTGTCAAAAGATTTTGCGCATGTTCCCAATGTGGGAAAAAGTTTTGGGAGTTCAGAACCGATAAGATGCCTTCTGGTGAACTTTGGGATGTCAATATCTCAAAACTTTCCGACAGTTCGAGTCTCGGTTATTCAGTAAGCATACCTGTAAGAGGTCCGACCAGTTGGGGCTGGGGGGAGGGGTCGAAAAAATTCGAAATTTTTCCCACAAAAGGCCAAAAAACATACACTTTTTTGCAAATTTTTTTAATTTTTTGGGGTTGGATGAATTTGGGTACATGGTTGGCCAAGTTAGGGTGGGTCCCCCCCCAAGCATCCCAAGTACAGGTATGGGGTTGGGTATATGGTTGGCCAAGTCGGGGTGGGGCCCAACCTCACCTCCTCCCCAAGTACAGGTATGTCAGTAAGTAATGAGTAAGTGATAATTGTTGTTTTCTATTAGGCGCGGCCGTTAGTGCTTCCGTAATAATCAATTTATCTTCAAGAGTTTCAATCGGTTGATGTACCTTACCTTATCTTGCTACCAGTCATGATTTTGTCGAAAATTGTGATTTTTCATGAAACCTTTACAACAGGGTTGGCAAGACCTGGGTTTTTGGGTTTTTGGGTTTTTCTGGGTGCATTTTTTTGACAAAATTTGGGTTTTTGGGTTTTTGGGTTTTTCTTAATTCTTTTAAAATGAGGATTTCATCGTTAATTTGAGGATTTCATCGTTAATTTCCCTGTGGCAAATCCAGAACTAGCTGACCAAAAAAGTGCTGTGTATCAAGAATTGACGCAATGCATGATTGAGGCAAAATTACAAAAACAAAATAACTCATTTCTCCGCCAGACCAGATGCTCGTCAAAAAGAAAAAGTCTGTCCTTGAGTATTGGCTCACAGATGGAGCTGACTGGCCGCTGGTGCAACGAATCGCTCTGAAGGTACATAGATAACATGTTATTTGTTTCAATGTATTACATGTATAAAAAATTAATTGAGGTTTTTTCGCTCGTTGTCTCTACCGCATCTTCGGAAAGAAACTTCTCTACCTTTGGCTATGGCTTCATACATTCCAAGCTGTGAAATCAATTGTCGACGGAAACAGTGCGCAAACTGGTATTCGTTAAGACAAACTTTGGGCTGCTAGAAAGTTCCCGTGACTGTGAATCTGATGAAGTGAGCGAAGCCGAAGCGTGAAATTTGATTTCCGTAATTTTCAATTTTTTAAAGTGACATTTCAATTTTTAGTGTTTAGATCATGCAATAAAAAATTCAATAAACAGCCAATCGTTTTAATGAGCCAAATCGATAAAATCGTTGTGCAATGTGCAGTCGCGTGACTCGTGTAAATATGTTACAACCAAATGTATAGTCAGTCTTGAACACTGTTCAGCAATTTAATACACTTTATACGTTAAAAATAACATTCTCATATATAGTTTAAGTAAAATGATCATTCATTAGTACAAAACTGGAACAAAAACCCTAGAAAAACCCACCAAAAACCCAGAAAAACCCACCAAAAACCCAGAAAAACCCAGAAAAACCCACCCAAAAACCCAAAAACCCAAAATTGAAGATTTCAAAAACTGGGTTTTTGCCAACCCTGCTTTACAATTGTTTTTTTCCTGCTAGTTTAAGTAATAATTTAAAGTGAGATACAGAATCAAAGGCTTTTTGGAATCTTTGGAGCTTTTTGGTTGCAAACGTTGAAAAAAATGCAAGCATCGAGAGAAAAAATTGAGAGAATTGATGAGAAATCTCAATTTTGGGTGACATAATTGACTGCTAACACTTAGAAAATTAAACGAGCTAACTTGATTGATAGAAACTGTGAAGCATTAATTAGTAAGTTGAAGTAGATATGCTAACGGCCGTGCCTGATAGAAAATAGTTAAGATTATACCCATGACCGGCGCGAAGCGCCGGAAAATTTTGAGATTTTGACCCTTTCAAGTCCACCAAAACGCATCTTTTCAGTTTTGAATTCCCCAAAATTTTTTCCACAATGAGAACCATACCCAGAATTTTTTTCCTCATTTCGAAATTTTTTTTCTCAAAAGACCCCATTTGAGAAAAAAAGGGGTGATTCAGAGCATTTCGAAGATTCATTACCAGAGCGTTTCAGAATTAAATCCGAAAATTTTTCTGGTTACCCACTGGAATGAATAAAATTTAAATCTTGACATTTGATCTAATTTGTCTTTCCTCATTGTTGCTGAGAATTGGGATTCATTTTCCAGCGTAAAATAATGTTAAGTATAAAACGTTCTGCAACGAAGGGCCGCAGTAGAGTACTATGTAGCGCAAGCTGCATATTACGATAGTGCAAGTCTGTCTGTTTGTGCCCAGGGTTTTTTTGCACCCAGCAACCAAATTTCGGGCTGTGCAACCAAAGTTTTTCTGCCAAGTTGCACACTGCAACTTGAGGCCTGACCGCCCTTTAGATTAGGTTATAGGGTTTCCTGTCTGGAGATGCATTTTTATGCGTTATGAAAAGGAAAATAGTGAAAATTTTCCGGTGCTCCGTGCCGGATTTTGATGATTTTATAACTTTTCCATATATTATTCCAGTGCGTGGTTAGAAAATGTCATTCTAGCTAATGCTTATAGCATTTAATTGTCGACATATTATGGATAAATGTTTGATCCTGATCTAATCTGATCTAATCCCACTCAATGAGCCGAGAAACCTGAGAATTTTTATTCATTCATCACTCATTGAAAATCTCAAAGTCTTGCGATAATACAAATGTGCTATTCGAACAGAATTTGCTCACGTTCAAGGCAAATCAATATTGTACTCATTGACTCGGTGCCAAGCGCCAAGAAAATTTTGCGTTTCCATCCCCTAAATTGTCTGAAAATCAATCAATTTAGTCTTGGACGACGCAAGTTTGTGCTATTTGACACGAACGCTCAAAATTTTTTTGTGCCATCCCTATTTTTTGTGTCAAAAACCATGTTTTGGTACAAAAAAAACTGGTGCAAGTGATTTTTCATAGATTTCCTTCAAGAAATAATAAGGTTTTCTTAAATTTAAAAATTTGAATATGGCGGTCAAACAACAGTGCAATATTTTATTCGAATTATTGTGCATCAGTAATTCAGGCATCCAAAACACCTTTCTGGACGATACTCACAGTTTGTCATTCATTTTGACCATACATAGGTTAAGAAGGCTCAATTACTCTGCTTTCATCTCAATAAATTTGCAAATTCTTTTTTAGGCATTGATTTTAAAATCAAGACTATCAAATTTGATGGCGAACGAATATGATTACAAAAATGGTATGAATTTTTTGTTTGCAGCACGTGTCATGCACTTATCAGTTGATTCCAGGAAATTACAAATTTTTCGTGGCTCTATTGGTTCAGCTGGAGTGTTTGCGGTAAGAGTCGAATTAATTAAGTTTATTTCCCAATGATCAGTTTTTTTCTTGAAATCATCTGTTAACATATGACTTGCTGGTGTGTCTTATCCTTTTACATGCAACATAAGAAGAACTACAAATGGAACGAACAAATTGATCAAGAGAGATGAAAACGAAAAACGATTGGATAACACAGAAGTTGCGGCACATCTCAACTGATGAAGTAAGACCAAACAATTACAAACGACAAATACTTTGATTGAATGTTAAATAGATCAAATACTTTGATTGAATGTTGACGACAAAAGATGTTATCTACTAAAAAAATCAAAAGGAAATTACAATAGCACCACAAAGGGAGAAATAAATTATAAGCGAAAAATTTCATAGCACAAAATATTCATTTTTGCATCAAAATGCATTTTGCTGAAACATGAGCAAAAAATGTGAGCAAAGCAAAAAAGGAAATATATATACAATCACAATACTGATGTTCAAAATAAATTAAAATTTCTGAAATTACAATTCTTCTTCGTAAGAATCATCACTGGAAAAGTCCAGTTCTTCAGAATCATCACTCTCTTCATCAGAGAAGTCAAGTTCGATTATTAGGGGCTTAACCGGAATCGGCTCAAAGACTCGTTTGCCATATTTTTCTTCTATCTTTTTGACATGATTAATTGCTTTTTTCCATGCTTCTTTGTCAATATTTGCAATTTCTTCTTTCAAAAGATCCCTGACATCGGCCAATTTGAATGTCGTGTTCCGCTTTGCCACGTTGGACTTTATCTGGCCCCAAATTAGTTCGATCGGGTTCAATTCACAATGATACGGCGGCAACCGTAAAATTTCTACGCCGAATTTTTTGGCTTGTTCTTCCAAGTAATATTTTTTGGGATATTGCATCCTGTAGTTTCTAACGACAGACAACAATCTTTTCTTCGTCTGGCTTTCATCATGTGCAATATTTTTGTTTTTTAGCCATTGTAGAATTTCTCCTTTTTTGGTCGTGGTACACGGAATCTTGAGAAAATAGTTTATTGGTATTGAGTTCCATATTTCGTAACATGTCTCATTTTGTGACTATTCATGCACTAGAAACTGCTTTTTCCCAAGAAAAAATGATTTAATTTAAGATGATCCAAAACTATGGTGGAAATGAATTCTTTAAAAGTTATTCTGTTGATCCAAGTTGGTTTTCTTCAAAATTTTTGTAAACTGACTTTTTCGAGAACACGTGAATGGTATGGAGCATTATCGATAACCACGACTGAGTTTTCTGGCAAATTCGGAAATACTTTGTTCTCCATATGGTATTCGTATCTTTCGGAATTCATCTCCAAATGGTAATCGTCCGTTTTTTTTGATTCGAAAATATCTTGGCCACTTTCTAAAAAGCCATCTTCTCCACCAATATGAGAAATGATAAGCCGTTTGCCTTTACCTGAATTTAAATGTGGCAAAATAAAGCCAAAAAATCAAGATATATGCATTTAACACCTGACTAGATCTGAGAACCTCAAAGTCCTTGTGTATTCAGAATAAGCTCTCAATTCTTATTGGAGCTATACTTACCAATCGGATCATTATAACCCAGTGTGAGGTTATTGTTTGAACTTAAAGCATCATAGGGATTCTCTTCAATCATAGTATCGACCCAGGCTTTCACAGGAATGTGTCCGGCATTGAGCCACGTCTCATCCTGGTAGAATATTGGTCGATTTTGCCTTCTATATCTTCTCATCTTAATTATGTAATCATTTCTTTTTGCCATTATTTCAGGGCGCTGATAAACGAAAAGCCGACTCCGCCGAGATTTATATCTGGAAATGAAAAAGATGTCTTAAAAAATTGGTAAGCATGATTTTCTAATTGAATAAAACTGAACTGGTGATATTATGAAAATTTTTGTATGATTCAAAGATTTTTTGCTCCATGCAAAGCAGGCATGCATAGCAAGAATTTTTCAAGAAGGGGGTCCTTGGATTTTATATCCAGGGTGTAGCCGGTAGGCGAGCAAAAAAAAGTTTCGCAAGGTTTTTTTCATACAAATATGCATAAAAATCATCAAAAAGCTGTCTTCGAAAAAGTTCAGGGGGAAAGAAACTCCTCGATTTTTTTCCAAGTCAATTTCCTAGGTTATTTGAGAGAAAAAGTCATCGGTAATTCATGCATAAAATGATGGAAATGTGTACTTGAAGCTGTAAACCATACATGTAATTGGGGGGGGGGAAGTGCTATGGGAACCCCCCCCCCAGAAATTGTCGACCATATGGCTAGTCATTGGGCGACCCCCCCAGGATTTTCCAATCCTATGGCTAGCCATATGGTAGCCCTAGGGACCCCCATAGTTTTAGTCGGAAAAATACTGAAAAATGTCATTTTTTCCATGAAAAATGTCAATTTTTGAACAAAAAATGGTCAAAAACGTCAATTTTCTCGGTGCTTCGCGCCATAAGTACATATTTTATCATTTTTTAGACAAAAATTATTACTTTTCAAACCGTTTTCGGACATTTTTCATGGAAAAAATCGAATTTTTTTCCTTCAGGGACCCCTCCCCCCAAAATTTTGGGAATTACTGAGCCCTGGTCCCAAAAAAGTGCTCCAACCCCCCCCCCCCCCCCCCCAGACCTCGGAGCTCCATTACATGTATGCTGTAAACACATACATAACACACATCAACATAAAATTTTATAAAATCAATTTGATAAAATTTTCATTTTCTTTAATTCTGCGATTTGTAAATTCATAATTTTCTGTTTTACTTTTACTTTTAAATATGTAGCCGAGTTTAGATTTAGAAGCACGAATGAAGTAATTTTTTTAAATTTTAAGTTTTAAGTGAGATTTTTCAAACCTATGGAAGTCAAGAGTTTTTTAGTGTCTCATTATGTTCCTCGAATAAGTTATCGAGAAATTGATTTTCCAGCATTTCAGAATGTTAAAACATGTCATAAATATACATATTTCTGGGATTTTTAGGCAAAATTTATTATCTTTGAAGCATTTTTCAGACTTGTTTCACCAAAGATGTGAAATTTTCTCTGTCAAACACTCCTTTAATTCTGGACAATTTTTTCTCCATTTATGAAAAGTTGTTCAGCCATCAGACCTCGGAGCTCAGTTATGTGTATAATGAAAATGATACAAAAACAAGGGCATCAAACAAAAATTTGTAATCAATTTTGGAGGTTTCAAAATATTTAGGTGAATATAATTAAATTTCAAGCCTCAGGTTTGAATGCTTCAAGAAAATCAGAAATTTGTGTCAACTTGTGTGGTTTTTTTTTGCTCCCCAATCTTTTGAAAAGCATTTGCTTTCTGTATTTCAACCTTTTCATTTTGTGTATCTTACTATTAATTTTTATCATGATTGATACATTTGATTCAACTCTCATTGGCATTTTGATGATACAGGATGTTCAAAAAAACAATGATAGGCTTTCAGACAATGCAAGCATCCTGAATCTTTTAATGAATTGAGGTTGAACCGATTTTCTTAACTTTAAGCTTTTCAGAACATGAAAATGCAAGTTTTATCAGTTAAAGATGGGAAAATCTAAACCTCACATGAGGCTCCAAGCTGTTTTGGATTGCAATTGAAAATTAAGATTATTGTATTGTGCAATTCATTTATGCAGGATACCCTGTACATATTCAAAGAAATACTGACTAAAATTTCAATAACCTGAAGCCTAATTTGATCAAAACTTTCCACAAGGAGGTAACGCTGAAGTCTAAAGCTACTGTATTATGCAGCTCTGCTTTCAATTTCCGTAAAGTGATCGGACGGTTTTCCCTGTAAAACTGGTGAATTGTGTCCCGAATTATTTCACGATCAGTCAGTAAAGGTTCTGTTTTTTGTGTCTTTCGCTTTTTTCTTTCAGGCTTCACTTTCGTTGAAACTGTTCGAACCAAAGACCATTTTGGAATGCCCGTTGCAAGTGCAAGTCGTTTTAGTACGTTTTTGGGCGAAATTAATGGACTTTTCGCCGCCTTTTCGAAACGGAAGTAACTATACAAATTGATGATTACAGTCCGCGTTTGATCATTTAAATGCTCGTGAGGCTTCGTTTGTATCATTGTTAGATCGCTCAATAATTTCTTTTTATATTCTCTTCGTTGTCTGTTATTTTCTTGTATTTCCTCGATCTTTTCTTTTTCCGACTTCTCCCGTCTTCCATACCGATAAATTATACTGTGCCGGGTGTACATTTTGCCTGAATAAAATTCGCTGTTAGCCATTAAAGAAGCAGTGGAGTCATGTTGCAATTGAGCCTCAACAGTGTTAATTTTAAAAGTGGGGAGTTATTTCAGTTAGTGGTGTTAGTAACATGCATTGCAATGTGAGCACACGTAAAACAGAAGAGCAAGTGAGAAAATACTGTTTATTTATTCACAATTTAACCAGCATATACACAGAACAAAAGCAATTCGAACGGAGCTTCTCCACCATCGATCTGATACCCTAAAAACGAGGATGTTGTTGAAGTAGGAAATGAAGTAAAGCTTCATTTTTATACATTACACATTGGTTGGCTGTGATATGGCAGGCTTACCTGCACATAGCTCAGGTCCAGAAATTGACCACTGAATGTTGCCATTATTCAATACGTACAACATGGATTTTTTCGTCAAAAGTTCCGAAAAAACAATTGGAAAAAAATTAATTCTTTAGAAAACTGGAAAAAATGTGTTTGTGGTGCAAAGCGTGGAAAAAATTAGAATTTTTGATTATTTTTTGTTCGAAAAGTGACATTTTCCCGTATTTTTTCGACCAAAAAGTATGGCTGTCCCCATGGCTACATATGGCCGCAGCCAAATGATTGGCGAATCCTATTGGGGGCACCACCCTGTGGCTGGTCATATGGCACGATTTCTGGAAGGCGGTTCTAATGACACTCCCCCAAGTACATATGTGATTCAGTACATTATCTTAAACGATGTGTAGAATGTGAGGACACCTGTGTACAATAAATCTTCTACTCACTTCTTTGTTTGAGTCGACGTAAACATGAACGATTGTAAATTTCCGCCTTTTGTTGATCTATTCTGAGAGCCTGAAATGATTTCACAAAGCTAGCGGTTCTTTTAAATTACCTCATATGATCACACCCAATAATTTTCATGCGAACTTCTGTGATCAGAATAAACAAGTAAGGTTTTGTACACTTATCTGATCCCAATCACGTGTCTACTTTGTGGTAAAAATCCGTGCTCAAGTTCGATTGAATCGCAAAATTTCGAAATATATGCGGCACTAAAATAAACAAACGAAAAAAGGTTATTTATGAGTCAGTCCAGTTCCCATTCTGCAATTGATGAGCATACACGCCCATGGTGGGACTGGGGGGAGGGTATTTACCCCCAGCAATGATTGAGAAGATGCTGTAGTTTAACAATTTTTCTAAATGAAGCATACCTGATTCCAAAGAAGTAACCTCAAAACTTTGAAAAATGCTGTCCAGGCAAATAATTTTACGTATCTGATTAATAAAGGTTGAAGAATATGATGCTAGGATGTTAGAAGACCTTTCTTTTAATCATAACGAACGAAAAAAAACATTTTCTATCCCACCCCTTGTAGTGGCTGGCTGACCCCTAGCAGAATTTCTATGCTGCATGTATGTTGATGAGTGGTATCTTTTATATCACCATCACTGCCTCAATCTTCCTTCGCGATAAGTACACTCTAGAAACTATCTGAAATCATTACACGAGAGTGTTGTTTCCGAATCCCAACTGTATTGATCAAGGTTTCAAATCTTCTAAGTAAAAAGGCCGATATTGGCAATCCCGAATTGCAAGGCTTATTTACATATATTCAATAAGCCACATTCAGACAAAGCAAGCTTGAAGATTTATACTTTGATACAAAAATCCTATAAAATTTCGGCGTCTGACCTTTTAAATTAATAGAAATGTATCTTTTTAGAAATTCCGACACTGGAAACACCTAAAAGCTCGCGATCCGCATTCCGAAGTAAGGAAAAACATAAAAAATTTTTCGCACCACTAGAGAAACTGTTTCGCACCACTCATAATTAAGCGTAGTAGTGAGGATGTACGACTAAGAGCTAACAAAACCTTGAAACTATGGTTTCAAAAGTGATCTTACGATGTAACGTAATAGCCTATGCACTGGGCGCAGAATTTTTTCTGCGCGGACATTTGTGCTAATTGACATAAGAGAGTGAAAAAATTCCTGCCAATGACACAAAAAAAATTTTTCAACAAAAAATACTAGAATTTGGGAAAGGTTCTTGGCTACAACCGTGATATAAATGTAATTAAAGCTTCATTTACTGCATTCAATATCCGTAAAAATCGTGCCCATCCTATTTTTTATCCATTTATGCAAGCGAAGTAAAGATAACTGTCCGAGACAACGTTTGTGGTTCAAAAAGAAATAAAATCCTGAAGAATTCGAATATCACTCAAGAATTGTTTGGGAACTCTAAATTTTTCTTCCATTTTCGTTTCTTTTTAACAAAGATCTAAAAATCGACAGTGTCTATAATTGCTAACTTTTGCATAAATTTTTAGTCGAAAAAGTGTGATAACAACGTCCATTAATTCCAAATCCCGTCCGCCGTTTTTTCCTTAAATGGGGTCTTTTGAGGAGAAAAGTGGAAAATGAGAAAAAAACTTTGGGCATGGTTCTCACTGTGGAAAAAAATTTGGGGAATTCAAAACCGAAAAAATGCATTTGGGTGGACTTTAAAAGGTCAAAATCTTAAATTTTTTTGGCGCTTCGCACCGGTCATAGGAATGATAATCATTACTTTCTATCAGGCGCGGCCGTTAGCATATCTACTTCTACTTACTAATTAATTCTCAACAGTTCCTATTAATCAAGTTACCTCGTCTCATTTAGTTAGTTAACAGCCAGTAAATCGCCAAAAAAATTTTCTCTCATTCGAACGTTTTCAACATCAAATTTTGAATTTATAGACGATGAAGATTGAACACATCATTCTAGAATATAATTCTAGAATATAATAATATTCAGGAATATTTGTTGCAGAGATTCATCTTCCAGAATTATAAAAACTCGAACATTTTCCCGGCGCTTTGCGCTGGAACTGAAAATAGAGAAAGTTCAGAATTTCTTTTCATTTATCAGTCATTGAGAACCTATAAGTTTGTTGTGATAATACAGATATAACTTCCAAGGAAAATTTGCTCGCATTCAGGCCCAATAAGAGCAGTTGATACCGTTTTCATTAACCGCGCGACGCCGAGGAAATTTTGCCTTTCCGGTCCCAAAGATGCCTCCCTTTACCATCAAAAAATGTGTGTTAATTACACAAAAGCTCAAAACTTATTGTGCCATTCCAATTTTTTTGCTATGAACCATGTTTACGCACAAGAACAAAACACTTGCAGCAGACAGACAACTTTCGAATTACCGCGGCTCTCCGTGATATACAGTAAAGTAGTGCTGGTACCCGGAAACAGAACGGCTAGCATGTAACTTGCTTTTAGCATTTTTCGTTTGGAAGCATTTTAAAAAAAACAGACTATACATTTATTTCGAAGAAAATAGACAAAATGCAATCACAGTTGATTGTCGGGCTTATTTCAGAGTCTATCAAGAGCTCCTAAGGTCAGATTTTCAGATAGTAGTAAATTTAATAATTTGCGGTGGCATTGTATAGCTAAATGTCCAATATAAATGCAGCAGTTTTGACAAAACTAGCCACCCAGTGATCAATTCTTAGGACTTCGGATAGGGGTAATACCCCCTCGTACTCCTCCCTATGGGACAGTCTGGACACTTTTGAACAAAATAAGAATGAAATTATCATGTTGAACATATTTTTTTTCTGAATTGTTAGCCAGTTTTCCTATCAAACTGGCCCTGACTCAATTTTTGATCTGGGGCTACTTTCACAATTCACAAGTACGGTGGTTGAGTCGTTGTCTGCTTGCATCAACGACTTTTAGAAAGGTTGATTTTCTAGTGTTTTGTAACGTACATGCTGAAGCATTAATGTGAATACAAATTATACAGTATGTGATATTCATTTATTAAATATAATTTCATTTATTAATCTATCGTCTCAAGGGTGTCTGGAATTCACACCCAAACGTTCTTATAAATGCATGTGAAGCACTTTATTTTGATCATCCCACACCCCACTGACCCAATTAAAGACGCACATAATTATTTGCACATTGGCACCTGGCCCTCATAATGCACATGAAAATACACATTCTGTAGGTACAATAATTCCCCCCAAATGCGTAAACACACCTGCCTATGTAGAAAGTACAGAAATCCCAACCCAGACAGAAGATTTAGGAGGAATGCATGGAAAATGGAAAAACACATGAAAAACTAAAAAACATAGGCGGCAAAGCATACTGTAGATTAAAAGGCATGTAAGCGTGGAAATTTGGAGTAAATTAAAGCAAGAGGCGTGGCGAAAGAAGCATGCAGTAGGCGGAAACAGGTAAGCGAAGCAGTGATTGGTTAGGCGAGTGGACGGAAGTGGACCTCCCACGATGCGAGGGCGTGGATCAAAGAAGTGATATAAAAGACAAGAAAACGGGGAAAAAGACAGATTTTTATGTAGATTTTGATTGAGTTGTTGATACATTTTTATGCAAGCATGAAACATGCTTTATTCCAAAGCGATTTTTTGTGTATTATTGATGACAAAAGTGATCATCGACTTCGTTTATTGTTACATAATTGTCGTGCCCCCTTTATCACCGTTGTCCCCCATTGCTGTTTTTGCAGCAAGTAAAAGTATTGTAGAATCTAGGCTGAGAACCAACCAATATCAAATCTGGTCGTTACATATTTTTGGTGACCGTACCATACCATTAACCACTGGAACTCCCTGCCCCATTAAGGTGCATCCTATATCCGGGCATCCCTAAGCAGTAATCGCATACAGTTGTAATCATTTCCTACAGTAGGACAGACATTCCTAAAAACACAAACTGAAAATTACCCACCATACACAAGACCACTTAGGAGAAATTGTAAGAGAGCAAATCAACAAACTTTTTGCAGAACATTTTCGAACTTTACACACACAATTGAGCAAAAACACTGTGAATCCCACCCTGATAGACGATTTAAGAACGGCTAACATCCGTAACAATATGGCGAACAATTTTTATGTAAAACCTACAGTATTTACGGGAGGAGTAACCCAACATTTCCGCGAATGGAGCAAGCAACTAGAGCAGTTCATGATACTAGAGGGCATGAAAGATACTGACGGGCAACTCAAATTAGCATGTTTTGAAATTCATTTGGGTGGTGCAGCATTAGCAAAATTCAAAAGTTTAGAAAATTCTGAAAACCCACCCCAAACGTATGAACAGTATAAAACTGCATTACAAGCATGTTTCCCTGACTACAGAGACACAGATTTACACCAATATTTTTTGCATGAACGGAAACAAAAAAGATGGGAAACTGTCATTGAATTTTTGTTTGACCTCGAGCATCCAGCGACCCCCGCCTACCCCAATTTCAACTCAGAGGCACGAGAAATGATAATCAAACCCCTTTTCATGGAAGGCATGCAGACCGAAATTAGAGAGGCACTCAAGTACAAACGATTCATCTCCCTAACAGACATGTCTGACGAGGCAGCTTATGTTGAACAACAAATTTTCAGAAACAGATTGAAATCTAGCCCCATACCCCTCATATCCCCTGAATCGGAACCGATTCTTTCATTAGGTACACTGAACAGCAGGGAATCCTACATAAATTGGAACAAGTCATGGAGTTGCAATTGCAAATAATGTGAAATTCCCAAACCCAACCCCAGCATGATAACAGTAATTTGAGACAGATCACATGTTTTCAATGCAATCAAGTTGGGCATTTCGCCAGAAATTGTAATTCACCAGGTACTAAAAAGTCATGCGAAATTTGCTTTAGGAGTAATCACATGACTCAAGACTGTAAAAGCAGATGCATTCACTGTTCTCAGACTGGTCACAGATCCAGCCATTGCATATCAAAAAGCTACTCAAATGTAGAATGTTTTCTTTGTAAGCAAAAAGGTCACACGAGTAGATATTGCCCCAACCAAATGACCCCTAATGTCTAAAATCGCATTGAAGAGAGACTACCCCCACCACAAATGAACATTGATGTCCCAGACCTGTACTCCACATTGCCCACTGTCCAACATCGACCTCAACATGCTTTAAATACAGTTCTGCCCAGCAGTCATGAGCAGGTTGACCCCCAGTACATCCTTGACATACCCCTTCCTGATACAAGCAGCACTTCAAAAATCACATCACCAAAAAGCAGTGACATGTTGAAATCAAAACTCCCCCAGCCAAAAATGACACAGAAACATAAACATCCTGAAACCAGTGAGACGTCCAAACCTGAACCAGCATACAAAAAGGAACGCCCAATGTTTTCACAATTGCAGGGCCCGACAACAGACCCCAACACATTCCCCAGACAAAAAACTTCTCTTCTTACCCCCAAAGCACGAAAAAATCGTAAAATTCATTCTGCAGCTAATATTTTCCAGAGTAAAAGTAGTGGTATCTGCAGTTCTAGCTCAAACGACGTCAGCAAGCCCCAAATCCTCCATCCTGATACATGCATCGCCCCAGCTTCTTGTCCCCTGCCAGCGGAAAATTCACTCGCCCAATCTCATTTTCCCACCCAAAACAAACAGAAACATCTTCATACATTCACATGGGTAAAATGCAAAATAAATTCGACCAAGAGTGACCAGAATGAAATGGAAAAAGCTGAGTTAATCAATTTCTTATCAAAATATCAGCCCCTTCACACTGAATCGAAAACGCATGTGAGTCACAGGCCACTTGTCTCCCACAGCATTTTTACAAGTAATTATAAACACAGACACAGACCCCTTTTTTGGAAACCACCAAAAGCAAAACAAAGCATCAAACCAAAAGTTGAGCAACTTAAGAAAGCTGATGTTATCAATCAAAGCACTTCCCCTTCATGCAAAACTGGCGGGTCAATCCTTCAGACAAAATCCCTTATCCCTCCAGGTCTTCCACCCCAAAACCCTCTCTCCCTCAACCCCCTTGAACGAGGACGTTCAACTTTGGAAGGAGGGAAATGTAACGTACATGCTGAAGCATTAATGTAAATACAAATTGTACAGTATGTGATATTCATTTATTAAATATAATTTCATTTATTAATCTATCCTCTCAAGGGTGTCTGGAATTCACACCCAAACATTCTTATAAATGCATGTGAAGCACTTTATTTTGATCATCCCACACCCCATTGACCCAATTAAAGACGCACATAATTATTTGCACATTGGCACCTGGCCCTCATAATGCACATGAAAATACACATTCTGTAAGTACAATAATTCCCCCCAAACGCGTAAACACACCTGCCCATGTAGAAAGTACAGAAATCCTGACCCAGACAGAAGATTTAGGAGGAATGCATGGAAAACCGAAAAACACATGAAAACTAAAAAACATAGGCCGTAAAGCATACTGTAGATTAAAAGGCATGTAAGCGTGGAAATTAGGAGTAAATTAAAGCAAGAGGCATGGCGAAAGAAGCGTACAGTAGGCGGAAACAGGTAAGCGAAGCAGCGATTGGTTAGGCGAGCGGACGGAAGCGGACCTCCCACAATGCGAGGGCATGGATCAAAGAAGTGATATAAAAGACAAGAAAACGGGGAAAAAGACAGATTTTTATGTAGATTTTGATTGACTTGTTGATACATTTTTATGCAAGCATGAAATGTGGTTTATTCCGAAGTGATTTTTTGTGTATTATTGATGACAAAAGCAATCGTCGACTTCGTTTATTGTTATATAATTGTCGTGCCCCCTTTATCGCCATTGTCCCCCATTGCCGTTTTTGCAGCAAGTAAAAGTATTGTAGAATCTAGGCTGAGAACCAACCAATATCAAATCTGGTCGTTACAGTTTCAGTAGTGTTCACATTCTTGTTTATAACATGTAAAAAGAATGTAATAATGTATTTCTTATCACGTGAAGAATGTTGAAGTGCATTTTAATGTTATGAATGGAAAACTAAAATTTTGCATAATATGACTTGCGAAGATCAGTAAGTCTTCCCTTACAGATAAAGTTACTTAGAAAATTGTTATTATCCGTAAACTAAAATTCTCTGTAATCCTGTTTTAAATCCACAACAAATTTTTTCTCCCTACATTATTCAAGCGAAATACATCTACTGTAAGGCTTTATGCAGAGCACCCCATAGGGGGAAATGGGATATTACTGCGGTCTCATGTTTGGATATTCATTTACCACCCCAGTAAGAATGACTTACTAATAAAATGAGGCAAAAATGGCCACAGGTACACAAAACTTTGGGGAGTGTCATAATGGGTAAGCCAATTTGAAGGAAATGAATAAGCGGACACTTTCAGAAGAACTGCTATTGGATATTTTTTTAAAGTTCGTGGTCAGTATGAAAAAAGTATGTTTATCGTGTCTACAGGTTTGAAAATGTATCTATTGCATAAATGATTTTGATATATGAAAGTGAAAAATTTGACAGCTGTACAGAACCACTGGCTTTTTTAGGAAACAAAAATATTTCGCTCCGTCTCCAATCCAAAGAACATTAGAATTGGGTTTGGTGGTCTTATCAATTTCTGATAGTAAAAATTTTCGGCTAGATTGCAGTTTGAGGTCTGAAAACTAAAACTGAATTAGTATTGAATGTTATTTCTGAAGTTACCTTAGATAACTTAAAATTAAGTACCTGTAGTGATACGCGAATGCAGGGCAAAAATGTGGAAGTGGAAATCGTAGAAAAGGAGTTAGTTGTACATTCCATACGCATTACAGTAAACGAGAGAGGGCACTCACGAAAGATTCCAATAGACATACACTCATACTAGTCATTAGTCCTGGGTTAAGCTATGCTAAGGACACAAAAGACGCCATGAGTTTCTTAGCTGTCTATATTTGATTAAAAGACAGTTTAGCGAAAAGAAAAATTATTCTAGTTTGTTTGGGTCAGATTCCACTCAGCGATTCTGCAATTATTCTAAATTAAGTTCTAATCTCGGTCAACGCTTCTTAAAATGAAAAATTTCGTTCGATGCAACGTTTCTCAAAAACATTTTATATCTTTGAAAAACGTTTCATTTTTTCATATTATGTTCATGTCATGGCCAATGCATCGGCATCGGCCGATGGGCAAAAAGTGTCCATCAGTCAATCACTAATTTATAAGCAGGTACACTTTTATTTCTACTGGAAAAATTACGAAGTATCAGATTTGCAGCGTCCAGAAAATATGGATATATACAGTGAGCAGAATTATAATCAGTTTTCTATAAAATGCTTCAAAACGAAAAATGACACAAATATTAGGTGACTTGGAAATCCTGTACATGAAGCTTTTACTGTAGATTTTTTCACTCAGTTGAGTGTCATTACAAAATTTTAGTTCCACGTGACCTGCGGCATGGCAGAAAATATTGAAAATATAAAATGGTACTTCCTTTCCAGATTCATTATTTGGAAGCATTTTATGAAAAACAGACTATAGATAAAGTTTGAAGTAAATCAGAATGTTTGAATAAGCTCAACAAAACTCTCTATGAGCATTTTTGATCAAAAAACGGATTGGAGACAGTAGGGAAGCATTTTTGAGCTCTTTCCCCATTTAGGTTAGGGTTGGCGAGAACAGCCTGAAGATGCATGATTATGTTGTGAGGGAAAAATATAAGTAGACACTTTTAGCTGTGTAGCTTGACGATTTATCGCGCCTTTTAAATAGAGATGTACGGAATGAGGAAGAGCATGCGGAATGCTATAGACAAAACACTCGGAGTGTTAGACGAATTTAACGCCACAATAATTGTATGCAGGAGATTGACAGGCCCGTAGAGAGCGCTATGTCAATTTTTCCAAGGTTCTTCACTCAGGTCGTTTAAGGTTTCAGGATGCCCAAACTCAGACTGTGCTGTCTTACCCGATTGGGAGTTTCACCCGATTACTCAAACTATTTTCCAAATAGTTTGACTTATCCTAGATCACACACTCTGGGTTTTCGATTTACTAGCGATGCTTAGAGCCTCTCACAAAACCGACTGCTCACGAAGACAAACGAAAGAACAGCTGACTTTATCACAAACTTGCTGCGAGTGTACTCTTAAATGTTGTGAACCTTCAGACAACTTTGAACAACTTTGAGCTCCGAAACGATGCATTCTTGAAAAAAAGCTGATGAGCTTACTGTAGTCGATTGGCGCGCTATTACAAATATGTTTAAACAAGACTGAAAAAGCATTAATTAAGCATACATGGTCATTAGTCGTAAGGCCCGCCCGCATAGGTCATATGGTTAAGGATACCCATATCTTTTGTGTATGACCTATAATTTGTCATTTTTGGCTGATTTATAGGTCATATGGTAAGCATATGCAGTTGATTTTTGGCCCATTTATAGGTCATATGGTAAGCATATACAGTCAATTTTTTGTCAATTTATAGGTCATACAGTAAAGGATACAGGTTCTAGAGTTACTGCAATAGTGGAATTACCATAATTTTTCGATTACGGTAATAGTGGAATTAGGGTAATAGGTGTGTTACTGTAGGTGGAAAAGGAAAATTGATGATGAATGGAAAATGGAAAAGGAAAACTAAAGTGAACAAAAAATGGAAAAGAAATAAAAGGAGAGCATGTATGAAAAACAGCTTCCCCCATGGGCAGAGGAAGCCTTTCAAAAATTTGCGCCCCGGACCCCCTTTGACAAAAGGGTGCCACCTGCAGGGGTAAATATGTTCGGAGGTCCCATTCCTGAATGATCATTCAAGTCAATAAATGTCAGAACGGTCAAATTGGTCAGTAATGGTCTGTTTAATGAGTAAAATCTCGAGAGAGTCTATACACGATGAAACATTATCCTTACGGGTGCATGCATATAAAGTTTGATTGTCTGCCAAAAATGACCAAGAAGGTCTTTTATAAAAAATGACCAGAACGAGCTGGCCATAAAAAGCAGGTAGACCAATAAGGTCTTTTATGAAAAAATGACCAGAACCAGCTGGTTGTAAAAAGCCTGTAGAAAATTTGGAGAGTTGAAAAATCTTTACGTATCAAAAAGAAAAATTTTTTAAATTGATGCAACATTTTAGTTTATTGTAAAACTTTTGAAGTACTGTATTATTTTTGTTTATCGCAAAAGTACTGTAGTCTGAATACAAAAATAATAAAATAATAATGATAACGTGAACAAAATTGGAGAAACAAAAAAGAAAGTATGTATAACAATGACTCCCTCCACCCACGGAGGAAGTCTTCCAAAAAAGCGCCCTCGGGCTCCAAAATGAGAGGTGCGCCATCTGCCGGTTAACAGAATAGCTAAATGGAAGCCCTGCATACTGAATGATCATCCAAATTAGAAGGGTCTTTTAGATCAGAATGCTCAATTCCACATATAAAAACTCTAAGAGTCTATAATACTTGGAACATTATTCCTACAAGTTTAAACTTATAAGATCGTAAATGACCAAGATCTTTTATAGAAAAATTACCCAAGTGAGCCGGACATAAAGCGTGTGTAAAAAATTGAGCACTTGGGATGCAAAAAATATTCTAGATGTAAGAAACCTAACTGATACTACAAAAATATTTGAAAAAAAGAAAAGAAAAGAAAAGAAAAGAAAAGAAAAGAAAGGAAAAAGAAAACACAAGATGTATATATATATATAAAATTGTACCGGGAGGTTAAAGGTCTACTAAATCATCAAGGGTAGACATACATGAAGGCTACTCTGCCTTTAGAAAATTGATACATTATATATTGCATAATGATTTATACAGGTAGATACAATTTTGTATACAGAGTGTTTTCCAGAGCAAACATAGAAAGGTTAGACAGCTCAAGCCATTTAGATCCTAAAACGAATTAGAAATGCTAGAAAAGGTCAAAGGTTCTATAAAACACTGTAGCAAGAGAGGCTTTACCAAAATAATTAAGGTGGTGATTATTGTTATTTTGATAGTTTTCTAGAATAACCTAGAACCTAGAACCTTCAAAGAAAAGCTTTACCAAAACAATTAAGGTGATGATTAATGTTATTTTGATAGTTTTCTAGAATAACCTAAAGTGGAGAACCTTCAAAGAAAAACTGAAAAGATTCAACCAAAATAGCAGAAAAAACGGGAAAAGGTTTAAAGAGGGCAAAAGAGGTATAAATAGAAAAAATAGAAGAAGAATAATCATTCTTTTTTTGTACCAGGACATTACCAAAAGACAATATCAATGGAGGCCGTATTCATTACATTCATTTCGGTGTTAAGAGCCACCTACGAGGCTTAGGGTACACTGATTTTACAAATATTTTGATTTTCAGAGTTAATATGGATGCCATTTTAAAATATAAAAAAATTATTATTAATTTAGAGCTGTTTTTAACAATGTCCGACGTCGACGCATGGGCGTTGGTCTTTTGGGTGGAGGCGTAGGCAGAGTTCAAGATCTGGTGGAAAAGCCAGCAAGGGGTTGAATATCCGGCTAGACAGAAACCCTTTTGGGGTTTTATGAAACATCTACGCTGGATGTTCGAAAACCCTTCACTGGCCGATGACCACCTAGCCTCGCACCTGTTGAACATCCTCCCCCCAGGTGCGAGGGCTGAATGGGGAAATGCCGACGATCATTACGTCGAGGAGAGTATAGGGCTAGTCTACCGCGCTTCTAGTAAGTTCTGATGTTATAGTTAAATCATGTCTTAGATATATAAATTTTATAGTTAATGAGAGTAAAAATTGTTGTAAGCTTTTACTACAATACTTCAAGATAAATATGTATAGGTTAAATTGTACTAACTGCAGTATGTTACAGCTTTTTAATTCATGTATATTAACATATAGTATATAGCTGACTTGTCTAAAACTTACCAAAGAACGTTTCTAGAATATTCTAGAAGCTTTCAATTATTTACACAATTTTATATGATAAAAATTTATGATAAAATAAAGACTGTTGATAGATTTTGTACCTATTACTTAGCAGTTAAAATAATATATTAGAGTAAATGTTTTTGTTTAAATAAAATAGTTTTTAAAATTTGTAAAAATTTTAGTGGATATGCCTAAAACATTTAGCGAGGTCTGCGGTGGCGGCAGCGGTGGCGGAGGATGTTTAATGTATATAGTATCTATGTAAGTAAAAATTTTTGCAAATTTTTTAAAACTTAATGTTTTTATTTTTTAGGTAAAATTAGTATATATGTATATTTATTTATTTTATTTTGTTTTAAATTTTGTATATATGTATATTTTATTTTATTTTGTTTTTAAAAAATAAATTAAATTAAATTAAAATTAATAAAATTAATAAAACTTTTATTTTATTGCGTTTAATAGTAGGGGTAGTTTCTTTAGAGTTCTACTGTGTGGGTGTGTGTGTGCGCGTCAACTTTTGGAATATGAAAAAGGGTTTACTGTAGTCAGATAATTAGAGATGTATGAGTACGCAATATGTAGAGAATATGTACAAAATTACATAAAGTATAGTGGTGCTCCTATTGAGAATTGTTGTATTATATAGCTTTCTACAGGTCTTAGGGTAAAAAGAATGTGCAAGATAATTACATAGTACTGTAGAACTATAGGAGAAATAAAGGAAAGAAGGAGTAATAAAAGGAAGTTCATTTATAATTAGGGATAAACTAAAAGAATATTTCTAAACAATAGCTAATGAGAAGGGTTGTATAAACGACAACTATACGTGATTTTTATTATTATAAAAAAATGAAATGTACATATAAGTATATAGGGTATTTAAATACTATAATCCGTAAAGGTTTCACGATTTTTATCAATTCTGGTATATCCTCTCCAAAATTCATCTGTAAACTGGTGGTTCCTTCACGTACGAGTTCCAAAAAATTACCATCCATACCCCAAAGAGTCAAATCAAAAACAAAAAGTGTGTTATGTGTTGTAAAAGAATTTCGAGTAATTTCATTGCCCTTGCTATCTGTACCAATTCCTACACCCTCAAATAATTGTATAAAAGTGTGCAAATATTTGTTTTCTTTAAAATTTAACATATAAGGCATTGTAGGTAATGTTGTGGTACCGCTTGTTATTTTAATTTTGTTTAATCCAAAATGCTTAAAGTTGAAGGGGCTTTGATAATAATCACCCCTAGCAGTCGCACCATCAACGAGCGCCACAACGAGACGACGAGGTAAAGGACCTGTGAACAATGAGTTCAGAGGAGCTGAGTGACGACTAGTTGTTATGTATAGACTTGTAACATGGCATCGACGAATAGGGTATTTTGCAGCTGTATTTTGTAACATGGATTCAATAGCTAGATTGATATTATCCACAACTTCAACTTTTTAAATAAATAAAGACATGCTTTTAACCTCGATTTTAAAAGCTTCGTTGTCAGTAGATATAAATTTTTGCAAGCAAAAATCATCTCTATGTCTGTATAAATCAATTTTCAAAGTACATTGATTCAATAGAAAATGTTCTTGCATAAATAGATCGGCATGTATAGGAGCCATTAATTCAACAACTGCACTGTTTTTGAACATCTGAACTCTTTCCAGAGCACCCTTGTTTTTCTTTATATCAAGAACATTGCCATTTTCAAAAGCATAACCAGCAGCTGCAACATGTGTCGACTTAGCATCACGACCATAGTTCAATTCTGTTTCCAAATAAGATCTGTAAGTGTATCTATCCCCACTAAAATGTTAAAATGTTAAAATTAAAAAACGTGAACATACATTTAATTATAAAACTTACCTGTCAGATATTAATTTTCCATTTAAGTTCATTTTGATCTGTTTAAAAAATGTTTTGCCGATCAAATTAATTAGCGCCACAACATTACCATTGAGATTGTTGTTGGCATCTGCTGTTAATGTGCAAGCAGTGCCATTAGCTTTCGTAATTCGAATAGTAAAATATATAAAATTTTTTGATAAGTCCAGCATATATGAATCAGGTGAAATAACAAACTCGTAAGGTCCTTCATTAGTACAAGGATTTTGTAGATGAATTTCAGACCAAAAACTTCTATGAATAGCAACTTGTGTTGGAGGTACGGTAAATAAATCTAACTCCGTTTTACTACTAGGAGACAATGCAGCATCAATAAATTTACTCATTTTGAATAGATATCCTTGAAACCAACTACTCTACGTGGAGTCTTTTTTAAGAATTAGGAACGTCGTTTCAGATGTTCACGTTCATGTTGTTGTTTTTGATGCTGATGCTGTTGAGGACAACCATCATTTAACTTTTTATTGCTTTTTATATGTATCGTAGAATTTATGTGTTTACGCTTCCCTAAACCTTTTCCTTTATGAATGCGTTCACCCATTTCGTGTAATAAGTTGCCAGCTGCGTTTCGTCCATGCTCAGCAACACTTTCTTTAAAAGAACGACCTTCTACCACATCGCCTGCAATTTTGGAACCTGCAGCAAGTGCATGCTTTCCTGCAGATTTTAACAAAGGCATAGCTAGACGCCACAAACTCTTGAAAAAATTACCAACTCCAGCTCCTTGATGTCTATAATAATAGGGGTATGCTGCTCGGAAACCTTCTAAGGTACCACCTAACTGAAATTGATTATCTTGAATGCTGTGTTGATAAATTTTGATCCAGTAATCAACAGTTTCAGGGATAAATACGGTATGCATATTTTGCTTTGAAAATCAAAAGGAACAACTAAATGAATTAATTAATTAAGAGCGTTTGCAAAAATTCAACCTGACGACAACGTGTCCAAATGCAAATGAATGAATGAATAAATAAAAATTTGATACTATGATTATAGGAATAAAGGAGTACGTCACTGGAAATGTAATTTAACTATAACATTCCCAAACTGAAAGGGTATAAGCTCATTCATACTGTTTTTTATATTAATCTCGAGTACTGTAATTTCTTTTAATTGAATGGGTATATAGTGAGGTGTTTCATATAATCGACTCACATTATCTTTGTATTTTCTTTGAACAATTACTATACGTAAAAGCGGTGCCAAAGTATTTCCAACAATCTGATTTTCAATAATATTACAGTAAACATAAAAACTTTGTAAATCATTTAAATTTGGTGGTTGAATTCCTAACATGTATAAATGATTAGTTCCAGGCTCGGCAAGAAAAACAGCTTTGGATGGTGGAATATGCGTGTTAGAATTTTTCGGGGGTTTCTCTCCAACAGTATATAAGTTAATATTCACAGCTCTATTTAAAAAATCATCAGCTGTTGCATAGGCAGCAGTATTGGTAGTGCTAAATCTAAGAAGTTCCATTAACTGTTTGCTTATATCGATTTTACGCAAGATTGTACCACTTTTTATTTTCAAATTAACTAATCCTCTACCATGTTCATGGTATGAAAACATGATTTTAATGTTAGTTCCGGCAATAGCTGCTCGAATTTTCACATTCAACTTGTCAATTAGTTTCTCAAAAACTATTACTTTAATTTTTTAACCTTATTTCCAACACCATCCGTAATTAATGTTATTACATTATCTCCACCATGATTGGTAAATGTAGCCCAACTATAGGGATATATTATTTCACTTAGCCCTACCTCCCAGTTTCCATCTAGTTTTAAAGGGTAAGGTTGATGGGCTGAAAAATCTGAGGGCTTGTTTCCATTTTTGCTATTACTAGGTAATGTGATATAAAATTGATCTTCAAATGTTGTCATTATTTATAATGTTGTTTGTTGTTGCTGTAGGTACGGTCTTCAATGAATTAGATGACTGTAATACTGTGGGTACGGGGCTAGATAATAAATATCCTATACAAGGGCACAAAAGGCCAACCCACTATTGTGTATTATTATTGTAGAGAGATAAATTTATTATAGCTGTAATGACTGCAATGTATATTAGTATGACCTGACTGAAGAAAACCACTTTGTTTGGAGGTAGACGTTTTCCAAAAAACTCCCAAATGCTAATGATGCTAGATGTTTCTGAATGCATACTATTACTACTATCCATTTCAAAATAAAAAATTCTTTATTTAACAACTAAACACTCAATCATAAATTTATAAGAAGGCGGAGCTACTTAAGTAACCAATAAAATTATACAAAAAATATAAAGGAGGTGGAGCTATTAAAGTGAAGTAAAAATTATATATAAATACATAAAGAAGGAGTTAACTTTTTACAAATGTGTACATAATTTATTTCGCAAGTGACCTTGTACAGAAAATTTACAATGAAAAAACTTACAAACCAATTTATCATTATAAACAAAATGTGTGTTACTGAAACTTTCAAACATTTTATACATAGGAACATGTGGCACTTTATAATACAAAAAATATAAAGTATATATACCACAAACCCTACAATTAAAATTTTGTAAATGTTTCTTATTTGTATATCTTATTAAAGCATTTTTGTTATTATAGTTTATAAAAGCAGGAATAATTGGTGGTAAACCATAAGAATCAAAATAATATACAGAGTTAGCATTATCAAAATACATAGCTATCCAATGACTTCCTTTTGAAGAGATGTATCGGTGTTTGCAATTAAAGCCGCAGGTCTTTTAACTATCTTCAGTAGAGTATCGCAAGCAAAAACCCCTAAAAAATTTTCTGATAATAGCGCATCTTGTTGAATATAATATGTCAATTCAAAGTTGTTCATTGTAATTGTCATCGTCGTCATTTTGTATAGCCTTTTCTAAAATCCAGCTGTTGAATTTTTCAGGATAACCCCACCACTTCACAAGTACTCTATTCTGACCATCTGGTAAACGTTTAGTTTTCAAAACCTTTTCAATTTTATATTCTTTGATATTAGGATTAAAATCAATTTTCTGTAGTTCTTTTTCATAAAAATATCCTTCTATATCTTTGCCTTCCAAATCTTGAATTCTATAAAGTATATGTTTTTTAGTCTTCACAATATGTTTTACTTTGAAAACTTCTTCACTCCATTGAGGTAAATAACCTTTGTCAAATACACCTCTATGTTTACTAATTCGCACGTAATCTCCTATATCAATCTTAGACTTTCCAGTGTATAATCTTTCAGGGTAGAGTCTTTGCCATATAATTTTTTCGTTAGAATAATCTACATTAATAGGTTTTTCCTTAATCAATCTATGAACAGAGTGATTATAGTTGGAAACAACTGAGGGTAAAATATCGATCCATTTATAAGTGGTAAACTGTGAAATATTTAAATAATTTAGTTTTTAAAGTTCTATTAAACCGTTCCTCTATTGAACATTTAATGTCTTCATTTTGAGAAGTAAAAAAATGTATATCATTAGTTTTCAATAATTTTTGGAAATCTTTGTTGACAAATTCTTTTCCTTTATCGCTGCGCACTCTCCAAGGGATTCGACCACTTTTTAAAATATTTTGAAAAGCATCACAAACATTCTTTGCATGTTTTGATTTCAATGGTTCAACCCAGGCGTATTTACTTAATACATCTATACATGTAAACATAAATTTGTATCCATCGTTAAAATCTGCTAAAGAAGACATATGCGCCAAATCAATTACCCATTGTTGATCCATAGCTGTAACATAAATACGATTACATAAAAATTTTTTGTTGACTTGTTTATGTAATGTATCTTGTTTTGAAAGCCAATCTCTAACATTTTTATGTGTAATTGTTTTATGGCGTTTTCTAGCTTCAATATATAATTTCTCAATACTAGAAAAAGCTGTAGGATTTCCGTGTAAATTTTTGTATAATTTCGAAAGTAAGGTGTTCATCACCCTAGTAGAAAGGAGTATAAGTAAGTGTTTTTCGATTTCGTAAGATCATAAACAATAAATGCACATATATTATTATTCAAAATACAACCTACTGCAAACTGTTACTTATTTTTCCACTTTAAACTAAGGATAGTAAATCCTCAAATAAATGCCGCGGAGTTTAAGGGCGGCATTTATTCCTATTTTTGGAACAAAAGTGCGGCATTTATTCGAGGGCGGCGTTTATTTTAGGGCAGCGTTTATTCAAATAAATACGGTATTCTGTTTTTCTTGAAATGCTTCTAAATAATGGAAGTGGAAAGCAAGTGGTATAGAAAATTTTCATAATTTTCTAAGAAACAGTATATCGTATAAGACTGGAAATTTGTGAGCATACTGAGCTCATCTTTAACAATTTTTCGAGTGAAAATTTTTACCGTAAGACCTCTATGTAAACGATTTTGACGACAGTACGGATTTGTGTCACTTTTCTATTTAGAAGCATTTTATAAAAAACAGACTATAGGAATTGTTAAAGTAGATCATGTCCAGTAAACATCTGTCCAGTTAACATCTGTCCAGTTTTGACGAATTTTTACTGTGAATGAGGAGGATCCAAATAATAAATTGTTATCTCACAAATTTAAAATTTCTACAATTCGAAGAAAACCAGCGTAACCGAGAGTGACCATGGCTAAAAGTCGTAGATTTGCTAGATTATGATTGTCTGTACAAAAAACTGAAATTCTGTGGATTATGTCTGGAGTGAATGGTTCCTTCCTATTATATTTAGCAGCACAGTGACGATGCGCAGCTTCGATCATCACTGATTTGACAATGAAGCTGTCACTAAAAGTATGCAAATTCGCAATTTTGTGGAACCAACACAAGGCCGCATGTGCTTGTGCTAAACTGGATGAGCTATGGAATTGTGTATCATCCATCAAATATGCTGCAAATTCAAGCGAATCTGCGGGGAATACTGTAACTTTGTTGGTGATCGCCCAATTTGACTATTTCCGAAAATGGGATGCATACAAAGTAGGGGTTGTTTATGAGCGTGAAGCTAATAGGGCGGTAAGCAATGTGAGGATAGGTTGGGAAATCGCCGAAAAGTTAGTTGCAAGTTCGTGTAATTAGTCAAATCGAAGTGGTCTAAAACAAGCGATAAGTTAAGGAAGTTAAGAAAAGATAGAGCAAGAAATAATGGGAGGGTGGGTGGGATATTGAAATGAGCCAAATGGAGTTGGGTAGCACTGGTGAGATATGAGGTAAAAAGCTGAGCCAAAGAGCGAAAGCGACTATGCTGTAGCGAAAAGCACCCAAAGTGAAGGATCAAAAAGAAACAGCTAACGCTGTTTCTAGGTGCTCAGGGAGCATCGCTTTCCTATAGTATACCCAAAATAAGTATAGAAATAAAAATGTCAGACAATTTTCACGCTGTCGGTAGTACAGACTTCATCTGTAGAAACAAACTAGGTTCTTCGTCATATATGAGTGCTCTGTTTTTCTTTACAAACCGAATGTTAAGACTTAACGTCATTGTTTTGCAAATTGAGGCGGCAAAGTTTACTGTATATGAATTTCGGATTCGGATAGAAAAAAGGGTGCGGTGCGCGGAGGCAGTGTTGTTTTATGATAAGACATCGTTTTTGACGCACAAAAATTTGGCATGGCGCAAAAAATTTTGGGCGTTTCTACTAATTGGCACAAAAGGTTGAATTTCGTTGATTTCTAGTCATTTAAGGGGTTGAAAACGCAAAATTTTCTCGGCGCTTGGCGCCGATTCAATGAGTTTAATATTAACTACTTTCCTTTGTCTAGAACAGCAAAAATGACCTGCTGATCTTAAATAGTTATCAAATGCCATAATCTGATCAAAGTCACCCCGCTTCACGTTAGTATTAATTACTTTTATTTGTCCAGAACGAAACGAGCGTGTATTAGAATCGTACCTTTGGGGGGGGGGATCCAACATCACCCAAACCCCCCAACCTCCCCCCATCCCCAGTTTGGAAAAAATTAAAAAAATTTGCGAGAAAGTATGTTTTTTGGCCTTTTTTGGGAAAAATTTCGACTTTTTTCTACCCCCCGCCCAAAATTTCGGATTTACCCCCCCCCCCCCCCCCCAACTGGTCGGAGATCTTACAGGTAGGGTAAATGGGCTAAGATGGAACACACTTCAGAAAATCATCAAATGTTCGATCATCATAAATCTGTTGGAATTGGAACTTTGGCAAATGATAGATAGTTCATCTATGCATTAAATAAAAAAAAAATTGATGCCCACTGTTGCGTTTCTTAGCAGCAGTGGGCATTTTTTTAAAACCTGGTCAGTGTTCCATCTTAGACCCGAGTCGGGTCTAAGATGGAACGAGGAGAAAATATTAAAATTCGACAGTAACTAATAATTTCTTGCAGTTGAAACCTTTATTAACGTGTTGAGAAACTTGTTTCTTTCAAATTTGAAGCGTTGAAACATAATGAACTCGACATTCTGAAACGGAACATTACAGCTTTATTCTTATGCTGAACAATGCTTGCTTTTTTCTTAATAAGATGATGGAAAATAGTTCGAATCACTAATTTGAAGTTTCCAATTGAAAATAGTAGCCATTGTCTTATTTAAGTTCAAAAACAGGCGTTTTCGGCAATCCACAAAACTTATATATAATTTCTAAAACGTTCCATGTTAGACATCATGATATTTTAGATGGAACACATTATAAAGCATAGTATCGTAACCCTGGTAAACAAGGGTTTTTTTAGGTGGCATATGGTAAATTTTTTTTTAGGTGGTAAAAATTTTTCATTTTTTAGGTGGTAAAATTTTTTAGGTGGTAAAAATTGGCAATTGCTTCTCTAATCTAATTAAGTTTACTAGTGGGGTTCCTCAGGGTAGTGTATTGAGACCAACATTGTTCCTAATTTTCATAAATGATATATTTGATGGTATTAGCAGTGAAATTTATCTTTTTGCTGATGATGTGAAAATATTCAATGCTACCAAAAATGCTGAAGTACTACAAGGCGATCTTGACAAAGTTTATGAATGGTCATTGAAATGGCAATTATCTATTTCTCTGGAAAAATGTTCTGTTTTGCGTCTTGGGAGTAATAACCCCAAAGTTGAGTATTATATAAACGATTTTCTGATTCCTACTGTTTCAGAGATGAAGGATCTTGGTGTTATGTTCAATGAAAAATGGTCAGCAACTGCCCATTGTAATTATGTGGTTAAAAAAGCATCTAGGGTGGCAAATTTGATTTTAAAATGTTTTCACTCTAACTTCAATGAATTAAAAATCAGGGCTTTTAAATCCTATGTTCTCCCTATCCTGGAATATGGTTCACCACTCTGGAATCGTTGTCTGGTTGGGGATACTAAATTGGTAGAAAAAGTTCAACGAAGGTTTACAAAAAGACTTTTTGGATATAAAGATTTAAGCTATAAGGAGCGCCTCAACAAATCTGGCCTTGATGACCTTGAATTTAGACGTACGTGTATCGACCTATCTTATATGTTCTTAATTTTGAAATTTAAAGTTATTCCACCAGACTTATTTTTCACTTTGAGTCCATTCAATTATCGCGCGTCTAACTTATTTAAATTGTATAAATCGAAATATAACTCTAACGCTTTAAAACATGATTTTTGCTCGCGAAATATTGATGTTTGGAATTCCATACCCAATGATATCATCCATTCAAACAACATGCCCTGTTTTCGGTCTAAATTGAGTCGTTTTTTAAAGCTCAATTCGCACGTGCTTTTGTCACGTCCATGAGCTTTTCTGTATTAGTTGCATTTACTCGTGTATTTATTCGCATTTAATAAATTTCTTTCTTTCTTTCATATCTTAAAAATGAAAATCTCGTATAACTTTGTGTAGGTCTAACATGGAACAGGCGCTTGTTCCATCTTAGACAAAAAGGACGATTTTCAGAAATCAATGTTTCATTAAGAATCGACCAAAAAACCTTTTATATTTCGAAAAAGGATGACAAATAATGTCCCAAATCGAAATTTCAAGGAATCAGGCCAGCCAAGCCGAAGTTTTAAGCTACTAAAAACTGGAAAAATTTTTGTTCGAAATTTGAAACGTATTTTTCTCTTTCTCAGACACAGTATTTTGTACTCGCGAAAACATTAATCAAAAGATTGAAACCTGCTTTATTTTGATAGATTTGGCCGTTTAAAATTTGATGAACAGGTGCTCCGCAAATTTAGTTCAAGCGAAGTTTGTTCCGACTTCGACCTTGTTCCATGTTAGGCCATTATTATTAGAATAGTATATTTGTATGATCGCAACAAACTTTGAGATTGTCAATTCCTGATGAATGAATAGAAATTGTTAATTTCCACTTTCCATTCAGTGTGATTGGAAACCGAAATTTTTACTTTTGGTGTTTGATTCGAAGACAAAAATTGACATTGTTGGCACAATTTTTCAACCAAAAATTTACGTGACGCTGACGCTACTTTCGGCTAAGTTTTTTTTAGGGGAAAGCGATTATAAGTAGACATCCTTAATTTATTCGGGTTGAGTGAGAAGAAATTCGTGGCCGAAAATTAAAGAAAAATATAACAAATTGTATAAAAATAATCTGAATTCTCGCAGCATCCGATTTCTTTTCGAATTGTATAAACTGTTTTTTCGATAAGTTTTTTTTTATCGCACTGACGTAGTTAGATAAAATAGAGAGAGCACGATTTTCTGCAAAATAATGCGGTGAAAGTATCTTTCATTATGTTTTAATCAAACTTTCAGCATGAAACTTTTTAAAGCTTTTCAGAAAGTCTATATGTTTTTAGGGTGGAAAATTTTTTTTTTGTGTCATTGGCACATTTTTTGGCGCTTTGTGCCAATTGGCACCAAGAGCTTAATTTGTCTACTTATTACGTCAGTGAGGTAAGGAAAACTTAGCGAGAAAACGATTTACGATTCAAAAAGGAATTGGATATGCTGCTACGAATTTGTATACCTAACCTTATATTTTCCTCAATTTTCAGCCACGAATTTCTTTATAAAATCGATGCGAGGAATGAATTGAGGATGTCTATGATTGCTTAATTCCTGAAAAAAACTAAGTTGAAAATTGGGCAAATTTTTGGTCGAAAAATTGTGGCAACTCTGTATTAATTTTTACATCTGAATCAAACAAAAAAAAATAACAATTTTTCCATACGAATCCCGCTGAATGAACAGAGGAAGTTCAGATTTTATATTCATTCATCAGTATTTGACAAAATATAAATTTGCTGCGATGATGCAAGTATATATACCTTTCGAAAAGTATTCGCCAGCGATCGGGTCAAATAAATATTATATTCATTTACTCGGCAAAATGTTATGTTTTCAGCCTCTAAAATGCCAAAAAATCAAGGAAATTTAGTCTTCGACAATTCGAAAAATTTGTGCCAATTGGCACAGCTCAAAATTTATTAGGCCATTCCATATTTTTTGTGTCAAAAACCATTATTTGGCACAAAAAGAACACTGGTGCAGAGACAGGGTTTTTGTTGCATGCACGCGGCAACTAAATTAAGGGTTGTGCGACCAAATTCATTCAATGCCAATTTCTCAAAGCAACCAAGAGCGTTAGTTTAGGCTATAGAATTTCCTGTTCGGATGAAATGTATTTTAATGCTTTTTGAGATAGAAAATATCCAAAATATTCCGATTCATCGATTCAATCGATGTATCGTATTACTTCTGGTGCGCGATTAGAAACACTGTTTCCTTTTTTCGCACGGACTTTTTCGTCATTTGGCGAAAGTCGTCAAAAGTTTTTTCGTCATTTTCGCCAAGTCGTTTTTACCGCGCCAAAATGCTCACTGCTTCTTCTTTATTTATGCTATTTAAATGAATGAAAGAAATGAGAAATATTTATTGCTGTTACACAAAATGAAATGAAAAGATAAATACAAAACGAAATACGTAATATAATGTCGTATGATTAATAAGTTTCATAAATCGACTCGCAAAAGATCTAGATTTTTTAAGAAACAGGTAAATCATGCAGCAATAGGGTGCAAAGAAGAAGAACAAAGAAATTTAGTAAATGCGAAGAAAACACGAGAGTAAATACGAATAATACAGAAAAGCTCATGGATGTGACAAAAGAACGTGCGAATTGAGCTTTAAAAAATTACTCAATTCAGATTGGAAGCCGGACATATTGTTCGAACGAGTGATATCATCAGGTAAGGAATTCCAAACATAAATACTTCGCAAGCAAAAGTCATATTTTAAAGTATTAGAGTTATACTTCGATTTATAAAATTTAAATAAGTTGCTTGGAAAAAGTTACAGAGGTTACTTGAAAAGTAACAACTTGCATGCGCCCCCCAAGTCGTTATCGAAGTTCAGAAGTTTAATTTTTTTGAAAGTGTGCAAACTGAGAGAATTAACAATATCGGATGATAAAGAGTTCCAGACATTAATGTAACGGTTGAAAATGTAACGGTTATTCAAGATTATTAAAACAAATTTACCAAAAAATAGGTAAAATAAAAATTTCTGAAGTTGTAAACACTGTTTTTTTATTTGCACAATGCAAAAAAAAATTTGGCCGTACAAAAACTTTTTTCTGACTTTTTTGCACCGTGCAAAAATTTTTTACGAATGTTATCTCTCGACTGTATGATCTTTTTACGTGATATTCTGACATTTCGCTTTGTTTATAACTGCGCGTAACGTTTCTACGTTGTCCTAAATATCATATTCATCACAATTTTAATCAAATCTTTTTATTTACGTCAATTCTAAATTTCTGTATGAATATAATGTATAAACATGGTACAAAAATATTTTCTGGTGTGCAAAAAAAATTTTCGTACATTTTTGCAAACGAGGTCGGTGCAAATAAAAAAGCACTGGTTGTAGACCATCAGATTATCAGATAATGATAACAAAACGTCAAAAAGATGGTTTTTGAATGATCCCATGCATGAAAATAAGCGATTGGATAAAAGTTCAGCGGCAGGTATTTTTGTTGTGATTGTATCTTTTCTTGGATTTATATATCGTTGATGTCGGCGGTAAGTACGTGAAAATTTTTTGAATGTTCGTATTTTCGAATGCTTAAAATTGAATCTAAGTTTTGTCTCTTGATAAAACCCCCAACTTCTAAGACATTTGTGTCGTGACTTCTGAATCATTCAATTCAAAAGATTTTCACGTTCTGTTTTTCCAGCAATTAGGCTGACAGAAAAAAATATACATGCACATAGGAGAGTAGGGGGTAAACCCCCATACCGGAGACCCTGGCCGTCAAAATCGTCAAACACCTCCCTGAACTATTTCCAATACAGCTTTTTTATGATTTTTGTGCATATGTTGTATGAAAAACAGGCTTGCAGGACTTTTTTGTTTTTTTGCTCACCCACCCCACTACCTCCTGGAAAAAAGTACATGGACCTTCCCCCTGGAAAATTCTTGCCGTGCATGTCTGTGATTAACGTTTTATATTATTACAGTTTATTGCAGCCATCAGATTTTGAAAATTTCGTCACACCCGATGGCGGCGGTGATTTTCGAAAAATCGTTTTTTCAACAGTAAATAATTTAAATTATATCAATAAGTAGGATCTAAGTTCATGTAGTTCAGCTAAATTTGGAGTAATGAATCTAAATATCATAGCCATTTTAAACTATTTTAAGGCAAGTGATTTTTTCGATTATTCACTTTCCCCCTAACTTCGAACATCCTGTTCAAAGTTAGGTAATATATAGTTCTGTACAAATATCCGCAATTTTTGAACAAAAATGGACTAAAAAAGATGGTAGAAAGCAAGAGACAGACGTCTGGATCGTAAACACCAGGAAGCTTCAACTGCTGATGAAGCAATTGATCGGTTGAAGAATTCTGACCAAGAAGAAAGGTGAAAGCTGCAAAAGATATGGGCGAAGCCAAACATCAGTCTGAAAGCTGTTCATGTGAGGAAGACTTTGTGGTAGAAACTAATACTATTTGTGATGAAAAGAGAGAGAATACTCTCCAAAAAATTTCGGCTTGATGGGATTTGTGTCAAGTTTGGATTTCTGAAGACTGCTTGCCTGACGATTTCGACAAGGACATTTACTATCATTGTGATAACTGCATAATTGCAGTCGTTATTCGAATCTTCAATGTACTCGTATTTTTCCATATAAGTCGTAGAGGCTCATAATCTCCAGATTTCCTCCTCCCATCATCGTTAAATTTCATTTCCTTTCATCTGTAACTTTGCTGTTGAACTTCGATAGTATTGCTTTGTAATATAACCCATAACGGTTTTTTTGTCATTTAGCTGATTGATTGTTATAATGCGATGTTTTGTATTTTTTAATGATTCTAAGCCATTTTCTTGAAAAAATTAAAAGTGTTCGAAGTTAGGGGCGATTCGGTTCTAACTTCGAACATTTACCGGGTTTTTAAAAAATCGACCTGAAAGCTTAACCGTTTGCGATTAGAGTCTGCTTTTTCACACTTATATTATATAATATTTTTTCTGTCTGTTGCAAAAAAATGATCTCATTTTCTTTATTTTTGAGGTCGCTGGATCAAGTAAAAGCCAAATGTGTTCGAAGTTATCTTCAACCAGCAAAAGCTTGCATCATGGTCGCATACTAACGATGTTTTAATCATTTTTTAGATGCAAAAAGTTTATGTCACAAAATTTAGAAATCTTTACAGACGGCATAAAGATCAGGGTTGGCAAAAAAGTCTTTTTGTGTTTTTTGTTTTTCTATGGGTTTTAGTGGTTTTGTTCTAGTTTAATTCTTTAGAATTATTTGATACATCAAAATAACTAAGTCAAAAGCTGCTGGAAGCTCCCTCTATCATCTTAGACTAGTTAGGGAGTCAAAAAATGACAGCTAGAAGTATTAATCTTATCGAAAGTGTCATCACTTTATGCTATAGGAAATCCCCATTTAACAATAGAAATACAGCAGTGGGTACATAAGAAAGAAACGATGAGTGAAGAGAATAATAGAAGTTAAGAGAGAGCACAGCATGCGATACGTTAAGAGATAATTCAAGAAAAAAGAAGAAAAATGACTATATATATGTATATATATATAAAACCAAAGTCTTGCCAACCCTGGAAAAGATCGTGAAAATAATTGGAAAAATTTTGATTCTTGTCAAACAAAATTTAGAGACAACATCACAACGACAGAAATCACGTATTAAACAAAGAGATGACTCCATTTAGGTGGTTACTACTAATAAATGTAAAAAATTAAATGAAGTAGACATACTCAGGATGGAGTCTGAGCTAAATTATACCAAATAATGATTATTACAATCATTGCCGGTACGAAGCGTCGGAAAATTTTTAGGGTTTTGACGGTCTTAAGTGCACCAAAATACATGCTTTCGACCTCGAATTCCAAGAAAATTTTGCTCCATTTGGCGATAAAGTCCGAATTTTTTTCGCAATTCCAGATTTTTTTCGAAAAACACCGATTAGGCGAAAAAAAGAAACACTGGTTAGAAGATGTCATCCAATATAACGCTTGTAGCGTGTTAACGTCAATATATTATGAATGAATATTTAATCTTGTTATTTGTTTAGACGTATTTGACGTATGATATTTCTTGAGGTGAGGTGGTGTTATGATTTTTCAAACAATTTAGCACAACTTTATTTCGGATGATATCAATTCTTCCAGTCTACAATGTTTTAAGAATAAAATCATAAAAATCGAATCCATCAAGTTCCATCGGAGAGCGCGTTGGTTCGTTATTGTAACCTGCGCCTTCCAGACTAATCGAATTTTTTCTTACTCTATGCTTGTTCATTCCGTTTTAACGTTTCATTGAAACTTTTGTTTTATTTCCGTTTTTTAATCGTGTCGAATTTGTGATTTTCTTATTTTTGCACATTTTCATCTTTTGGTTCGGTCTTCAAACTTTCAACCTTTAGCGTTCTATTGTATTTTTTTCACCGCAATACTTCCATTTTATACTCCTGTCTACTTTTGTTTTCGACTAAAAAATCAATGGATAAACAATCTTTTTGCGGCCTTAGAAAATTTCTAACTTCCGGGCTTGAGTGTTTTCACCGGGCATGGGCTTCATATATAGACGTACTATAGTGTACGAGAACATAACAGTCAATATTGTAAAAAAGTATATTCCATCCAAGCATAATTTATTCAACTCACACAGATTGTTCCACAAACAGATCAAGCTTTCAAGTTGTACGCCTTGCGAATTGCAAATCTTTCAAGTCGAAAAACGCCCACAAGGAAGACATATTCTAAATTTTCTTGCAAAGAATATACACTGGGTATCGCAAAAGACGACTGGGCTGGGAGACTGGGATTGGGATGTTACCAATAAAAATAACATGTTGAGGAATGAGTAGTAGGTTGGCAAAGGGCAATAATACTGATGAACAAGTCACAACAGGAAATTGGTGTGGTAAAAGCACTGTCATCACAAGGGTATCATATGCATTGTTTTGAATGTGTATTAAATGTGTCACAACATATTCACGTCCGGGCCTTGCTGGCTGAACCGGTCCCGGGCATTCAGTCGATCACTGCAATGCAAAAAGATCTGCATGAAAAAAATTTTAAAAGGTCAATACTTCACATATTTCAAACTTCAATAATCATAATTGTTCATTATCCAGCTTAATGGAAGCTCATCATCTAGAATGTATATATTATCTCTTCAAATCAGTAATTTTCAATATTCTGTCTCTATGTATTACGAAAATTAATATTTTTCTCTAAGATAAAGACAAATACATTAACTTTCTCAAAATTTTTGTCATTATACATTCTGGAAAAACCGAATCTGACTTCAGAATAATCGTAGGTGTAATTTTTAGAAATATGTCAAACTTACGATAACATAATGTTTCTTTAATGTGTAAGATGGAAAAAATATTTGGAGCCTTAGCGCCCCTCCTGGCTCTAAAAATTGCGGTTCTTACTGAAAATTTTTAGATTCGAAATTTGTTTATTTCGGCGTGTGAAAAACATAGCTTACGAACATATTTATTCACAAGTGATTAATTGTCTGATTAATAATATTCATGCTAATTATTCTGTTCAGTTATATTACTTGATCAAATGATGTCTGACTGTTCACGAAAAAAGGTCTCAGACACCCCTGAAAAATTAGTAGGTCCATCAGAGTTGCAGGTCGATCAAAATTTCCACAGTTGTCATCTTTCGAAAGTTTTAGAACTTAATAAGACAACAAACTCGGAGGACAAAATACCCTAAATTGAGATTGGATTGTTTCGCATGCTCACTTCATACGTTTTCTGACAATATGCTTCCGGGCGAACCAAATGACATAAAATTTGTAATACTTTTCACACCCACCCTCTATCTCAATCTTATCAGTTCCCGAGGTTAGATCAGGTTTATGGGAACTTTCGATTATCTATCATATTTATGCATAATTCAGTGTAAAGAAGCCCTATTATGGGCAAAAAATCCAAGCATAAACATTAAAAACGTTTCCTCGTGAATTTAATTGAACCTTATTCCAGAAACCCGCGTCGTGGTTTTCGCCGCCTTCATTTCAGGGACCAGGACGCGATAGTCAACAGCTGCTGATATCAATCAACATTTTGATATGACTCTTGCTTTGACCTGTGATTTGAATCAATTCGATAATAAAAGTTTCCCGAAATTTGCGCGACCAAACGAAATTGGTAATATTTCATCCGATAAAGATCGAAATTTAAAATTTGATAAGAGTCGACTGCAAATTTTGAATTGTCCACAAACGGAGGATGGTAATACTATAGAAATTCCATTCAATCTCAGTCGCGGTTACGATTCGTACGTTGAGAAAATCGGTGATGAAAGGATCGACAATTTATTAAAATGGGTGCTCTATGGGACGAATCCAAATGATCGTTTGAATTTAAAGCAGTCACTTTTCAATACGGATTTTATTTGCTGGCGCGGTTTACTCACCAAGGTGGCCGCTACTCTTTACCAGCGTAAAGAAAGTTGGATGGTCTGCGTTACGAAATTTAGAGACATTTATTTCTTATGCGAATTTGACACTCCGCAAAAGAAGCTTTATTATGAAAGTAAGCGCCGATTAGATTTTTTGCACGCATGGGTGAAGCTATAAGTTTTCTACTCTATTACCGTTTTTGTACTTGAGTACATGATTTGTTTCTCAATGCGGAAAACATGGTAGAAGCATTTTATCGAAAACAAATCATCGCACGTTCTTAATCACTCGGAGGACATTTATTACATTGAGGGAGTATTAACTCAAAATCAGAAAAGAATTGAGGTATTCAATCAGAGTGCCCCATAAGGAGGGGTATGAGGGGGTATCGCCCCTGCCTAAAGTTTTAAAAATTGATCACTGGTTGCCTAATTTTGAGACAAAATGAAATGTTTAGAGGACATTGAGCTTCAATACCTCCGCAAATTTTAAACTTCACCCCTACCTGAAATATCTGACCTTGGGACCTCTGTATTCAATATTCATCGGTGTTTTTATGGTTAAAAATTTTCTGATGATCGTACAGATGCTTTTTTACCAATCAATTCCTTGTTCAATAAGACAAGAATGTTTAACGGTTTATTTCCATTTTCCAAAAAATATAATTTCAAATATATACTTGTAGTTTTCACGAAAATTTCCTCTTGTCTTCTCCCATTTTTCAGCACGAACATGATGTGCTCTCAAGAGTATGAACTCTTATTTTTCAACTTTTCACATTTTTGAATGTCAATATTAAATAATGTAGAAGAAAATATTTCTATAAGATAGAAACTTGCTATTCTGCTCCATTACTTGCGTCCAAAATGCAAAAAATGACATTAGCTTCCATGTTTCTCCCTGGGTCTCTTCTTCAATTATAGTTCCGTATGGCAACTTTCTCTGATGAAATCACTTCTTTTTTCTTAGATCGTTCCGATCGTGAAAAATTAATGACTTATTGGGGTCACAGTTTCGAAAAGTTCGTTACATCGTCAAAAGATTCCAAACAAAGTAGCGATGATGATGATAATGGTCGTGTCAATTGCTACGAAGAATTTGGCAGTATCGTGAGAACTAAATTAGGTGATCACCGCTTAATATTTGGAGCCGAAATCGATTGCGTCGATCCATCGAATGGAAAATATATCGAATTGAAAACTAATCGGGTTATAGAAACGCCGCGTCAATATGATAATTTCAAACGAAAGTTATTGAAATGGTGGATCCAATCATTCTTGATTGGTAAATTTTGTATTTCTTCTTCAGTTTTTCTGACCTTAATTTAGTCAAAATTATTTGCCAAGCGCTGACGTTAAGCTGCATACAAAGATTCTACTTTCCTTCCATTTCATGGTTTTTCAAATCAAGCAAAAGAAAATCAGGGTTTTTTAGCACATTGCTAATGAAACCAGAGCCGTGCTAATAGAAGTTGTAGACGTTAGCTCAAGACGTGCACGGCAAGAATATTCCAAGGGGAAGGTCCTCGAACTTTTCCTTGAGGTAGTGGAAGACGAGTTGGCAAAAAAACAATAGATCTCCACAAACATTTTCATCATACATAATACGCAGAAAATGATCAAAAAACTGTTTTCGGAAAGGTTCAGGGGGTGTTTGACAATTTTTTCGGGTCAGGAGAAGGGTATTCAGAAACTGAGGCGGTGCCGTACCCAGAGGCGGTGGGGCGGCTATCCCCCTTAGCAATGAAAATTTTTTTACTGAATACGTACTTATATATATATATATATATATATATATATATATATATATAGTATAATATATATAATATCGTCTCAATGGCCTTGCACACCTATTCATCAACCGAGATGTGTCAGTCAAGGTTGAAGAAGTTTTGAATAGGTTTGCTGCGCAACACGAGTGCCGCATTGATTTTCTGATTTGAATTTTGTATTTTGTTTGATATTTTTGAATGAATCTTTTGACGAAAATGATTTGTTTTTCAATACTCGTTCTAGTACGCTACGTAAAATGATACTTTTTAAAATTTTTGAAAATCGGCCCCTCCTTGGACAAATCCTGGGTACGGTACCGAACTGAGGTAGGAAGGTTTACCTACCTTTGACTTCTCTATGTACATGTATGGTCAGCACGCGTGCTAATGACTGAAAGTGGGAAATTTTATAAAAAAATTCGAGAAGAACATTAGATGAAAAACATATCAACACATTGTGGTAGAAAAATCTCCGTCAACTTTTCTTAGTGAGCGACTGCGGCTCGAATCTGAATGAACTTCGGCTCTGAGCTCTTGGACATGGACACTACTTCTGAACTTATTTGACAACAATTGTTGCGGCATATGGCGAACTTTGCGCAAATCAGTAATAGTAAGCATACATGCACAGCATAGAAATTCCGCTGGGGGTCAGTCAGGACAGGTGGTGGTATACAAAAAATTTTTTCGTTCTTGATAACGAAAAGAAAGGTCTTAGAAAGTCTTCTATAACTCCAAGCAGCATATTTTTCAACGTATATTAGTCACATATGTTAAATTACTTGCTTAGACAGCACTATTTCAAGTTTTCATGTTACTTTTTTTAATCAAGTATGATTTGTTTAGAAAAATTGTCAAACTACAGCATCATTTCCATTTTTATCTCGACTTTCTCTTCTCCCTTGCTCATTTCCCTTCGTCATCTTCTCAATAATTGCTGGAAAATTCAAATCTGCTGGGGGTCAGCAAGAATCTGCTGGGGGTCAAAACCCCCCAAACCCCCCCCCACGTGCATGTATGATAGTAAGTAGTAAATGTAATAGCACGTTTTCCGAAAAAAAAACAATCGAGAACCAAACTTAAGTTGAAGCGCGGTTTCAGATCAATAAAACATGACAACTTTTATTATTTTGACAAAACTTAGTCAAACTAACCGCTGAATATTGAGTTGGTCAACTTACCAAATGCTTAACGTGAGGATAAGTTAATTAATATATACTTTACACTAATGAATCCTACACTAAATTGAGACCCATCGATTGGCCTAATATTGGGTAAATTCTCCGAACACGATATTTGACGTACCTAAAGTTGCAAAAGTTGAAAGAACTGAATGTCGAAAATTGAAAAAATCGAAAATTGTCAATTTTTGTCTTACTGCAGCTGTGCGAGTTTTGATTTTCAGATGAAATAGATATCGTTTTCGTTCCTAACGCATCAAGTTACACCAGATTTTTAGGTGGGGTTAATTTTTTACTTATCACAACTCTCCGTATGAGAAGCTGAATTTTCTCAGAAAGCGCGTCTTAAAAGGATTACTTTTAGACTATAGAAGTATGATTCAAAGTACAATAATCAAATCAAGTTTTGCATCAAAAATACATGACCTTGTTGACATAGGAGCGTTTCTTTCGTCAATATGCATCGCGAGGAGATTAATTATATTTCCAAAACCTGTAAAGTTACCGGAAAAGTCACGAAATTTCGCTACAAAAAACTGCTGGACACTGCCATGAAAATCTCAAGATTCTTAGAGTTGGTTAGATTTTTATACGTGCCTGAAGCGACATCATTTTTTCTTGCTCTATTTTTAGGAATTGAGAAAATTATTTACGGGTTACGTAACGACGAAGGTATCGTATCGAAGTTGGAGCGAATTTCTATTTCCGACATACAAAAAATGTGCGAACGGTTTTGGTCGGCCTCAGTTTGTTTCAATTTCTTGCAAGAATTTTTATCCATTGTAAGAGACTCGGTGGTAATAGACGATCCGACTGCGGTTTATAGATTTGAATACGTTCCAAACCAAAATCGCGTGATTTTCGAACGTGATCACACCACCGAGCACAAAATTTTACCGGATTGGTTTTTAGCAGAATTTACATTTTTTGATTGCGTAAAATGATTATTGTTACCATGAAAAGTTGTATTTTGCAATGACCCATTCAATTCAAATGACCGACGCATCGGAAACCAAAAAATAGGTTCAATCTGATACGCTATTTAAACTTAATGGAAAACCTTAAACTGCAAAAAAATTCTTAATTTCTTTATGAGAATGGGAAATTAAAAAAAAACACCATGCTTATCCAGCGTCGACTAGGACATAATTGCGTAACCAAGCTATCGAAGGAGATCTTCAGATGTTTTGTTTGCCGCTCACTGGCGACAAAATTTCTTCACTAATTACAGTAATAAGCCAACTATTTTTCTGCATCTTGAGCTACTTTGACCGGATCTCTGCATCTATCATTTCAAAATCGATGGAGTAGGTTTTTATGCGATGACATTTTGTATGTTGTGCCGCCCAGCAGATTTTTAAAAATTGCTAGAAAGGAGTTTTTGTGCTTTAATGGAATACGGTCAACACGTTTGTCATTTTTATATATGTGTTTGCCATAATGTGTGGTTTGACAATTTAAGATGCATAATCTGCCAAGTACTGTTGAAATCAAATCTCTACATTCGAAGTTTATAAAATTTAACGAACGACTACTGCATGCTCCCCCTTTCCTTAGGAGTGGAAGCATGATGAATCAAGTTCCTAATCGTAAGTCCAGCAACGATCATCGATCTATCCGCTACAGAAATTACTCTCTGTCGAATCCGCGTAAGCTATTTTTGTCTGTATGTCCGGGTACCTCCCACCCACTGATTTTTTTTCCACATTTGTACTATAATGTGAAAAAAAATCTGGAATGTGGAAAAAATTTTTGTTTGAGGTCTTTCTGGAAAAATTCAAAAAATTGCAAAAAAGTGGATGTTTTTTTGCCTTTTTTAAGGAAAATTTCGACTTTTTTCGACCCCCTTCCCCCAAATTTCGGATTTACCCCCCCCCCCCCCAACTGGTCGGACCCCTAACAGGTATGGTTAGCTCGTTTCATCTTCTAATCGTTAACAGTCAATTATGTCGCCCAAAATTGAGATTTTTCATCAATTCTCTCAATTTTTTCTCTCGATGCTTGGAATTTTTTAAACGTCTGCAACCTGAACTTTTGCGTTTATTGAAGATGGAAATTGAAGACATTACTCTAGAACGCGATTTCAAAACATTTGTTCACGAATTATCTGTTGGAGAGATTTATTTTTCAGCGTTTTAGAATACAAAAACTGAAGATTTTTTCCGGCGCTTCGCGCCGGAATGGGAAACAAATTACACTTCATCAGTCGGATTTTAATTTATTTCCCAACGTTGTGAAGGTTCAATTTCCAGCGTTTTAGAAAGTAAAAATCCAAAAATTTTTCCGACGCTTATCGATTATCGATCGTAATTTTTTCACTATTTGGCTAAGAGGTCAAAAAATTTCCCATTATTTTACCCATGATGAGTTTTCAAAAGAATAAAAGAATTTCATAAAAAAGCGCGACATGTATTTTATCTCTGATTCCAACATCAGTAAAATATTCTTATTCCGATATTCTAGAACGTTTATGCTCTAATAAAAAGTGTAATTTTTCAGTGAATTCGATGAAATTTCGGTATTCAAAAATTGAGGAAGCAGCTGAATTCGGTATTCAAAAATTAAGGAGGCAGCTGAAAATTCGGATTCTTAATTTTTCAACCAGCAGGAGCTTCAGTCATTGTCCTCTCTTGAGTTTATGATGCTCTAATCATTGAATAAGTTCGTTTACGAAGGTCGAACTTACTAAGGACCGCGAAAACGTTTCCTGAAAATAATCGAGAAAGGTCTTTATATTCGTCAAATACATCAAAAAACGATACAGAATCAAGCATTTATCCAGAATACGTTGAGGTTTAAAAGCTATGCGCATAAACTAGGACGGTATTTTCTAACAGCGCACTATAAATAATAAAATTATAAATCATTTGAAATCCAGCGCGTAGCGTTGGAATGTTTTCCGTATTTTCTACTTTAAAACGTATAAAAATGCATCTTATTACAGAAAAAGCTAACCTAATCATTAGGGGATTCAGTTTGCACCGTGCAACTTGGTGGAAAAATTTGACTTCAGAGTTGTGTGCAAAAATAAAAGAACCTATCAGCAAATAGCAAAAAATGCGTTTTTTTCTGTCAAAAAACGCTTAATAAGTAATCATTTTTTGCTTCAAAAGTGATACTAAAAAATATCCGTATGTCGTCAATTTTCGGCCGGTTTTAACGTTTGCTTTCATGTATGTCGTCAATCCAAGTTAGGGCGGGGTTCGTCGACAACTGCCTATACAATTAAATTTTTTGTTGGTCGGGTCCACCAACTGCAGGCATAGTTATACTGCTTATCTAATTTATGCACTTGTGAGTTGTTAGCAGCGTTTTCTGTACACGGAAATTTGTGCCCTTTAGCACGAGAGGCCGAAAAAATTCTTGAAAAATTTTTTCCATGTTATTTGAAAAAAACGTAAGTAAAGCTTCTTTTACTGCACTGGATATACGTAAAAATCTTGCCCATCCGTTTTTTCATTCATTCAGGCCAGTGAGATGAAAAAAACTGAAAAACTGAAATAATGGTTTCCCATTCACAACTAAACGGAATGTTGAGAGAATAAAATGATAATCTAGAGTAAGTTTATTCATAGTTTCTTCATTTGTGATCACGAATTTTTTACTAACAATTAAGATATGTAGGGAAGATGCCTAATGTAATTGCGTACTTCTTTGGACTGAAAAGGAATCATCAAAAGTTGTATGAAATTTTGGTGGCAAAATTGTGCTAACAATGTCATTCTTTTCATTTGAACCAAACACCAAAGATACGAATTTCAGTTTTGGCTTCCAAATTACACAGAGAAATGAAGTTAGCTTTCATGTCTATTTATCGGTGTCAATCTATGAATTTTCTGTGGTTACAAACACATTATTCGACGGTGATTCGCCTGCGTTTGGGCCGAATAAAAATAGAGAATAGTTAACATTATGCTAATTATTTCGACGCAAAGTGCCGAGAACATTTTACGTTTTTCGCTTTTAAAATAAGCAGAAAGCTAGGAAACTCAATCTTTGACGACCGGTCAAAAAAATTGTGCCCTTTGGCACAAACGCCTAAATTTTATGTGTCAAAATTACGTTGGGGAGTAGAAAATGCTGCTTGTGAGTTCAACAAATATTTCATGAAATCATTTTCAGTTATTTTTTTCTAGCCATGCCATGGTTCGGCGTGGATATCGGTGGCACATTGGTCAAACTTGTTTATTTCGAACCAACAGACAACCACCCAGATGATGAACAAGAAACGCCGCTAGTCGCACGAATCCGTAAATACCTAACTTCTAATACTTACTACGGCGATACGGGCGTTAGAGATTTTCACTTACAATTGAACGAACAACGGATAAACGTACTAAAAATAGAGTTTACACGTTCGTTACGTTGAAACTTTTATCTTGAAGGGCAGAGTAGGTACACTTCACTTCATCCGCTTCCCCGTCAGTAATATGCTGGCGTTTATAAAATTGGCTAAAAGCAAAGGACTTGCGACTTTCGCCAGCACGGTCTCGGCCACAGGTGGCGGAGCTTTCAAGTTTGAAAATATTATTCGAGATGTAAGAACATATTCATTTGATTGCAAGATTTGTCAGTCGTTATTGGTGTTTCAAACGCGAGAATGTTCGAGATTTTTAGCGCAGATCCAAAAAAATGTAGAAAACAGCTGAATTTCATGTATGAATAATTGTGTGGTAAATAGATATGTCTCTTCTCAGGCCTTAAACTTGGAATTATTCAAATATGATGAGTTGCAATCGGTTATCAGTGGAATACAATATATCGTAGAAAATCATCCTTGCGAATGTTATTATTTCCTGAATCCATTGGAGGATTTTTGTGAAAAGGTTGCGTTCAGCCAGCCGTTACATCCTCCTTATTTGGTCGTTAATGTTGGTTCCGGTGTATCGATCCTATGCGTTGACGGCTTCGATGAATTCAGACGTGTAACAGGAACCAGGTGAATTGTTTTTAGGATTTCAACGACTTGATTTAATGCTCATTTTAACTCTCAGTAAAATCACTTGCAAAAAGGCGTTATTTCTATATTGTCAAGAAACAAATATTTGCAATTTTTCGATAGATTTTTGTGATTTATGACAGTTCGATTTCAATTACTATTCAAGAATTATTTTAAGTTGGAAATTTCGTTCTTTGAAAATTTGTCTTCAGTTTAGGTGGCGGTATGTTTCACGGTTTATGTTGCTTATTAACTGGATGCAAAACTTTTGAAGAGGCGCTCGATTTGGCTAGTCGTGGAGACAATAGTCGTGTTGATAAATTGATCAAAGACATTTATGGTGGTGATTACGATTTATTTAATTTGCCTGGTGATACTGTAGCTGCTAGGTAAGGGTTTATAGATACATTTTGGTTTTACTTGGGTTTTAGACTGTTTTTTCGAACATTTATCATTATACCCTATCTTTCATTCTTTTGTAGAACGACGATTTTTAAAATTGACAATTTTTAGCATGTTTGATATGCGATTGAGTAAACCCGCTCTCGCATAAATCCTGTTGTCTGAATCTGTACCACGAACAAAGTCTCGCAAATTTTCAAAGAAACTATAATTGTTTTGATCAGCATATTATTGTCTACACAAAAAACAAAAAATCTTGAGATCCGAAAAATCAGCATTCGGAAGATATCTTTTGGGGAGAAAACAAGACTTTCCAAATTTCTTTGTTTAAAATTTATATTTTCGTTTCAAAATTTATTTCTGCGTTACAAAAACATGCAAGTTGATACTCATTCCCCAGTTTTAATCATACATGTAATGGAGCACCGAAGTCTGGGGGAGGGGGTCGGTAATTTCCAAAATTTTGGTGGGAGGGGTCTCTGAAGCAAAAAATCGATTTTTTCACGAAAAAAGTCCGAAAAACGGTTCAAAAAATAGAAATTTTTTCTAAAAAATAATAAAAATGTATTTATGGTGCAAAGCGCCGAGAAAATTGACGTTTTTGACCATTTTTTGTTCAAAAATTGACTTTTTTTAGTATTTTTCCGACCAAAAGTATGGGGGTCCCTAGGGCTACCATATGGCAGCCATATGATTGGAAAATCCTGGGGAGCCGTCGCCCAATGGCTAGCCATATGGTCGACGATTTCTGGCGGCGGGGTCCCATAGCACTTCCCCCCAATTACATGTATGATTTTAATACATAGCTTCTTTATGAAATATTGTCTTTACAGCTTCGGCAACATGATCGACCCGGACAAGAGGCAAGATGTTAAACCGGAAGATCTTGCCAGATCTGCATTAGTTACTATAACTAATAACATCGGCAGTATAGCCCGAATGTGTGCGCAAAATTTTGTAAGCTTTTTATGCGAAGTATCGTATCTATTTTTTCATTGGTCACAGGCTCGCAGCTGATAACGATTGCACGTGTCTGCTACTATTTTTTCATCCACACGTAATTCGTCTACTTTGAGAAATGCTGACGCGACAATGTTTATCAAAAAAATCTATTTCTGACATAGGAACTGCAAAAAACTTGACTTATATTAACGTTGTCGAATAGAAACCCAAATTTTTTACTGAATAATTACCGCGAACATCGCTTTCCTTTATCTTAATGAACCAAAAATTTGACAGTGTTTTTCAAATATGTATGTATCCGAAACGTAAATGCAGAACAAAACTTTTTTCTAAGCCTTTCGTACCGCTTTATCTGTTATCCGAAAAAATCCTCTGAAAAATTGGTTCTTCCCAATAATATCTCTGATATCTCTTCTTTTGCATGCGAGCTATAATTTTGTTTATATTCTTTCTGGATTTAATTTTTCAGGATATCGAAAAAGTACTTTTCGTGGGTAACTTTTTACGGGTTAATACGCTTTCTATGAAATTGTTAGCCAGTGCAATGGATTATTGGTCCAACGGCAAAATAAAAGCTCTATTCTTAGAACACGAAGTTAGTTTCTGCCTTTTTAAAATTTCGTTTAAGAGAAATTGCGAAGTGCGGTCGTTTTTCCGTAGTAAATAAATCTCAAAAACGGATCTTCGGAGAAATCTCAAGGTGAATTGTGAATATACCTGCCCTCCTAGTTAGACAGTGATTTCTACATTACAAAATTATCCAAAAATTTCCCTCACAAAAGGCTTGTAGTACCATAGCCGGTTGTGGGATTAGTGGCTCGTATATCCTCGGCTAAACTTTCTGCGGTTAGTAGGAGATTACTGATTTGCATAAAATTATTATTGCGAAAAGATGGCAAACGAAACGCCAAAACGATAAATGTGATTCAAATGACATTGGGTAATTTCACACAAAACGAAATACAAATTAGATGAACGATGTCCGTTGCACAGGTGGTAGAAAATTATACACAAAAATACGAGTCTCCCTTCTTTGTTGACGATTTGGACTGTAAGGAAGGACGATAGAAAGACGGTTATATAAGGATGCACAGAAAGAAGAGAGACTCGAAAAAACTTCATCAAAATCGACCCGAAAACTGGGGGACCATTTAAGGATAACGCGCCAAAAGAAAACATGTCAAATAACACTTTCGAGCGATTTATGCAAAACTTTGCCTACCAAAGTATAGATTTTCACAAAAAAAATGTATGTTAACAACCTTACTATATATTTACTCAATGAAAACTGAACCTACTCCCACCACAAAGACGATTTGATATGAAAAAAGGAAATCAGGGAGCCAAAGGTCAGAGGAATTGACCATCTGATGCAGTCAAGCTGATATGTTCAGGTTTGGTTTATATCTTATTTATAGTAGGATGCAACGGGTACCCGAACCCGAATATAGGGTAACAAACAATATTCACATACTCTCACTGAACCTGAATAAATTGCTTCTTAAATACCTGAACCCGAACCAGACTGTCCCATGGAAAGGGTGGTGTGGGGGTATTACCCCCATCTAAAGTCCTAGAGACAAGTAGTGTTCAGTGGACGTTTTGCTACACTACCCCCGCAAATTTTTAGTTTTTACTGCTACCTGAAAAACTTAACCTTGGGGACCTCTGACCCGAACCGAATCCGGATAAATTTGACCATTTTTTCGATTTTTAGTCGGGTTTATGTTGACCTTTAGAGTGTTAGGCTGCTGTGGGTGTTGGAGAGATGAGACTGTCCTTTGGGTTAATACAAAAGAAGTTGCAACAGTTCAACCACAGCCTAAAAATAGACAAACACTTCAAAGCTCCCTCTCGACGCTCAGATACCTCACCAAGAAGCTTCCCAAGCCTCAGGCAGAACACCGTGATTCCTGACAAAAAAGATCCTACCCCGTTCTCTAATTTCCTATTCTTATTAAATCTCCACTACGCTCACAAAACAATACAAGTTACTGCGTTGAGCTTGTTTTGGGAATCCAATATGACGACGCCCAGCGGTCCCCAAGGTCAAATTTTTCAGGTAGGGGTAAAATTGGAAATTTTCGGGGGTAGTATAGCTAAATTTCCACTAAACACTTGATTTTGTCTCAAAATTAGGCGACCAATGAGCAATTTTAAAGACATTAGATAGGGGTAATACCTCCCTCATGCCCCTCCCCATGGGGTTGTCTGACGACGCCAATACAAATAAATAACAAAATTATAAGTAAAACGATCAAGCGACACATCAAACCGTAGTCAAAAGACATGATAACCAAAAATACATGAAACAGTGGCAACATATATCTATGTAAATTTTGAACTTCCGCCGCTTTTCACTGCGTCTACCGCCACCGGAAGTCGAACATATGCGTCTACAGCAACCCCCAACAAGAGTACTTATAGCATTGAAAATCACTTTATCAACAGCAACATTTATTTATTAGTATCTGTAATTGCATTTGGCCAAATTAATCTTCACAAACAATTCTTCGGCAGTTTCACATTTCATTCTGTTTCGAGTTGGTTCATAAACTAGACACGCATTGCTTAGCAATCTTTATGAAGACACTGATTTGGCAGTGACACTAAATATCTTCTCACAACACGTGTCAAAATCAGACAAGTTTTTTGATTCGATGGCCATAAGTCTAGAGGGTCTTTAGGAATTCCAAGTCTTTTCGTCTTTTCACAATTTTTGATTTCGTAAAAATGCAAAGTTGAGGTATAAAAAACTAAGGAAGCATGTTGAAGATTACCTTATTGACCATGTTGATATTAATTTGTTCCTGATCTGATTCTTGAGCAAAGTTCTATATAATCAAACCACTTAAAGTCATAGAATCTTTTGATATTGCTTTTTTCTTTTGTTTCTTCCTTGGCTGAGGTTCTATTTCAATTTCCCTTTGTTCACCATCCAACATTACAATCAAATCTCTTGCAAAAAATTTGTTCTCCTATCAGGGATCCAGAAAACTTGAAACAATGTGCATCCTGAAATGACATGATTCCTCTAAGTTCGTGCTTAATTATTTGCTGTAAGTTTTTCTTTCTCATCATGTTCTATGTTGCCAAATCATTTTTCTATGCCTTCACGTTGCATATTCACTAAAAATTTTGAATTCGTCTTGACTATTCGATTTGTCAAGCATTTTCTGGAACCATAGATGGCAGAATATAACATCTGACCTGCCAGGGAACACTTTTCTTTCACTAATTCAACGACGTTGTTACTTGTATCATTTAATCCTTCAGATAGGATTACTTTTTCAGTTTCATCTTTGTAATGTTGAATAAAAGTGATCAATTTTTCGATTGACCATTGTAGCACTGCCCTGTCTATTCTTCCACCATATAAATGCCCAATGATTCTCTAAGTTCCAGTGATGGCCTCAACATGTTTAACGAGGAATTCCAACGGATAAGAGATTCCATAGCATTTCATAGTGAGATGAATCGAGCTAAGTGCTCATCTTTTTCAGAATACTTGTATCGCTCATAAATAGCTGTATTACTCGTGAATATCTGCATTACTCTTGAAAGTATAAAAACGACAAATCCGAATATTTCACGAGACGATACAGTGAACACAACCTTTCACGATATAGTGAACAGAACCTGTACACGAATATGCAGTAACGCAAAAAAATCTTTATTGAATTACCCGAATCCGAAACCGAACACGAATAAATGAGATTGCTCTGCCCGAATTCGAAGAAATCGAAATTCATTACCTGTTGCATCTCTAATCTATACCCTAGTTTCTCACCTTAATTTTTCACATTTATATCACTCATTTTTCACGTCAATTAATGCGTCATTTTGTAAAACCGCTGATAAAAACTGAATAGACTAAGAAGTTAATATCTGATTTATCAGTTTTAATGGTTAATTTTGATAATCATATGAGTGGAACTTCCGTTTCCAATAAGATTTTTAGTTCTCTAAAATTTACGTTTTTCTCTGATTAAAAACTGCAGAAAGATCAAAAAATATGTTTAAGACTTATCGAAATTGAATCTGATACCACTAAGCGCTTCTCAGCGATATTTTCCCTGAAATTAGTTGAAGTTTTCTGGTATATCCCGAAAAGTTATTCCAGAAAGGATCATAGTGGTTTTGCATTACTAATCAATCAGTCTGTGAATTTTTAAAATGCACGAAGCTTTGATATAGGATCCTCGAGTAATTTTGCTATCGAGAGCCCAAAAGACCGAAACCTCGGGTCTATACTCTGCTTACAATAAGATAGGACGTTAGGCGGGCCGTTTCCCTGACCAGGCTGTATTTCTAGTTAATATTTTTTGTTTGTACTCGTATTGTTTTTAGGGTTATTTCGGTGCCGTCGGATGCCTAATGAATCTAATGAAGTTCAGCGAATTTAGAAAAAGTAAACAGCCGTCGGGCGATGGCGTAAATTCCCACGGCGCTGATTATTACGCGCCCAATTCCATACATTCTAGTTCGTCTTCGAAATCATTGCCAAAGGGTGAAAAATGATCTATCAAGTTACTTTTAGTCTTTTCTGTATTTATTTTGTAATTCAATTCTTATCCCGATCCCAGTGGAAATATGTTTTCCAAGTTTACGAGGGTACACTCTATTTTGATCCGCTTAAGATTCCCATTATTTCAAACCTTTCGCGACATGACATACCCCGGTCTTGTTGAGTTGTAGCTTTTTTCAGTGTTGAAGGACTGCTTATAATGTACTGATCGCCGTAAAATGGAGCTAAATGTAGTGACGATGATGCCAGCTCAAATTTCGTTAGTTTGATATTTTTGAAATGCTGCTAAAAAGAAATGAATTGCAAAGCACCACATTTTTTCATATTAAGATTTTCTACTGACTGAACCGTGGAAAATTCGATGACAAAACTTTTCGAACGGCTCTAAGTATCTGTGCTTTAATTTACAATTCGTAAAAGGTAGACAATAGTTTTCTTCGTGACGTAAAATTTTTGAAGAAGTTGGAATGAAATGCAGGATGTAAGCAATTCTTCATTTTACTGTCCTTAAAGATCGTGAACAATTAGAGAATTGTCTTACAATTTGATCGCATATTGTATAAATATTTTATTATGCAAGTTGATCATTCAGTATTTTTTACTTTCATTAGAAAAACATAAAAATTAACACTTCCGTAAATGTCAATTTTCTTGTCTGTGGAAAGGAAAGTTTCATGTCAGTATATAATGCACAACAATCGAATTCCAGTAAATAAAGCTATCATTGTGAAGTTATCATTTTCTTCATGATCGATTGTTTCGTCGATTCGCCGACCTTAAACATTGAAAATTATGCGTAGTACATATATCTCTATTTTGAGGTGAACAAGGAATGATCAATGGTGACGGGTAATAATGATTTGCTGTAAATGGGCGACTTCTTTATGATTTGTGCCCATTTGAAGTAAATCAATATTTTAAGCATGCCACTCGCAGGACAGGCCAGAATTCGATGGATTTTGAGCTCATGAAAGGGTAGTTTCCAGACTATTCTATATGATTAATTTTTTTAATGCTTGTAAATATTGAAATTGGAATGCAAACTTCATATTTTTGTTATTTTGTTTCGAAACTTTTAATTCAGTCCAAAAATATACGTTACAGTAAACGATTAAAATACAGTTAACGGAGACTTTTTTATGTTCTGTTATTTTTAATTGGAAGGCGTTTTGTGCAATATAGAATGATCAGAAGAAGATTTCATATTTCACAGGGTGTCAAGCAAACCTGGGAAGGTCAGGGAAACAAATTTTAGGCTTGGAAAAGTCAGGGAATTTGGCCTAGGATTCTTGGACACTTACTGTCAGTAATCTTGCGGTCGCCATTCTTGAAGAGTCTTTAACGCTCGGACTTGTGTCGTTTTCATCAAAACCTTCCGTTTCTCTATTTTTCTAGAACGACGAGAAAACGTTTATTATTTCTTCACAGCCCTACAGTGTATTTGTACGTTACCCTTTCTACATTAACGAAGTAGTCTCTATTCAACGCGTCAATACCGTAATAAGGACATTGAATACCAGTCGGTAAGCCGAAACATTCGACGATATCGCGTTGAATATCTAACTTTCTGAGTGAAAGCCTCTTATCGATTCGTAATTGGGTCAAAATGTTTTTCATAGGAGGATTCTTTGAAATTGAAAATTCGGGTAAACACCTATCCTTGATTTGCTGAAGTGGAAAGAAGTCATAATAAGCGAATGCATATTGAAAACTTGGTTTCCTGTCAAAATTCACTTTTCTCCAGCATATTTTGTGTTTGTGTATGGAACGTACCTCTGAAGTTGGCAATATTCTCAGCTGAGAACTTGGTACCCATTTGCAGGATTCCTGTTGTCCCGCTAAGCACGGTAATTTTTGAGTAAAAATGTCCATAAAATTTTTCACATTAAATATTACAGTGTAGCGAATTTTGAAAATCATTACATTCAGTTTCTCATCCTGACCATAACGCAAAAAATTCCGCATAAATCTGTAGTCCGGTAATAACCGTGCCGCAAGCCAACATTTTCTCTTCAATTTGTGGTCCTGACTGCTACAGTCATTCTGAGGGAAAAAGGCGACCGCGTACGAAGGTTATCCGTTATTTACATAAACATCTTTTCTTTTCCCTAGGCTCATCAAAAAAGTCTAGCTCTAATAATTATAATACAAACAGAATGGGAAAAGCTTCGCTTTTCATAACCTGCCTAACATCAGCTAAACGTTTTGGAAAAACGAATCTCAAACATCTGAACATTCCGAAAGAGAGCATTTCAAGATTTTGTGTGTTTATCTATTCATTTCGCTCATTCTTGGCTAGTTAGGTTCAGAGCATACATGCGCATAGGAGGTTTGGAGGTAAACCATCCTACCTGTGATCCTGGACATCCCCTGGCCTGAAAAAGAGCGTCAACACCCCCCCCCTGAACTTTTTTTGAAGGCAGTTTTTTGATTATTTTTTGCGCATATGATAAACATGATCGTGGAGCTCTTTTTGTTTTTCGCTCACTCACGTTCCACCCCTCTCGATGAAAATTCCTAGGACCCTCCCCTCAGAAGGATCTTGCCGTCCATGTCTGCTACGGAGACCTTCAGTTTACTGTCTGAGTGATGTAAGAAAAATAAAGGGCATTGAGACCGAGAAGAAGATTACTACAGCTCAATTCGCAAAACGTGAACTAAAATTTCACACCAACTTTCTACAATGCTTGCTGACACCAAGGAGAGATCAATTGAATGACTTAAACAATAGAATTTAGTGTTTATATCAGAAGTTCCCTGAGAGACTTTCATTCGTGATTACCGTACACTCCATGCAACAAACACTCAATTCGAGAGCGTTCTTTCTCATCTATATTCCAAAAATCATACCTGATAAATGAATAATAAAGTCAACGAATCGAATTCATCGCCGGCATGGTGACGTTCCAGTCGATATTTACGCGTACGTCCGGCGGCTCCTATCATAGAATTACGTTTCGACCACCAACGTTTCAAAACTAGGAGGGCCAAAAAGAAGAGGAACAAAAAAGCGGCCAATGCCGTCAAAAAAGTTATGTCGAAACGTTCGGCGCTGCGGCAAACGATCAAACGCTTGATCAACGTCATATTGGGACCATAGCGCATTCTATCAGATTCGGATGTCACCCGCAACGTCGGCGAAGGAAGAGCCGTCGCTGAGGTCATTCTTGGCGTCGATGCACGTTTCATTCTGGAAACGGTGGTGGCCATGTTGGCAGGATCACCAGGAAAGTCCCATGAAAGTAATCTAAAGTGCGTCAGAATGTAAAGCAGGACAAGAACAATCGTAAAGAGTGTAACAGGTTTTACTCTTTCCTTTTCTGTTCCTTTCTTTAATTTTATTTTTTTACTTTACTTCATTTTGTTGTATTTTATTTTCTTGTCTTTAATTTTTTGTCCTCGTGTGGTGTGTATAGCGATTGTCCAATCGACCTACACTTTTCATTTCAGTGTTAAAAGATTTCTCAACTTTGATGGATTTTTGTAAGTGCTGCTAGGGCAATGAATGTTTTATGCCTACATGTCTTCCTCTTTCATCCCAATTCTTGAATCGAGATGGCATCCTAAATTCCATGACAACTTGCATTGCGGAGTAAATGAATTGTGGATGATGAAAAAATTTCGTTATATGGATTTTTGCTTTTTTCGGCACGTTGGCTATCCTTGACCTTTAATTGACCTCTTCTTTTTCATATGTTTGCATGGGATGCATAATGATTTTTCGTGTTTCCTATATTGTGCCTAACCTTGAATCCCCTCACATAGTAATTAGAATCCTCATGAAAACCCCTCTTTCTATTTTATGATCGTTCATTCATTACAAAAAGCGGTAATTATTTATCGTGTCTTTCTTTTCTTGAGGTCCACCTATTGCACAGAGAAACGTTCGTTTGTCGCCAGATTGTATACGCAGAAGCGGTTTTACTTCTTCTTCACCACATCAATAGTGTTGTTCTGGGTAAGCTAATAAGCTTAACTTTTAATTATCCCGCATGAATGAGCGCTACATTGAGCTAGATATATGTTAATTTTTTCATGTTGATATGCGATAAATATGCGCTTGACTTGTTGCAATCACATAAACACAAAACACACACTGCAACTACTAAACACTATGGGCTCACAAGAGACTAATTTTATTTGGAATAGGATAACGTTATCTGAAAAATGTTGTTTTGTGCCTTTGTCATTAATTTATCGACCCTTTCCCCGGCATTTTTTGTGTTTTTTCTGATAAACAGATCTTTTTTCTACATCGACTCAAAAATTTAACACGTACGTTTTCTGCAGTAACCATGGGGAACTGATGTTTGTTATGTGAATAGTATTGCTTTTCTAATTAATTTCACCATATAAAATTCATGGAGCATGAAGAGAACGGAAACGTGGAAAATTAATCAAGCTAACGTTACTTTTAAGCTCGTCTTTTTTTAAAGTACTCTGAAGAGAACTCGGTTAAAAATGTGGATAATGCACATCCGATGAACTTCAATTCCCAAAAGTGACAAAATGGATTTTGTTGCCAAGAAAATGATCTTCTTTTGCATATTTCATGGATATAACCTCGTTTCAATTCCCGTTCTTCTTCGCTCGCCTAGCTTTTTCCACAGGGAATGTTCCTTTGTGTATGTCTTATTATACAGGAATTTATACCCATACAACATCATATTATATGACTATACCACCAGTGAGAGACATCATGGCATCACTCCAAGAAGCAGTTATGCATAATAGAGCGAGAAAAGTTAGAACGGGGACATTGCTGCTGCCGCTATTGATGCTAGTTTAGTTTGGCTATGATTCCAATCGGAGAGGTAAAAAATGTCATGTTTTTGTGTGGTAAAACTTGCAATTCTTGATAGTCAGTCTTTCCGGGAAGCGTACTGTTCCATATGAACACTTGAAATAAATAGGTGTTCACGAATTAATTATTCTTTTACTTCTACGTTTTGAAATATTTCATAAGGTGATTTGGAGTCCTATTATTCGATTATATGCATTAGATTTGTGCCAGCACGTTCCGCATTGCTTGAAGTAATATTGCACACTATTCTTCTGTACGCTTCATTCCAAGAAGCTTTTACAGGATGTTGGTTCTGTTGTAATAGAAATGCGCTTCTCCTTGAGTTACGTTGGACGATAATTATTGCCTAGTTCCTCTAATGTGTTTATATTCGTAAGTCCTCAATTCCTCACGATCAATATGTTTGCTTAGCGTTCCGCATGAACTAGGCTTCTGGGCGTAGTCTTATGTAGTTCGTGGATACATTGGATCATAACCTTAAAAGTTGATTTTCATGAAATTTTTCCGTGTGCAAGTGAATCTATAGTTGTTTTTGTTAAAGAGATTGTTGATAATAGAAGTGAAGAGTAAGTACTCTTTCGTATTTTTACGATTTCCTGCTAAACGATAAGTCGCATAGGACTGAAACTTTGTGATCTTACTGAAATTGCCATTACCAATTTTCAAGTAAAACATCCGACAGTAAAATTTTAATGTAAACGACCTCGATAGCGCTACTTGTTTTTGAATTTGAACTTACAAGCATTTTATAATAGACAAACTATAGAACTACTGGTACTACTACTACTACTACTGCTACTACTACTACTAACTGCTACTACTACTATTTACTACTACTACTTTTATTAATCAAATGCCAAAGCAACAAACAAATATAAGGAAAAGAATTGTTTCTACTTTCATCATATAAAATTTTGAGACAAAAAGTTTTTGACGTGCCAACGTAAGAGCCAATCGACGTTTACCTGACTCATTCAAATGAATTTTATCATTAGCCAAAAAGTTTTCAAAATCGCACCCAGGGTGCAAGCGTTATTCAATTCATTGGCTCCCCCAATTGGGGAGGTCACATAGAACAATCGACCCAGAAATTTCAGGTCGCTTCACAAAAGTTCCAACATTTTCCCCTATGTGGCTAAATAATGAGAAATGCTAATTCTATTCACGACGTCCACTGTCTCTATAACCAGCGCGATTTTTTGGACACTAGATGGAATATAAAATCCGAGGGATGACAAAGTATGAAATAATCCATTGATACCTTTTCCTGGAAAACACGTTATGTTGCACAAATTGTCTCGACCTTCCATATGTTTGATCTGGGAATCGCCTAAGAGCCAAAATCGACAAAACTCAGCTCGTTTTGGTAACTTGTTCAACACGGCCATACATGCACAGCATAGAAATTCTGCTGGAGGTCAGCCAGGACAGGGGGCGGTATACAAAAATTTTTTTCGTTCTTGATAACGAAAAGAAAGGTCTCAGAAAGTCTTCTAACATCCCAAGCAGCATATTTTTCAACGTATATTAGTCACATATGTTAAATTACTTGCTTAGACAGCACTATTTCAAGTTTTCATGTATACTTTTTTTAAATCAAGTATGATTTGTTTAGAAAAATTGTTGAACTACAACATCATTTCCATTTTTATCTCGATTTCTCTTCTCTCTTGCTTATTTTTTTCGTCATCTTCTCAATAATTGCTGGAAAATTCAAATCTGCTGGGGGTCAGCAAGAATCTTCTGGGGGTAAATAAAAGTCTGCTGGGGGTCAACCTCCCCCCCCCCCCCCCCCACGTGCATGTATCAACACAGCACATATGATTCCATGGCGATTATTACTCGTATTATCCCAGATCGATTCACTGTGATAACGATCAGCTATCGATGATGGTGGGGCATTCGGTTCTGTTTTGTCTAATTCTACATTCCTCATATTTTGGACTATCTCCAATGAAGGAGTGAAAGTATTGCCATTAAAGTTCGTTAAAAATTGGCAGAGGAATTCAGGCATATTTTTGGTTAAAATTGCAGACTTGCCCATTTCCAAAATATGGACAATATTCTTGTTCTTTTCAAACGTGAGTGCCATTGCTAAAAAAGATTAAATATTTGTGTTGAAGATCAACTGGATTATCTATAAAACAACCAGGACCTACCTGGTGCAATAAAAGTAACCCAGCCCTGCTGGGGAATAGGAGGAAAGGTAAAAAATGTTCTATCATACACATAGATAAATAGATTGAAGAAATAAATCAAACAGTGGAATTGAAAGAAAAAAAAATTAAGAGAAAAAAAAATCAATTTGACAATGACACATCTTTCCAATAGACAATCTTGGAATGTTCTATACTACTACTACAACTACTACTACTAACTCCTGCTACTACTGTTTACTACTACTGCTATACTACTATTTCTACTACTACTGATACCACTACAAGAACTACTGCTTCTCTTTAGTTGATATTGACTTTTATAAGGGGGCCGGTTTCATCAAAGAGACTTAAGCTCCAGCCTAAGCTGTAGCTTAACTTTATATGTTATACCAGTCCTCGAATAATGAATAAAATTCTCATTTCCCCCAATAATGCATTGGTCCCTACATGCTCGTGGGGGAGGCTTGGGGGTTAACCCCCAGCAGACCTTGATTGACCCCAGCAGATTCTTGCTGACTCCCAGCAGATTTGACTCCCCCACGAATGATCCAGAAGACGACGAAGAAAAATGAGCAAGAGAGAAGAGAAAGTCGTGATAAAAATGGGAATGATGTTGTAGTTTAACAATACTCCTAAACAAAGCATACTTGATTCCAAAAAGTAACATTAAAACTTTAAAAAGTGCAGTCTAAGCAAATAATTTCACATATCTTACTAATAAAAAGTATGCTGCTTGGATGTTAGAAGACTTATCTAAGACCTTTTTTCTTATCAAGAACGAAAAAAATTTTGCATTCCACCCCCTTTCCTGGCTGACCCCCAGCAGAATTTCTATGCTGTGCATGTATGCTATTACCCAAACCTTCCGATTCCCTGAATATAATGACTAATAAAAATATAATAAATATTTAGTATAATATAATAATATAAATATAATATAAATATAAATATATAATATAAAACAATATATATAATATATAATATAAAACAATATATATAATATATAATATAAAACAATATATATAATATATAATATAAAACAATATATATAATATATAATATAGTATAATAATAACAACTGAATAAAATAACATCGGTCCCCCGAATAACTAACAAAATTTTATTCCCGATACCCCGAATTTCCTTCTTAAAAATCAGCGACTTTCGCCGATTGTCGCCCGTTAAATCTTAGGAATCGGCGACAGTCGACGATTCTGCCGATTGCCTATTCATTCCTCAAAATCGCAGACTGTCGCCGATGAAATCCCGGGAATCGGCGACAATGGGCAGCATGCGGTGATTTCACTTCTTTAATAAACCCCAAAAACAGTTTTCAAGATAATTCAAAAAAATTATGACTACAGCCAATTTTTTTAATAAATGTTTCTACGACGAGAAAATACACAAATATGCACCGACCTGAAAAACCTCTACGCAAAAGTTTTACTGTGGATTTTTTTCGACAAAAAATTCTGAGACTTAGTTGTTTGGTGTCACAAATTTTAAATTCCATATGACGTTTAAATTGGCAGAAAACACTAAAAATTCAATGAACTCATCGTAATCAAATTTGATTTGATTTGATAACGAGAGATACATTTCCAGCGTGTGTGTATGTCCACTATAATCCATTCATTTCGAAATGATTGGTGCAGCGATCACTCAAAATGTTAGTTCAATACTGAAGAACTAGTAGGTAAGCTTATTACTGTAATCAATGAAAGATTTTTTATGAGTGAGCGGCAAACAGAACAGCTGAAAGTTATCTTCAAAATTTGGTTGTGTTCAGAATTTCTTGAGTAGTACTTATGTATCCACGTAGGTCTATTCAAATCGACAATCGACATTTGGGCTACCCCATAATCAAGAGGAAATTTAGCACTTCACCACGGTGTGAAGTTTTTCATTCAGTGAAAGTTGTGTATCAAGTTGAACTTACTTTTTTGGTTATTGCTGCCTCTATCATTTTGAATTAAATGAGCTATTATGGATCAAACAACGAACTGAAATTTGATTTCCAACTCCAGCAACAACAGTTCTCTTTTTGTAGAATTAGATTATTTTACACTCTATCGGTTATGCTTTTTAATATAGGGACTATTGCTTTCATTCAGACCATGCATAATCCGCTGCTTTTAACAATTTCTACAGAAATGAAATTACAATAGTAGGTTTTGTGACTCAATTACTTGAAAGACTTCTTTGTAATTGATCTTTTGTGATAGTTCAGATCATGCTAGAAATCTCGTAGTTTAAATTCTCGTTCTCAGTGCTATCGTAGTCTACACTACAGTTTTGATACTTGCGTTTATACTGCTAGTTCGTTTCATTTTTTTCCAAGGGTGTCATTCTGTTTCGTAGTTCATTAGGTCTCATTGTTGTTATAACAGTATATTTTACTTGATCAGCCGTTATGTTTTCAGTATCACATCCTTCCGGATACAGAGTTCATCATTTTATTATGATTGACGAAAACTTATCAGGATACATTTGAAACATCGGTTAAACATTTCAAGTTGAGCTATTTTCATCAATGTTCAGTCATTTGACTCTGAAAAACTATTCATGTGCTCAGCTATAGTCTATTTTTCCCAAACGGACCTGGGAATGGAAAAATATGTCCTGAAAATTATGAACAATCTATGTATGCAGCCGCCTTTTTCCTCAGATTGATTGTAACAGTTAGGACTGCAACTACAAAAAGGATTGTGATGCATGGTCATCTTCTATTTTAGGGATTCCTTTTCATTCCGAGGCTCATTCAAAAATGAATAGACTATAGTATAGGTTGATATATGGGGGGTCAATACATGATGCCCAAGTTTTCTTATTTCTTCTATCATTTTTTAGACTAGAGACGGTCGCGGAGACTACACCAACTTCGAAATGGACTTGATCGACACCAGGATGCTTTTGTTCAAAAATACATTGACCGCCAAGCAAGAGAAAAAAGGTCTCTGCCGGCACTCGTTCATCAAACCGTCCTGCTTTCCAATAACGATCGTCATACTTTTCGTGCTTTTGGTCGTTTTGTTGCCTTTGTTGAATTCTGATTTTCAGGAGGACGAAGTGCCCGAATGGGAGAAAAGCGGCGTGTGCAATTTTTCGTGTCGGTAAGAGCGTATAGTAGACGCGGTGCGGTTGATGGGTTCTGAGACGAATCTTGGAAACAGGCCATCAATGAGATGCTCAGGTGCAGGAAAAGTCATACACGCTCTATCTGACCGGTTTTAACTGTTTCAGTGCATGACTAATTTAATCAGAGCACTTCGTACGCTGATTTCGTATTATATTTGGATGGGATAGGGATGAGAACTATACATGCAATTGGGGGAAGTGCCATAAGAAGCCCCAAAAACCATCGGCCATATAGTGAAACCCTCAAGATTTTCCAATCATATTGCTGAAAAGGGCTAGCATTCTTAGTCGAGCCTCTATTTTTTGGTCGAAAAATACTGAAAAAAGTCAATTGTTTGATAGAAACTAGTCATTTTTGAACAAAAAATGGTACTTTTTGGACGAAAAAATGTAAATTTTTTCTTCAATGGCACCCCCATCTAAAATTTTGGACCATTGATGGCATCACCCACAGAAAGGTCATTTTGGCCCCCAGATATAAGAGCACCGTTACATGTATGACGAAAACCCAGGAGCTGTACAGACATTAGTAGCTCAATAGTTCAGTAGCTCAATAGTTCAGTAGCTCAGTACTCCTATCAAAAGCTGAAATAGTTTCCGCTTGCACTAATGATTGTATTCTATTTATTCTGAAATGATAGATACAACGATTCCATGGAAGCGGCGTTTTCTCTGCACAGTGCAGACTTTTTAGGCGTCGTGCAGAATTTTTTTTGGTGACTTCTGTTTTTTTGAGTCATTTGTTTGATCACATTCTCCTATAATGTATCAATCATTGATTCTGAACCTTTCAAATCAATTATTTTTCTTATTTTAAGACTTAAGGCCCTGTCATACTTCACCGCGCGGCGCCGCGCGGCGCCGGTTGTCCTATTCATACTAACAGGTGGCGCCGCTTTTTTACTTTTGGATTTTGCTCTTCTCAAAAAATGTGTATTGGTTTAGTTGAAACCTGACGGGGCGCCGCAAAAATTACAAAAACCTATTCATACTTCAAAGGCGGTACCGCGCGGCGCCGGCCGGTACCGCGCGGTGCCGCGCGGCGCCGCGCGGTGTAGTATGACAGGGCCTTAAAGATGTCTAGTCAAAAAGGTGTAAATTCGTTCAAATTTAAAATTGAATTACACATTTAATTGTTTTTTCCTATATATTCACTATTATTGTGTTGTAACATCCACTGTTTCTTTTGAGGCGATCAGATACAGAAAAGAATGCATTCCAGAAGATGATAATCCCAAAATTTTCCGGCGCAGTTATAACTTTAATAATCATCATTGTGCATTACCTAGCTTAGGCGCGGCTTTAGTATATCTACCTTCACTTATCACTTAAGTTTTAAATAATAGTTTTCATCATCTTAAACATACTATCTCATGTTTTAATTGGTAATCTCCAATATTTTATCTTGATGTTTAATGAAGATTCACATTTTTTCCTTGACACATTTTTTGAGAAAGATCAATACGTCAAGTCTATAAACTTTTTGAAGCGATTATTTCTTTTTTTATCGTAAAATCAATTTAAAAGCTTCATGGAAGTAGTTTTCTGAAATTTCTGCTCTTGCTGATATCTTTTGGGCCAAGTTCATGAGATTTTACGGTTTTACTAACGATTACTTGTGTATTGATTAGTAGCTTTGCTTGCGTCACTGATAGGTCAGTTGATCCGATGAATTACTAGACTTTTATTGGAAGTATAATTTTTCGATATTAGTCAACTGTCAATCACTCCAGCAGTCTGCTTGTGTAGTCCAGTAGCGCCCACGTTTATGCAACTAAAAAATTCAGCTACAAAGTTTCCAAAGACCTAGATTGCGTCGTTGAAATGTAACCTGATTTCCACTATAACAATTCTTTAGGCCCTGCCGTACTTCGTCGGATAGCGTCGGCCGACAGTCGGACAAAGCTGCTATACTTCTGCAATCCGTTGTCGGCCGACACCGGATTGCAATTTCGATCGAGTTGAAATTTTTAGTCCGACGCTGTCCGACATTCAAGAAAATCCTTCAGTTTTCTGCGTTTAAGCCCCGCCCCGTTAATCAACACATTTAATGAAGCCGGATAGTGCCAAATGCCCTGCTATACTTTGTCGAACAGCGTCGGCCGGTGTCGGCCGACACTATACGACGAAGTATGGCAGGGCTTTTAGCCTCTAGGCAGATACGTGAGGAATTGCCTCATATCTATTTTATTCATTTTTGCAAATGGGCAAGCATTGAAAATTCCGTTTTTCAGAAAAATTGATAATAAATAATGGTGAGATAAAAGATAAACAGATAATAAATAATATAACATTTTAATTTCAATGAAACTTTTCAATGAATTTTCTGACGTAGGACAAGCTCCCTCAAGACCCAATAGACATTTGTTGCACTTTAGCCATAAATATGGTAGATGAATTGATTGTGTCTCACTTTGGCGCCCATCTCACTTTGGCGCCCGTCTCACTTTGGCGCCCATCTCACTTTGGCGCCCGACTTAATTTGGCGCCTCGTCTCACTTTGGCACCCAAGCTGTGTCTCACTTTGGCGCTCATCTCACTTTGGCGCGCGTCTCACTTTGGCGCCCGTCCTACTTTGGCCATTGTATGTCCTAATGAACAAGCAACGTGTCTTCATGTATGCAAATTTTACGCGCATTTTTACAAACGGCTATAAAAAGCTCAGGCCACCCTGAATAGCTCTCTCTCTCTCTCTCTCTCTAAATATTGGAAAATAGAATAATCAGTTATCCCGCTAAACTTCACTTAATAAAAACACTTTTCATAAAACTAAAATAGCTGATTTCGAGGAAGCCCGCTTTATCCTATCTTTGCATGGTCAAATGTTAATTTTTGTTTGTGAAAGTAGAGTTAATCCGGATCATTTTTATTTGCTCAAAGAGAAAAAATGAAACTATTAGCCATCGTTGGTGAAGTCGTGTACTTCGAATGCATTTCTTGCAACAGTCATGAGAATTCCATGGGTACAGTTCATGAGCGCAGGATGCAATCAAATCCGGAACACAGTCACAATCCACTTTGCGTGCCTCTTACCCTGTTCGAAGTTGAAGGTAAGCATATCAAATGGGAAATTATTTTTTTTTCTTCTAATTTTTCATTAATTTTTATTACCATTCGAATTTTATGCGAAATCCTACAATTTACAATGTCCTCAGGGAAAATTAGCAATTTACATAATGCAATGTAAAAATAGCCTTCATCTATTTTTGGGAAAACGGGACTTGACAATTTTGAGGAATAGGAACTTTCGAGAAAAAGCTTTGAAGCATTGTTCGGGAAAAGAGGAATTTCGGAGAAACTGGACCTTCGGGGAATGATGATTCGCCCAAATAAATGATCAGCATGAATGCCGAAAAGTAGACTATGATAATGCGCCAATGTGAGATGGGCGCCAAAGTGAGACGGGCACCAATGTGAGACGGACGCCAGGTTAGGACATCCAAGAAAAGTCATTATTAAACAATGGGCGCCAAAGTGAGATAGGCGCCAAAGTGAGACGGGTTCCAAAGTAAGACAACAGTATCACTTTGGCGCCTACAACGTTGGACGCCAAAGTGAAACGGGCGCCAAAGTGAGATGGGCGCCAATGTGAGACGGGCGCCAAAGTGAGACTGTACCGATGAATTTCTATTGTAGCACCAATTTTTCGATACTTTGCAACTGAATAATCACATGGTCTGCTAAGAAGACTTTCTGATCGGAATAGACTGCTTGCTTGTAGATTTGTTTGTTAGATCCAAAGTCACTCTCCATGCTGCTTGTCGAAAGCTATTAATTTTGGATAGAAATTGAAAGGAACATGTTTTCAGGCTTTGCTCTGTCTTCAAAATGAGAATTTTTCATCGGACGACAATGGTACGGACATATTGTTTCCAATTTGTTTTTCTGGCATTCCTCTGAATAATTCAACGGTAAAACGAGAAATACTTGATATTTTCACGATTCTCTTCTAAATGATATGTCTAATGGGGCTGAAAATTTGTGAGCTTACTGAACTACCTTATGATACAGTAACAGATTGGTATGAATCAGAGGTCCCGAAGGTCAGATTTTTCAGGTAGGGGTAAAGTTGAAACTTTGCGGGGTTAGTGTAGCTATAAATGTCCCCTAAACACGTCATTTTGTCTCAAAATTAGGCAACCAGTGATCAATTTTTAGGACTTTAGGCAGGGATAATACCCCCCTTATACCTCTCCCCATGGGGTAGTCTGGTATGAATGATTTTACGGCGGTGCTAATTTTGTCATTATTCAATTTACAAGTATTTTATAGAAAACAGACGACTGGAATAGATTAAATTTTTAGACTTCGCATTTGTAATGGAGAACAATGCTTATCAATAAAAATGAACTACAAGGGCACGTTCAGAAGGCAAAAACATTAACAAAGCATGTGCACACAAAAAGTTAACTTTCCAAACAAAAAAGGCATGATATACACGAAAACAAACTTGAGCAGATTACTTTTAGCCAGATTAATGAAAGATACAAGAAACCGTGCATAATTGTAGGCTCATGGAAAAAGAAGAAAACTGGATAACGCAGAGAAAAAAGTGTCTTAGCTGACCATTGTGTTTTGCTTCAATCGAGAGAATAGACTCCACGGTAATATTAGAGATAGGAAAGTTTTGATGAAGCCTACAGAAGAACACCCAACCAAAATCGTTGCTGCAGCAATTATATGGAATCTTAAATGTGCAAAGACTAGTCACCTTCTATCTACAGTAAACCAAGGTTCACGTCCTTTAAGAAAAGAAATTTGAATAAATAATCTCTCTATGACATATTTTTTAAAGTATTTAATTATCAGGGGTTAACACGTCTTTTGCTGCCGCATAGATTTTGTGCCAAGTGGAAAAACAAGAAATGAAAAAACCGAGAGCAGAACGTTCGCATACATCTACGTTAGAAAAAGCTTGTTCAGGAAGTATGGGTACAAAAGCTGCTTTCATATGCTAATAATAAGTAAAAGTGACAGGAAGACATCAAGCTTGGGTAACGAGTGATAAGGTTTAATGGGTGCGTGGCTGAATGTTATAGTTTTTCTGGAGGATCAGACTGTTATAATTAAATATTTTTGAAAACAATTATATGAGGAGATAACTCATTTACTCCAAAATAGCAGATAAACGAGAACGGAAAAAGTGGGTTCTTTTTGACGCGCAATTTTGCTGGAGCAGGAAGCTTTACTGTACAAGAAATTAGAATTTTTCATGGCAAAGACGAAGCTAAAATCAAAGAAAAAATATCATGCTTATCCAGTTTTGATTTGGATAGAATTGTGAAGACACGTAAATGGATTTGACTGGATTATTTAAGAAAATTTTCTGTCTGTCTGTTTGTCGCCGATGGACGAAAAAGTTTTTCCCATTGATTACAGTTATTATTTTTCTTAAATAATGTTGTAATCACTAAATTTTCCCTTACCTCAATTTTGAAAATTAATCGAAACGTCGTAGTGCTCCCAAATAAACCTGAGCAAAGTTAGTCGTGCCCGTCCGTGTCTTTGTAAAAGTCAACAATATGAACAAAAAAATTTCAAAGATGGATCATTTTTCGGCGCATTGCGTCATAAATACGTTATTTTTATGTTTTTAGACAACAGTAACTATCTTTGAACCATTTTTACACTGCTTGGGTGAAAAAAGCGAAATTTTATTCCTTCAATGATTTCCCTCTCTAAATTTTGAACTAGCCCTCTCTAAATTTTGAATCAGCTATATCCCCAGATTTTGGAGCTTCGTTACATGTTTAAAAATTTTGAAATCTAAATTTTTCATTGGCAATGTTTCTGTTTCATTTAGAGCATTTTTAACCGAAACAATCCCTGAAAATATGACCTATCCTCGTTCATCCTTCATCGGTAACGACACTTTCGCTATGTGGTCTTCCCTATTAACCGACGCTCGTAAAGACGTGGACCTCGTAGCCTTCTATTGGAGCTTGTTGGCCGAAGACATGCCGCCTAAGAAAATCCTTGCGACTTCGGCATCAAATATTAGCAAATTTAACGATTCATTGGTAGGTTTGGATGAAATTTCGATTGCTGTTTAAAATTTTATCGGATTCGTTTTTCTAACAGGGCAGGCAAATTTACGAATTGATCGAGAAAGCGGGTAAAAGGGTGAAAATTCGTGTTGCACAAAATTTAGGAAAAAATGAAACCATGAGGGAAAGCCTGATGTTGCAAAATTCAAGTAAGTTCGTTTCGCTTTTGGATGATACGAATCAATCAGGAATAAAAATAGAACAATTTCATGAAAAACACCGTCTTGAATCATAACCTGAGGGATGTGAATTGTCTCCAAAAGAATTTTTCGAAGTGACTCGAGACTTTGAATTTTCATAACTCCGCAAGAATGCGGCTCAAATAATTTCAATGTCGTTTCAAAATGATTCCAATAAAATCTTCAAAACTGTATTTTGCTTTCTGCAATAAATAATTCTCATCTCATGACATTTTAGCCGAAAATTTTGACTCGTTTTCGTCTTTCTTTTCTACTCAATTTTCTACAGTAAACTTTTGAGTATGCTTGTTTATAGAGTGATTTATCTAACAATGCAAAAAACACATAAAGTTGAGCATATCAGGCATGCGGATAATTGATCGTAGGTATAATTGTATCAATGGAAGATTTGGTTTCATTGGAGCTTTTACGTAGATGTTCCTATGAAAACCATAACTTTTTTGCATGCCGTTTTTTCCATTTTCATCTTTCAGAGTACACTCAAAATGCTTAGGAATCACAGAATTGGCTACCTTATATGTCATGAAACTGAGGACGTAGTGAGTTTAACGAATTCTGAGTGAAAAATTCTACAGCTATTGCTCTGAGTGAACGAACGAAAATACCACCTGTCTGAAAATTTAATGCTTCAAGTTTTTTTTAAATGAAAAACACTATAATTCAGCCTGCAAATAGTCATTCCAGGATGCTTGCGTTAATGATATAGCTTGCGCTATATTGAAATTTCGTAGAAAATTTCTGAATCGTGCTCATTTACAGTGAACTACGGTTCCTGTGCAAGTTTCATGGCAGAAATCCTAGTCAAAAAGTAGAATTTTCTAAAAATTCGAAAAAGAGTATTAATAAAGTTTCTGAGGTACAGAAATTTATTTCATGAGTCTTTTTCATACACAATCTGTTCAAAGATGTATATTTTGAATAATCAATTAATGCTCTTTGTTGAAAGTGGACGACATATGTATCTACCTGAAAATTGTCATGTACAGCAACTGTACTCTGTTTTTCTTGAAACGCCTCTAAATAATGAAAGTGGAAAGCAAGTAGTATTTCAAATTTTCACGATTTTCTGATAAACAATATATCGTATAGGACTGGAAATTTGTGAGCATTACTGACCTCATCTATAACAATTTTTCGAGTGAAAAATTTTACGGTAAGTGCTCTATGTAAACGATTTTGACGACAGTACTGATTTGTGTCAGTTTTCTATTTGGAAACATTTTATACAAAACAGACTATAAATGCTTTTACTTTGAACTATTTTTTCTGCTTTCATAGATATTTTTTGGTCAAGTCATCATGAAATCATTGAAGATAATCAAAAATGATAGAAAAAAGTGAGACTTTCATTTTAATTCCGCGTAACCACCCGTCAACGTCTAATATGCGTGAAACTTGAGCATAAGGAATATTTTTTGGTTTGTATTTTATTAAATCTTTTGGTGACTTTTTTTGCTGATCGTGTGCCTGTGAATACGCTTTTTTGCAGAATTGGCAATGGTCAGGTCATTAAATTTCACGAAGTGGTTCGGATCGGGTGTTTTACATACTAAATTATTTGTCACTGATCACCAAAATTTGTATATTGGGTCGGCGAATATGGACTGGAGATCTTTATCTCAAGTAATTTTTCGTCGTTTATGATTCTTGTAAATAAAGAGGAAGTACTATAGTCCGAATTCCTGCTGTTTCCTGCTGAATCATATGTCACAAGCCGACATCAACTTTGTGAGCATTCAGCTGACCGTTAAACCGTAGGCATAGTCGCCCGCAACGGGCGAAAAACAGTGCGGTCCGCACACTTTTTGGCGGCTGTCAAAAATTGCGGCCCGCCAGTAACCCGCAACTGGAAAAATTTTGCGGGTCGCAACCATAACCGTATTCCGGTTTAGTGCGGTTTATGGACCCGCAATGAGTTCTCGAGTGGAGTATATTTTGCGGCTCTAGCAGCCGCAATTGATATAGTATATGTGTGCTGAATTACACTAGATACCTGAATGAATGTGAACAGTAGGGTACATACTGCTAAAACACGGATCGAATCGCGGATCCGTGCCCAAAACGACTTAAACAAAGATTCTTTCTTGGATCCGGACCACGGATCGCGTTGATATGAAGTATTATTGCTCCATATCAATTTTTTTGATACGCATCAACTTTTTTGAACTAGATCAAAATTTTTCTAATTTTTTCTCCTGATGTGTACTTTCATGCTACGCATCAAATTTTTGATCCTAAAACAAATGTTTTGTACTCTCGCCTGGAAATGATAAATTTAGACGAATCAGATATGTTTTGTGTAAATCTGATTAATTCTAACCGGAATTGGGTCAAAAATTTTGATCCTGATTAAAAAATTTTTGATTTGGATCAAAAAATACACCATATCAAGGCGATCCGTGATCCGGATCCGGAAAAAATCCGGATATTTTGGCCACCCATCGGGATCGCCGGATTGAGATCCTTGGGATCAGCGGGGATCCGGTTTCAAGTCATTGCAAAACCAAGTTGAGAAACCTCACTTTGGTTATGCCAATCCGAATTCGGATCCGTGTTTAAATCGTCGGATCTGGGTCCCCGGATGGATCTGCGTTTTAGTAGTACCCTGAATAGTATATGATCGAGTTATCGATTAGATATTCATTTTTTTAATACCCGCTCTGTCTGAAATTCGTTTTTTGCGATGAAACATTTCATATTTCTTTGTGAAAACTTCCCTTCAGCAAATGATCATTCATTTTTTGCATGCACAGTAAATGCCTCATTTTGCGTATGCATTATGTTAACTTGCCATAAAGAACCTTGCATCTCTTACATAATTTCTGGTTCGAAATTGCGGTGAGGTAGCCGCAACCGACCCGCAATTGCGGGCCACAAAATTTGCGGTCGCAAAAAACGGCCAACTATGCCTACGGCTTTAGAAAATTTACGAACGAAAAATGTTACTGTTAAAGCATTGTGTGAGTGATTTTGTGGGCGGCACTTTTTTATAATTTTTCAATTTCGAAGCATTTAAAAAAAATTGTATGTAACAAATTGCCAGCAAACCTAATCAAGGGCCCACTGTAAGAAGTGATTTCGAAAATTACGCTTTTTGGCCGCCTCGTGTGCAAAATAATGCTTCATAAATTGAATTACCACAATGCTTTACTAATGAGTACTACTTTTATATCAGGTTAAGGAACTCGGCCTCACCGTCTTCGACTGTCCGTGCCTTGCGGCGGAGGCCCGTAAAATTTTCGAAATTCTATGGGATTCAGGTAACTTCAGGGAACAAAACGGCGGTGCTGCCGGTTACCGCCTACCCCGAAAGCACCACTTCAGATTTGCCGCCAAATTCAACGCCACGAAACCGATGAAAATCGATTTAAACGGTGTCAGTAGTCATGTATATTTTGCGGTGAGAGTTTCAAGTTTTGGGATATCGGAGTCTAACTTCAGAAATGAACAACTCAACCAGATGTGTTTTTTATGAAAATTATTGGATTATCAAGAGACATATAAATTTCAAAAGAAATTTTCCTCCTGCAGTGATTTCACGTGTTTATACAAAGGTTTGAAATCCGACATGCACGGCAAGAATTCTCCAAGGGGTTCTCGGACTTTTCATCCAGAGGAGGAGGGGGTGGGTGAGCCAAAGAACGAAGATATACCTCCACAAACATGTTTTTCATACTAAATATTCATGAAAATAATCGAAAAATTATCTTCGAAAAGTTTAGGGGTGCATTTTTCGGACCAGGGGATGTCCATGATCTCTGGTAGAAGGCTTTACCCTCCAACCCTTTGAAATTCCATTTCTCATGCTTTATCAAACTTGATTATTTTTATCAGATTTGCATTCGCATCGTATTTTTCGAAAAATATTTTTCTTACAACTAAATTTTTTTCTAACAGAGTTCGCCGGCACAATTTTGTCCTAAAAATCGAGAAAGCGATTTATCGGCTATAAAAAGTGTTATGTCGTCGGCCAAACGGTTTGTCTACATTTCTGTGATGGATTATATACCACAAATTATTTACACCAAGAAAAAGTGAGCTAACTTCTTTACACTACATTCCACGTCGCGAAAAATTAGAGTTTATTAATTCAGCCATTCATTTTTTGTCCAATGGTGATTATAATTTAGAAAAGATGCCTCTTGAAGCTGAAACTTTTTCAAACTTAAGCTTGAACTTCGTAGTCAAAAAAATCGATTTTCTAGAAAATTTTGGCCCGAAATAGACGATCATATAAAACGTGTCTCTATGGAGCAAAGCCTGGAAATTCGGTTAATGGTCAGTCAGTGGAATCATTCGTTTTCAAATATGATCGGGATATTGAAATCGTTGCTCAGCTTTAATTGTATAATTCAGAGGACAAAGATTCAAGTGGTGAGTGTCACTTCGATTGAGGTGTGTGATTTCTTTCTACTCGTAAATATCCGCTTCTTTTTTTATAGAAACTATTCAAGGTCCCATGCGACGAAAAACTAGCGCAAATACCTTTTGCGCGGGTCAATCATAATAAATATATGGTTACCGATAGGGCGGCTTATATTGGTATTTTTTTGCTTCCTATTCTTTTCTTTCCTTTTCTTTTTTTTCTTTTCTTTTCTTTTCTTTTCTTTTCTTTTCTTTTCTTTTCTTTTCTTTTCTTTTCTTTTCTTTTCTTTTCTTTTCTTTTCTTTTCTTTTCTTTTCTTTTTCTTTTCTTTTCTTTTCTTTTCTTTTCTTTTCTTTTCTTTTCTTTTCTTTTCTATTTACTCAATTCTTTCATTTCAGGAACTTCAAATTGGGCAGGCGATTATTTCACTTCGACAGCAGGCGCTTCCGTTGTCATATACCAAAATTCTACGGGCAGGATAGGACCGATTAGCCTGGTTGAAAATCTGAGAGATATTTTCCTCCGAGATTGGAATTCGGTTTACGCGAAACCGATCTTCCTGGAATGTTGATGACCGCCTTTCTAATGATATTGTTTTTTATGAACTACTGCCTCTTTGATCGGTATTATGACCCTTAGAAAGCATTATGTTCAAGGAGCAGGCCGCAAAATTAATAACTGGTAATTTTGAGTCTGAAATTAACGTTTTCGAATCTATTTTAAATGATAAGATGTTTGGTTGTCAGAATTTCTTGTAACCATACTTTGACTTTTCTCTTGTTTGAGCAGTAATAATATGTATTCATGTTTTTTTTGTACAAACTTGTATTTTATGTTTTATCAAATTGCGTCTTGAATGTTATAAAACCATCTATAGTCAGCTTTTTCGAAACTGTTTCTGAAAAATACCTCATACAAATACTATTTCATATTTTCGTATTTTGTGTTAATCAACGCGTCATATAGCCTCCAAATCGGCGATAGCCACTCGACGCCAGATAATTTTTTTGCAAAAAATTCTACAACTTAACGCAGTAGATATTTGAGACAATGCTTATTTTTAGTGTTTAGAATTCAAACTTTCATGGAAAACAAACTTTCATCACACGATGATGAATATTTTTCAAAGGTTCCAGGGTTGAAAAAACGAATCGCACTTACGAGTATGAGACGAAAATCATACGGTATAGATTTCGGTGGTCAGCATAAAACCCAACTCGGAAATGAAAAAATTCTGGGGTTTTTAGTCGCCGACTTTATGGGAAATTCCGATTTTACCAATTCAGAAACCTAGGATGTTTGTCAGCGCGCTTTGCCCAGAGAATAAACGCAAAAATAGTACAAAACCCAAAAACATCCTGCGGTCGTGACATCGACATGTATGGAAGAAAATTTTGTTCTGCTATTTTCAGTTCATTTCATTGCAATGGTATTTTGTTTTCTGTCATAAAGAACAAAAGAAACTAAATAAGCAACAATGTGCCTGCAAAAATTCATTCTTAAAAATTGGCGAATGTCACTAATTTTGCCGATTCATTCTGTCACATTAAATGAAATTGGAGCCATGTCACAGGTAAAATCTGGACAATCACATTGATGGGAAAAAAACCCATGCCATATTTATAGAAAAATACAGCCATGTCACTGTGAGTTAAATGCTGTGACCCCATTGGGTGGCTCGTTTATATTTCATTTCGGGAACCTGACCCAGCTAGTACTGGCTATAGGAAGGCCTACAGGGTACTTTGGTGCTGTCCTGAAGTTCTGCTGTAGAGTAATGGACAACGCCGCCAGGTCAGGGGTGGCAATCCAAGGTCCCATTCAGTATGAACAATGGACAAGGTCACTCGTATAGGGGACCCGATTGTAAATCTGAATCCCCTTTTTAGCCCTAAACCAAGATGGAAAAAGGCTCTTCTAACAGAGGGGAGTCTCAAGGGAGAACCGACTTATGAAAGGGTTCCCCAAAATACAACCTCAACAACAATAATCCCCTGAAAAGACTTACCTAGTCCTGTTTCTCAAGTACAGTTCGATGCAAGGGTGATGGGTCCCTGTTGATTTAGGGGTGTCGGTCTGCGAACGGAGGAAACGGTCCGCTCAGTTCGACAATGGGTAACTCGGGAGGTCGGGGCGACACTCGAGTATTCGATCAGACGGGTGAGGGAGTGACCAGGCACTACATGGGCAAGGGGTATGTTCCTATACGAGTCGGGCGGCGGATGCAGGGAGTCGTAAGAATATGCTAATTTATTGGAGTACTGTAGGGCGGCGGACGCAATACAATATAGTAAAAATATATGTAAATTTGATGGCAACAGACGCGGAGCTTAAGACAAAAGACAAAGTTGGAGAGCCCAAAAATGAGTACAAAACTAACAAAACAGGCCCTTTTAAGGACCTCGTAGGCCTACAGTATGGCCTGGGCAGAGCTTACAACGCCCAAGCTAACTTCTGCAGCAGAAATCGGTGTAGAAGATGCATATGGTCGCATAGAAATTTTCCAGTTCGAATACGTTTAATAGCGTTGAGGATGAGTTACATCCCCATGCTAGATATATGAATGTCTTTTAATGAGAACTTCCAAACTAGTCGTTTTGCATTGCAAAACGTCGCTAGTTTTTACTGATAAGAGGTGCACATGATGCTCCAATTATGTTCATGAGCTCGTAGAGCTTATCTGGTGGAAATTCTGATTAAAGGGTGGTCACACTGTAGCCTATGTGCGGAACGGAAAAACAACAAAACGCAACAAAATGACACACAAGAATGCATGTAAAACATAATGAATGAAACAAAATAAAAGTAAGTAACTTTCAAATAAAAAGTGGCGAAAAACATAAAATGTCAACATGATGGAGATCACGTGACGTAGGGCAAAAATGATCAGCACATGACAATTCCTAAAAATCGCTGACAGTCGCCAATTAAATCCTAGGAATCGGCTATCAGCAATTTCACTTCTGAATAGGGCTCCATTTTTTCCACCTATTTTCGCCCATCTATCACGAGGAAAACCAGTAGTTTTTCTACGATATAAAGTTTTTCGCTGCATGAACTTTGCTTTTCAAATTAAACTTAGTTTTTTAGCCAGTATCACGACTCAACAAAATACTCAGTTCACCTGTTCAGTCATGATGGCCTGAGAGACTCGGCAATGTCAACCAAGGATGTACAATAGAGAAATTTTGGGTCATCGAACACAAATTTGTTTCAAAAGTGCTCAAAATTCATTCAAAGTTGACCAGAATCCTTTGAAACTTCGCTTTTGAATGTTTCTCAGTGTGCTCTTTCAGTTTCAACAAAAGGAATTGAACTTTTTGTGATAATTTCCTACATTTTTTGCATTGAATTTCCACGTCTTTGTATGATTAAGTCTCTCAAGAGCACTGAACTATTTCAAATCTGTCTGCAACATTTATTTGGGAAAAATGCTTTTACATTTCATGGCATAAATGAAAAGCAAATGAAAATTCTGCAGTGGGGCATAGTTAGCCCATGATCTGAACCCCCCAGCAAACCCCTTCCTCAGGGACGTGTATGATGTCAATTCAAGTTTGGCTCGCCGGACAAAAAAAAACGAATCTTTTTGTACGTTGTAGACTCGTGGCCAATTGTGCTGTCTGGCCGACTGTAGCGGCTGGCCGACCGTACCGGGTGGCCGATTGTAGCAGATGGCCGACTGTACGGGGTGGCCGAATTCAATTTGAAATAGTTTATATGTACCTTATGTAAATGTTTTTGCACGAAATGTGAATAAAATGTTGCCAAATAAGGTTTCTTCGTACTAGATATCATCAAAAAATGCAAGAGCAACGCAAAAATATGCTAATTAATTAAAAGCACACAAGGAAACCTGTTTGAAAGTTTTATATTTTGTAAGAAAATTTTCCCCTCGTAACCGCTCACTTTGTTGAGAATATTTGTTATAAAAATGAATGAAAATGATTTTGGGTCTGCAGAACATCTGTTGACAGTTCATGGAAATTCGACGTTGCTCAAGTAGAAATTTGGCATTAGTGTCAGTTGGTGATGGTTTTCCGGCTATACTAGTTGAAATCTAACAGTTTCTGGCTTACGTGGCCCACTTGTTGGGAGCTAGTTTGTAGTTTTGAGCGCTGTAACATTTGAATTTAAAACGTTTTATGGAAACTATTTTCATTCAGGGTCGTGCTTGGCATTTTTATACAAGAAAATCATAATTTTGGAGTACTTATTTTCAGTTTTCACGAACAGAAAATGTAAAAAAATCACCAATAGCCTTTTCAAATAAAAGCACCAGGCTGATATTCCACAAATGTGAAGGCCCATGGCTTTTACCACAGCTAAACCCATATATCGGAAAAAGTAACGCGCCAGAGACATTCCAGAGGACGACCCTTAGATAATTTACTGAGGTAAAGACGAAATTCCGTTGTTGTTGCTCTATCTTTCTTGAAAATTCTATTTTCTGTCAAGTTCTAACATGTTGTATTCATAGTTTTTTTGCTACAAAAATATTAGAAAAAGTCAATAGAATCAATCAATCTATGCTTTTATAATAAATTAAAAAATTATGAAGGGCATATTTCTGCACTTAATTAGCATATTTTTGCGTCGCTCTTGCATTTTTTGATGATATCTTGTGCATTGAAACCTACATTTAGCAACATTTTATTCACATTTCGTGCGAAAACGTTTTACTTAGGTTCATATAAACTATTTCAAATTGAATTCGGCCACTCCGCATAGTCGGCCATTTGCTACAGTCGGCCATCTACTACAGTCGGCTACCCGGTACAGTCGGCCTGCCGCTACGGTCGGCACTGCTACAGTCGGCCAGATGGCACAGTCGGCCACCCGCTACACAATCTTTTTGTACTCTCACTGGTCTCTCTGCTTGAACCTTAGCCCCAACGAGATGAGTGAATCGAACTATATTCTGTTTTTCTTCAGATGCTTGTAAATAAAAAGTGGAAAGCAAGTACTATTTCATATCTCTACGATTTTTTGCCGAAATTTATTTAACATTACATTGAAAATTTCTGACTGTACTCAAATAACTTTTAACAATTTTTCGAACGAAAAATTTTATAATTTTTTCCATCAGAAATTTTTTAATTTGAGAAAATTTATCGATTTGGGAACCTCAACAAATTATTCGATCCTTTAACGTAATTGTTTCACGAGTTGGCCAGAGCTCTATTTCATATTTTTCCTATTCCTCCTAAACCAAATTAAGATTATAAATTTGTTAGCCTACTTAACTAATCCTAACTATTTTTGGAATAAGGTATCGTGCAGTAAAAACTTCGTGTAAACGACTTTGAGACGGTACATATTTTTTGTCATTTTGAAATTTACAAGCATTTTATAAAAAACAGATAAAGCTTGCGACGATTTTAGGAAACGCCTATTCAATATGAAACTATTAGTTACTGAACTTAGATTATAGAATAACCTCTATCATTATTAATCACAATTTTAGTTTTCCGTAAATGTGGGTTGTGTGAGTAAATGTTACTAAAATTGCAGCAAATCAACAACTGCCATGTTGTAATCATCTGAAGATCGTTAGCCTCACGACAGTATTTTTCGCTAACCGTTTCTGCTAACAAATCAAAAAATACGAAACACACATGAGCATATACCCTTTGTTTCATTTATTTTTGCCATTCAGTTGTTTTTCTACGTTCCTTTTTTACCACCTATTAGTCCTTTTTCTGGCAGATTAATAATCCGCAAGTTCAATTTTTCGTTTGCAGCAGTTCAACGAAACGCTAAGTACCTTCTTTTCCACGGAACTGATCTTCGTTAGCTGATCATCTTTCATTGATTCTGCTCCTTCTGCACAGTACGTTTATGTTCTAAGTTGATTGCGTTTTTAGCTCGAGGGAACTGTTTCCATTTTCGGGCCCACGTTATATTAGAATGCTTGAAAACAGATTTTTCATACTCTCCTGGAACTCAATTATTATTCAAGAAAAGGATTGATCGCTCACTTATTTATGTATGCGAATTTTCGCTCGAAATGTAGCACGAATGTGACATTGTGACCTTCTCCTCCTTCTGAGTTCACATTTCGTTTTCTGGTTCACATTAGGTAACACATCTGTGTTCGCACCTCAAAGTTGCCGTTTTAGACAACATCGTATACAAGTAATGTTCGTATCCGGTCTTATTGTATATTGAACAGCTTTCTCCTCTTATATTTTTAAGACTTCCGATATATAGTTGACTCTAAAAAATCCATGTCTGAGTAGGAATAAATTTTTTTTTTTTTATTTCTGCTGAGTATAAAGTCCAATCAATGAGTTTGATAATCTAATTTTTTGTAAAAATCCAATTTAAATACGTTGTCCGATAGTGGTGGCCAGGCCCGTACACAGAAACTTTTTTGAGGGGGAAGTGGAATTCCAAAAATGTTTAACATAGACGAAACTCGACCTGGTGAGGTCGCGTAGCTATCGAATGTCATGCCTGAGAAGTTCAGAATGGGGCACCCAAGAGCCTCCTGGTGGGGTTTGGAGCGGAGCTCCAGAATAAATCAACTTTTAGCTACTTTAGACTCGAAAAATCTCCAAAAATGGATAGTTAAAACATAATTTAGATTATTCAAGATCAAAATTTATTTTTGAAGTAGTATTAAGCTATGAATAAAATCATCTATTTTACGAAGCGGTATACGTCTACCACGGTACAGTTTCACTTTGGCGCCCATCTAACTTTGGCGCCCGTCTCACTTTTGCGCCCGTCTTACTTTGGCGCCTCATCTCACTCTGGGGCCCAAGCTGTGTCTCACTTTGGCGCCCATCTCACTTTGGCGCCCGTCTCACTTTGGCGCCCGTCTCACTTTGACGCCCGTCTCACTTTGGCGCCCGTCTCACTTTGGCGCCCATCTCACTTTGGCGCTTATCTTACTTTGGCGCCCGTCCCAGCCACGTAGCTGGGTCTACTAATTTGGGGGGACAAATTTTTTTGTAAGTATACATAGCAAATTGTGAAGAACACACTGTATTGGTCATACTTAGCTAAGAAAACTATTAGCTGATGCAATTTTTGCACAATTGAGATGTTAATTGATCACAATAGTTTTTCAAATATGTTTACTGCAAAACCGCAAATAAATGCACGTAAAAAAAAATTTTTAGAATGAGGCTTATTGCCTTAAATGCAACCGCAACCCTGACTACTGGAGCAAAAGTTCTATCAAAAGAAGTTCAGTATTACAAACGGGAAATCAAATAAACGATTAGAAAAATTACACTACACTAGATTTTAAAATTTCAGCACAAAGCCGGCCAGAAGTGCACTAGATAGAATGTAGAATAGACTAACTTATTTGGCAGCAATGTGCCGATGTGTGATTAGATTAGCTTGGATTGCGCAACTTCTTACAGTACGTTCATTCTTTTTATTTGACTTAATGTAACAAGATGTACTTACAGATCAGTCATGTAATCTGAAATAAAATTTGGGAGGGACCGGTCCCTCACTGTCCCCTCCTCAGCTACGTGCCTGGCCCGTTCTATTTCGGCGCATTGTATGTAAACAAGCCATGTGTCTTCATCTATGCAAATTTTACGTTACCATAATGTCTATAATTAGCTCAGGCCACCCTGAATTCTTCTCTCTCCAAATCTTGGAGAATAAAATAATCAGTTATCCTGCTAAACTTCACTCAATAAAAACAATTTTCATAAAACTAAAATGGCTGATTTCGGGAAAGCCCGCTTTATCTTGTCTTTGCATGGTCGAATGTCAATGTCGGTTTGTGAAAGTAGAGTTAATCCGGATCATTTTTATTTGTTCAAAAAGAAAGAAGTGAAACGATTAGCCATCGGTGGTTAAGTCATGTACTTCAAATGCGTTTCTTGCAACAATCATGGGAATCCCATGGGTCGCGCTACAGTTCGTGAAGGCAGGGTGCAATCAGATGGGAATCACAGTCACAATCCACTTTGTGTGCCTCTTACCCTATCCGAAGTTGAAGCTTAGCGTATCAAATGTGAAATGCTCAAAACCGCCGAAAATATTCAGTATGGCAATAAAATAATTTGGTGGTCACTCTTACTCAAATAAATGGTGAATAAATAAAAATATAATGTATAAATTAAAAAATAATATATATGAAAAAATAAATAATATATATGAAAAAATAAATAAATAAATACAAAACTCACATTTTAATAATTCAGCAAAGTTAACAACAAGATCTTTGTAATTAATTTTTTGATAATAATTCAAAATACAACGACATTTACACTAATTTTTATTACCGTGTGAATTTTGTGCGAAATCCTACAATTTACAATGTTCTCAGAGAAGAGAATGATGGGGCGCCAATGTGAGATAGGCGCCAAAGTGAGACGGACGCCAAGTTAAGACATCCAAGAAAAGCTATTACTAAACAATGGGCGCCAAAGTGAGACGGATGCCAATGTGAGACGGACGCCAAAGTAAGACAAAAGCCTCACTTTGGCGCCTACAACGTTGGACGCCAAAGTGAAACGGGCGCCAAAGTGAGATGGGCGCCAAAGTGAGACGGGCGCTAAAGTGAGACAGGCGCCAAAAGTGGGACACAATCGTCTTCCACTAATCATTACATTTTGATAATGAAGATGCACATCGTTTTTTTTTCGATGATTTTTTCCACATAGAACCATACTCGGAATTTTTTTCCTCATTTTCTAAAAATTGTCCGAATTTTGAAAAACGTTAATAATGTGGCCATGAATGTTTTTTTCTGCATTTTAGGAGCATACCCAAAAATTCTGATGTTTAAGGCGTAAAATCTGCAATACTGAATAAAATAATAAAATTGTAATCAGTTAAGTGACATTGTGCTGATGAACGGAACATTAGTTTAGTGTTCTACAACAATTGGAAGCATCGAAGTCGAAAATGCCTCGATGGGCAGAAAAAGGGGAATATACTTGCTTGGATGCTAACCTAAAAAAGAGGTCGACCAGGTTTTTGGAAACTTGGGTGAGAGTTTAAAAAATCCAGTTATATAATATTGGATTTTCATTCTTTTTGATTAAAAAATTTTCCATATCTGTGAAAATGTAAATTCTGCAGCCTCGTGCAATTTGTCCTTCCCCTAAAATTGTGTCAACTACAGTAAAATTTTTCGAACGAAAATTATATGCAATCATGCTGATGATGTCTGACTTCACTCAAATATATAGAAATCGAAAACCAACAGCATTCTAGCTCCTGACTGATTCGGAACTGTGCCTCTGCCTCTACGTAAAAAATAGTTAGGGATGGACAAATTTTAGTCATTTGCTCTGTAAAGCTTATGCCTGTGATTAAAAGGGCGTCCTTAAACACTTTAAAAACCTGAGTTCGGGGATTGCGGACATTTTTATATTTATTTACTTGAGACATAAAAAGTATGACAAAATAATAGTGCAACCCAACAGCTCGAGCTCGGGATAATTTCGACATCGAGCGTGGGATAATCCCGGCGTGATTTTATACCAAACTTAAGATCATCGAAATGTTAGTGAAATCGCTGAAGCTGAGGTGGGCGTCCTTTTGTTCGAGCTTATCTTGAGCTCGAGCTAGACCGGTTCAGTGCAGCTGAGCTCTGGCTACGGCCATTGGCCACTATCTGCATATAGGCCAACAGGGTAAAACATACCAGATATTAAAAAGCTCAGCCAAGCCTATGAAAGAATATATAGGCCCTATGTTACATGGACACCATTGCAGATTTTGCCTCATCTACACAATTTTAATGCTTGGAATTGGTTCACATAATTGATTTAGTCCGAAGAAGACTTTGGGCTGTAACTTTTTCTCTCAAAAACAGAGCTGGGTTTTATTTGTTTACTTTCCACAATTGAATTCTGTTTTATGCACAATAAATTCAGTAAAAAATTTTAATGCAGTTTTGAAATTGCAAAATTTTCCACGTGAAAAAATTTTTTTTGGTAAACTTTATTGGATTTTTGTCTCAAAAAACGTCAAAAAGCCGGAGTCTACCTCCTGTACCCTCCTCCAGGTTTTGGAGCTACACATCTATGGTTGGAATGTGTTTTGATGCACTCAGCTGCAGAATATACTTTTTCACAGATATGGAAAAATTTTTAATGAGAAAAAATGAAAATCCAATATTACATAACTGAATTTTTTAAACTTTCAAGCAGGTTCCAAAAAGCTAGTCGACTCCTTTTTCTAGCTTGGCAACTATCGAAGCAAGTATATTCTACTTTTTCAGCCCCATCGGGGCATTTTCCACTAAACTAGTCCACACCTTTTTAGTGGACCTTGACTATGCATGAAAACTTTCATTCAAGCACATTGAAGCTTTAAATTTGGCTATCTTCACATCAAAGAAACAATAAAAAACAATCTTACAGCTACGAATCTCACTTTCGGTAAAAGCAAAGGATGTGTGAACTGCATATTACTTAAAACATGTTGTGAATAGAATGTAAAGTGACTGCATCCATCGAATTCTCCATGTCCGGAAACCCCTCCTCCAAAAAATCGCAAAAATACATTTGTTTACACACAGTACGGTTTTTTTTGTAAAGTGAACGCGTCCATTGATTTTCTAACGGTCGAAAACCCCTTCGGCAAAAAATAACGGGAATACCTTTATTTACATTCATGATGATTTTTTGTGTGAAATGACCGAGTCCGTTGAATTCCCAACGGTCGAAAACCCCTTGCCCTAAAAGACCACGGAAATACCTCTGTTTACACGCAGGATAAATTTCGTGTAACGTGACCGCGTCCATTGAATTCCCCATGATCAAAAACCCTTCCACCTCGAAAATCCCAACAACACTACTGGTTCAACTGAAACTGCAAAAAATTCTGGCACGTAGTGCATAATGCTGCAAAAAATTATTTTTATGAAGCCATCATAGGCGACGATAAAATCGCAATTTTCGGCACTTTCCCAAGATCAAACACCCTTTGCCCCAGACATTATGAAAACCCTGTTTCTCACAGGGATCAACAGTTTTTAATATTTTATCCGAAAAAATTTTTTTAGCCCAAATGATGCATAATGCAAAATTGTAGAATTCCAGAATTTCTCGAACTTTGGTCACTCATATAATTTGACCAAGTCGATATTTTCAAAAAATCTGAAAACGCATTTGAGAGATCATTTAGTAGATGCATGCCTCAAAATATTGAACTTAAATATCAAATGCCCAATGTGGAACCCACAAGTACAAAATGCCCAAAAAGATCGTTTTAGCATGTTTTTGGCCTCCCACCGAACACCATTTGAGTATAGAGTCCCAATGATCTTTGCCACCCCATGTTTGCCCATATGGCAAATATTATGCAAAAAAACCTCATCCCATTATCAGCAACCGTTTTGGCTCTAGGGGGAGACCCTAAAAAGGGTGTCCAAGTATATTATAGGTTGGCGCGTGCGCGCCACCAATGATATGTTTCTCATGAATTCATCTGCTATTAACGTTTCTGCAGTTCTGATTATGAATATCGAAATTCATGTATTTCTTGATCCGGCGCGCAGCGTCGGAAAAATTTTCGGGTTTTTACATTTTAAAAGTTTGGAGAATGAATCTTCGCAACATTGAAATGTGAATTAAAATCATACTAATAGATTGTAATTTAATTTCTCATTGTTTTATAATATAAAAATGTTTAATTTTTAGATTTTTATATTCTAAAACGTTGGAAAATGAATCTTTGCAACAGGCATAGCTGGAAATAGAAACCCTAAATTCGCAGTAATGATATCTTGAATCTTCATCGTTCCTAAATGCAAAAGTTCACGTTGAAAACGTTTCAAATATTCCAAGCCAGCGAGAGAAAAAGAGGATTGACCAAAAATCTCAATTTTCGGCAAAATACTGACTTAAAGAATAAAAAAGAGATAAGATAATTAATTGATGGAAGCTAAGGTTAATTAGTCAGTGAAAGTATAGTCTGTTTTCCATGAAAGGCTTCTAAATAATGAAAGTGGAAAGCAAGTAGTATTTCAGATTTTTACGATTTTCTGACAAACAATATATCAGAGAGGAATGAAAATTTGTGAGTATACTGTCCTAACCTTTAACAATTTTTCCAGTGAAAAATTTTACAATAAGATCTCTATGTAAGTGATTTTGACGATGGTACTGATTTGTGTCACTTTTCTATTTAGAAGCATTTTATAAAAAACAGACTATTATGCTACCGGCTGTGCCCGATAGAAAACAATCAATATTATAACTCATGACCAGAGCAAAGCGCCGGAAAATTTTTTTTAAATTTTTGGTGTTCTAAAGTTCACCAAAATGCATTACTTAAGGGCCTAGTGGTGACTTACACGGAAGCGTGAATAATCCCTCATTCTGTTTCTGCACTCTATATTATCTGGAGCAGTTCAGATCAAAACATTTAGTTTACTCCATATAATTTTTTGCATCAATCAATTTCCTGATGGAATGAAGCAGTAAAATTTTTACGAAATTATTTATTAGACTAACTTTTCTTGTTGCAATCAAGCTACCAGGTTGATTTTTTATAATAATCCTGAACTAATTTTCGATATAGCCAGGAGATGCATAATATAAGTTGCACAAGGAACTGCAGTACAAGTTCCATGCAGCATCAAACTCTGGTTTTTATTTTTTTTACTCAAAATTCTGCGCTCGTAGGAGATAAGTGGGGAAAGTCAAAAATATCAAGTAGCTTGAATATTCTGAAACTTTATACTACATTGCTAAAGCCTTCCTAAAGAATGATGTTCTACCTGTAATCATGATTATTTATGCATTCTACGTACATGCTTTTACCAACTGATAATTGTCCCTTTGCGGAGACCCTGTGCCATAGTGGCATTGAAACCTCCTTGCCTTATGAATTAGTTGTGGTAGAAAGACAGATAGTCAGTTTCGCTAAAAAGTTCAGTGAAATCTTGCATAGTTGCAGATGCGACCAATAACTGCAGATTGCTCTAAAAGTGCTCGCTCGTTGCGTTTTTTCAGGATCATTTCTCCTGCAGAATACACAAACGACAAATGCAACATTTGAAAGGACTTCAAACATTTCAACAAGATAATTAAAAGTAAGAAAAACAGAAACGCGAATGGATAAAAAAGAAAGCAGATTTAGCAACCATTATCATCGAAGTTTGTATTGGTACAGAAAAAACCGTGAGCCGTAGATCAGACCAAAATCAATAGTGATATTTAGACGAGCTTTCAAATACAATTTTGAAATGCACTATCCATTACATTATTTACGTCCTGCATATCATGTTGCACTTGTCTCTCGTATACAAATTATATCACTATTTCAACTGAAGTTTTTAAAATGTTGATCAAAGCCAGTGTCCTTTTTAAATAATTCCGTTTCCTTTGATTTGAAATTTCCTTTTAAGCGGCAGTCACGACCAGAAAAGTAGGTTAAACTTTCAAAAAGTAGAAAACTTTATATTATAGAAATAAAGTTTTCCCAAAATAGTGGGACCGAAATCGCAGAAACAAAAATATGTGTGTTGGGACACAATTGTATCGCGACATGTACTACTATTCGAAATTTGATGACGATTTGACCAGTTTATTGGAGAAAATTATCAGTTTGTCTCTTCGCCGCTCGTGGACGAGAAAATTTTCCTACAGTAATAAGCTTTGTAATTTTTCAGTGTTGACTTACCCTTATCGGTCTGCGGCAGTTGTCATTTCAAAAACAGACTATTATCAAGTGTTGTAATTGCTCAGGGGGTATTCTTATGTGAGCGGTTCCCAAGTGAGCGATTCCCAGGTAAGCGATTCCCAAACTGAGCGATTTCTATGTGAGCGATTCCCAATTGAGCGAATTCCCAAATGAGCGAACTCCCAATTGGGCGATTCCAAACCAGTGATCGAGAATGTAGTAACACTTTTTTCAAATTTTCTTCTTCATCTTATAATTTTCTTCTTACGTATTTCTTTTTCATTTCGTTTTATGTTTGTATTGCTCATGTTTTCGTTTATGTATGTTTTTACTTTTTCATCTCTTGTCTGTGTTTTCTTTCATTTTATTCCTTCTTGTCGTCTAAGTTTTTCTTTTTTTGCTCATGATACATTACATTACAAGTTGTCATTTTAGATAACCGTAGTCTCCTATATAATTCTTGAACATTTCGGTATGCTAGAATTTACCAAGAGAAAGGAAATGTCAACAAGAATGAAAACATTAAGATGAATATGTGAAAATGGGTGGAAAAGCATTAGAAAAAGAAAAAAAAACCTGAAAAAAGTAAAAAGGAGGAGGAAGCAAGATAGAGAAAGCAGCAAGGAAGAAAGAAAAAATAATGTGAAAATGAACAAAAAAAGAAAGAATCTTGAAATTGAAAGAGGGAAAGGTAAAGACGTAAAAGCAAAAAATTAAGATCAAAAGTAGGTAAGAATGGAGAAAATTCGCTCAATCGGGAATCGCTCATCTGAGAATCGCTCAGTTGAGAACCGCTCACTTGGGAATCGCTCGCTTGGGAATAGACACTGTTTAGAAACTATAGCCTTGTACTGGATCTCGTCTCCATTCTAGTGTATACGCCGTGGCTCAAATAGTGAATATTCTATGATAAACACCTTTACTGATTGGTTGATGATCTAAAATTTCTTACAGAAAACTTCACTCACGTTTATATTTTTCCACCAAATTGATACTTGTATCTCATTTGTTCAGCTCTGAAACAGTGCCTGTCTTCGTGTATTCTTTTATTTCACTTCGAAATTGTTTACTTTTTTATTCCCCTATTCATGTGTCCATACGTACTACACTGTTTCTCAGATGTCGAGGCCGTTATGTCCCCATAGCTCGAACGCGTGTATCCCTATTCCTCGAATTTCCCTTTTTCCGAAATGTCCCGATTCTCCAAAAGTTCCGTTTCCGAAATTATCAAATCCCGTTTCCCATAAAATAGAAGAAGGTTAGCATTCCGTATGTCTGAATCTAATATGGCCATACAAAGTTCAGTGCAAGAAAAAATACACGATTCAAGAACTCGAGGAGACTTTTCGCTTCATTGGCCCGCAAAAAAAGAATACAACATAAAAATTCACTGCATATTAGAATCAATCACCCGCGTAAGAAAATTTGATTACTATATTTTCATCAAGTAGGGTGATTAGGTAATATGGAGGCGTTGGTGCGGTTCCGGCTTGCATAATATGGTGTTGAGTTAAGAAGGTGAAAACACCATTTGCATTTTTTTCCACTTTTCGCTCATTTTTCTTGCAATTAACGAAAAAGGAAAAAACAAGGTTTATTAGAGTTCGGGCTCCACGTTTCACGAGTCTCTAATGAAGGGTGAGCATGATTTTCTGCCGAGTTTTCTCTTGTCCATAATAAATTATACTCCCACGTTCGTTCGACGATCAATATCTAATCCGCGCTTAAGTTGAATGACAAGGATACTATACTTCTAGAGCACGTAAGAACAATCTGTGATTAGATTTTCTCTGGACATAAACGTTCCATTTTGCATACAATTAATCGTTGGGAATGATGCTTTAATGAGTTCCGGATTTTGATCCTTATGGTGGTTCTTCTGTACCGTGAAAAATCGGTTTTACGTTCCGCATAACTTGTACAACATGTTCCAAAAGCAAGTTTACTGATTTTATTGACTTTCCAGGCTGCACTAAAGGTAGGCTGCTTAGGAAATGTTGAAAGGACTTCTGAGTTCCTCCAACAGCCAGTGGTTAACGTAATGTCGGGTAGATGCCATCACCATTCACACCAGGGTTTTATCGAAGAGACTTAAGTTCCAACTGAGTTGCAGCATGTTATACCGTTGTCTCTTAATTGCAGCTCATCTGGTGCTCAAATCATACATACGAGACATATCGAGAAAGTTAAGCTGCAGCGGGGCTATACCTAAAAGGCAATGATATAACATATCGAATTTTTTACAACTTAAGCTACAGCTCAGTTGGACTTCTGTGATGAAACCGAACCAAGTCTCATCGAAAATGGTCGAGTTCGGAACCAGTGGAAAGAGATAAGCATCAGTTCTCTGATTGAATGTGCATGCGAGAATTCTGCAGAGGTGTTTTATGTTTGCTAATACGACCTTTATCTTACTGGCTCCAAACCCTAGCCCATATCCTGCAACTAAAAGACGGAGTTGAGACTTGATCAAGAAATTTTTTTTGGTAAAATACCAAACCGAATTTTTACAAAATAATTTATGTAGACTTTCGTGCGTAAAGTTCGGCGCCGGATAGTACTAGAAACTAGCCAGAAGTTCACAGCTTTGGCTAAAATCCGGGTCTGATTAAGCTTGGTCATATTAGCGCAATTTTCTCCTGAACAAAAGTAGTCTTCAACTGGGTTCCCATTGATTTACGATTTAGTTGTAGAGCATTCTTGCACTCAGCGTAGCCGGACCAATCGGGAACTACGCTTTATTATGGTGGTCACTTAGATTACTAATGTGCTTTACTCACACAGAGTGAGCAGGACTACTGGAGGTTATCAGTATGACCAGTACTCATTCGGAGGTCAGCTGACCAACATATATAAATCCGTCATTGACTTCGGTCATTTTCCATCAAATAGTCATCACAGTGTCCGATGGTCATTCAGAACATTTAGATGAACTTCGATCACGTTGCCTACTATCTGTAAGCATTTGCAGGACTATGAACCAAGTAGGCATTTGGGTAAAAAGTGGTTACCTCTAGTGAGCATTCTCACGATTCAGCTCCGTTTTATACAATAAACATTGAGTTACATACTTATCGTGTTTGTATTGTGAAAAACCATAACCATACTCTGTTCTTCTTGAAATGCTTCTAAATAATAAGGGGGAAAAGGAATTACAATTTTAAATTTTAACGAATTTATGTTAAACTGTTACATCACACAGATCTAAAAATAAATTGTATTGTAAAGGCTTAACATACACAATTTTTTCATTTCCCAATATACAACATTCGATTGTAAAAATTCATGTCGAGGAAACTTCATAAAAACTTGATAAATTATCATTAAAGTCATATCTCCATTCAATGTGACATATCTATCATTGAGTCAGAGGGCTTTGTTTTTCTTGAAAAGAGAGTCTCTCTTTTCTTGAAATACCACACCCACGCGTTGGGGGTAAGCGTGAGCATCCTGGCGGATATTCATTTACTACCCATGGAATTTTGGCTGATAAGCATTTACTTTGTGGGTTTTTTAACCATATGTAAGTTGCTACCAATCTATTTAACACAAAAGCCGCTCTAGCTGCACCTTTTTGATAAGAGCTGATTTACTACCGAAGGATTTTGGCCGTTTAAGCCTTATCTGCTTGGGAATTTTTTAATAAACCGGCTACAAAGCCATTTACTACCCTGAAAAAATCCCAGTTTACCCCCTTCAGGCTGACCAAGCACAGGGCACAGGTATGATGCATGCTATTCCATTATTTTACTACTTTATGGTGAACCATAAGTCGCATACTTAAAATTTTAATGTATCTCAGCAACGGGGAAATCTTATATGATGCTAAGACATGTATAACACAGATGATTGTAAGCACTACAATAATGTCCATAAAAGACCCATTCATCTCTAGTACCCATGCGAAATGCAATACACAGTCCTAGAACTTAAGAGCTCAGAGATTGAAAGTGAAGCAGGATCAGATTGCTATTCTGCTAAAAAATTTTCTTACGTCACCGAGCTTTCTCGAATGTGATTTTCCACTTATCATATCTGTCACAGCTCCTGAGATCAGGTATTGGTAAACTTTCGATGGTTCAGCGTATTTATGCTAATTTCTCTGTAAAAAATACCTAAGAGAAAAAATATCAGTGTATTTCAGGTCCAGGTTGATGAAGCTTATCAAATGCATTATAATACGTACAATTTCATAATTTATAACCAAAGACCTTCTTCCGTTTGTTTCAAAGCAGAAAATTCAAAGTTCCTGTAACTTCATTGAATATGTCACACAATATTCCTACCTATTTACGTACATTGTATACAAATGATTTCAGAACAATTACGGCTACATTTACTTTCGTTAAGTAAGCGTCAGCGTGTGTATTAATCAACTTGAAATTGTCTGCTTAATTACTCCCAGACATCGAAACTTCAATGCATCACAATTGCATAGTCTGTTTTTCTTGATATGCTTCTAAATAATGATAGTGGAAAGCAAGTAGTATTTCAGATTTTCACGATTTGCTGATAAACAATATATCGTATAGGACTGGAAATTTGTGAGCATACTGACCTCATCTATAACCATTTTTCGAGTGAAAATTTTTACGGTAAGAGCTCTATGTAAACGATTTTGACGACAGTACTGAATTGTGTCAGTTTTCTATTTGGAAGCATTTTATACAAAACAGACTATAGTTACTTGATTTCAATATTTAGTACACACTGATGTCATTGCACTATATTGTCTATTTTTATTGGTTGAGATGTGTGATCTTTGCGATGTCTTACTATCCTCGTGAACGGTAAGTGATTTGGATGCTCTCTTGTTTCATTTTTTATTGAATAAATCTTGCAATGAGTGCGCGGATGTTCGTGATTCTTGCTCGTGGATAACACTTCAAGACTAGTATCTGAATGCGAATGCTGCAAATTTGAATATACTAATGCACCTCAATGATAAATAATTTTTTTGTCATCAATTATCATTATCTCAGCACCGGAGGATTACATTAAACACCCATGTATGCGTTTCGGATATATTCTATTTTCCAGATGTTTTTCTCATTGAAATAAGCATTATGATGCGCAGTTGCAGCTGTAGATAATCTCAAATCGATACCCTGTTGGCAAATGCCTTGCTCTGAGACTGCCTATAGGCGATCACTTATCATAGTGTAGAATATATTCAGAAGCCATAGTCGCCCCTTATTCCTATCACAATTACCCGCAGAAAAGTTGCTGCGTAGATACACTATCCCGTTGTATCGCAGCCTCATCCACATGAAAAACAGTTTTTTATCGAGTTTGCTAACTAAAGCCCTATTCAGAAGTGAGATCGCTGACTCTCGTCGATTATCGTCGATTCCTAGGATTTAAACGGCGACGGTCGGCGATTTTAAGGAATGAATCGGCAATCGGCAGAATAACCGACAGTCGCCGATTCCTAGGATTTAATCGGCGTCAATCGGCGATAGTCGCCAATTTATACAATTTTTTGATCATTCGGGGAATCGGCATGTTCGGGTAATAGGGAATAATGCGTTGTTCGGAGAAACGGTTATTTTATTCATCATTGGCGGAATCGGGACTTTCGAGAAATAGGGACTTTCGAGGAAACGGGACATTCGGGGAGGGGGATGTTCGGGGGTAAGGATACAATTGAAAAATAACATTTGTGAGAAAACGAATATAGACATTTCTCCCATAGAATACAAAATAAGGTTGTACCTGAAAAAACAAAACAAAATTTTCTTCCTTCACATGTGGATGGCATAAACATCCAAATTGAGTATTTTTTAGATTTCATATTGTTTAGGAAAAGCCGAAAATAACCTGTTCCTATGCTTAGCATGCGAAAAATCGGCGACAGTCCTGAAAATAGAAGAGTGTTCTATTTACCTAATTCCATCCCCGATTCCTAAAATTAAAATCCGCGACAGTCTCCAATTGTGGGCGACAAAAGTCCTAGGATTTTTTCACTTCTAAATAGGTTATATCTGAAACGGTCGCAGATGAAATTCCCACGGAATCGGTGACAGTCGGCGACAATCGGCCCCAATTAGCCACAAGAATCCTAGGATTTTTTCACTTCTGAGGGATGTGTAACAAATGTTCCATCGCAAGTGAATGCAAAATTTTGCACCTCAAGCAAGACGTTCTGCGTCACGTCGGAAATTTCCCTGTGACGGAAACGTTCAACCAATGAATTTATTAACTACATATCACCGGTGATAGCAGCGAGCCAAGTCATGTTTTATCTCGCTTCACCCACTTTCAAAACTTATTTGTATGGATAATGTCAGATGCTTCTTCTAATAATTCTATTATGACGTTTTAACAGCCTATATAATCGTATTATGACTTCATAACAGTTCAAACTTTTCTTCTCGTGACATTGTTCTTGGCGTGGCTATCCTACTACAGTCGCATTTTCGCTGATTGAAGAAATTTCCTGTTACACATTTTATGAATATATATTATCGTGCAATATATATCATTAACCCAGTCCAATAATTTTCACTGATAAGCCTCTTCGTCTGCAATGCAGTATGAAATAGCAGTGTGTCAGTAATATGCAAAACTCCACCTGTTTCATCTTGATAACAGTAAGTCACTATTGTTCCGATATTTTATTTCATGACAAGGGAATCTTGTAATATCTGCAGAAGAAACGGGCGAAATCACTCTAAGCTAATTTGTCTTGGTTATTTTGTTAATAAATGATAATAATTTATTAGGTCGAAAATAATACGCAGTAAATATAATGAATAAATATACGTGAAAGGCGTAACAGCTAAAGAAATTAGCGAATCAAGTTGCACCTCTAAGAAAGGTATCAGATTCACCCTTTCAGGTCTATCAGAAAAATTTTTTGCGCTAATAGCATTTACAGTACTTTTATCAAGGGAATTCCAAGCCCGGATTGCCCGACTACAGAATTCATATTTCAACAAATCATGGCGATATTTACAATACACCAGTTTTAACGAGTTACTGACACGGTTTGAATTCTGAACAACAGAGAAAAAGTTATCAATTGGCAAAACATTCGAACAGACAATATTATAAACCATAGTAAGATCAAAACGAAGCCGTCGTAGGTCTAATCGCTCTAAACCCAGGTGGTTCAAACGTTCATCATAAGGTAATATAGTATCATAACCTAGTATTCTCTTAGTGAATCTCCGCTGAACTTTCTCAACTCTTTTGATATCTTGCTTGAGATTAGGATTCCAAACTACTGTGGCATATTCTAATATAAGTCTAGCATAAGTAATGAAAGCCTCAACTGGAGAAATGGTCCGTTTGATTATGCAACGATTCACGAAAACAAATCTTGGTATTTATACTCGAGAATCGGCATATTGGGAGTGAGATATCCATATTATCCGAACCGAGTTCCAATCGGTATCAAAAGAGAAGTTCCTGGTATCATAATTCAAATTTCAATCAAAAAATCTTCGAATATCCGATTTCAACCCAGATCCTCAACAGATGCATTAATTCTGACGAGGGAACGTTTCGCAGGATAAATTCTCCAGCCGCACATGTAGCGGTGCATTTGATAGCTAGAGCAAATAGAGTAATGTTACACTCAATGTTTTTCGCCCGAGGACTTCTCTTACGTGGAAATTCGCATAAATTTTCAAATTAAAAGAAAGTTGGCCAACACTTGTTCTAAGAAACTATAAAAGGTATAAACATGCAACTAATCGCATTTAATGGAGCCAACTAATATCAAAAAAGTACTTGATGTGACGAAAGACTGACTTAGACTGTTACGGATTTATAATCTCTTAAATTTCACCGTAATCTAGAACTGCGTATTTTAGAAACTGCAGTTTTCAAGATGATCTATCGAACGCTCACTTTGCCGTTAAGCGTGCGTCGATGATTGCTGAGATTGGGTATAGATAACGTTTCATTTGTTTACTACATTTACATTACTGGTGCGGGCGTGTTCAATTTCAGAATTTCCAGACAAAAATTCAAATTTTTCTGAATTTCGGGATCCGATAACCGTGGGCTTTTCTAGTTGATTCGAGTTAAATTTTTAGTCGGTGACAAAAGTTCTATTCTGCTGTGACACCGTCTACGACCCATTTCCAAGTATTTCAATTCTAAATTTTCGGCCTAAACTGCAGAAAATGAAGTTTTACTGGATAGTAAATTCTCAGATTATTGCAAATTGTCTTATGATATACGTGCACTTGTCAGGACGTGACTCGGATTCAGGGTTCCAGGTACGTAAGAACTTTTCGATGAGTTTCCCACTCTATGCTAATAATGCATCGGGTTGAGAAAATTTCATGTTATCAAGCAGTTTACCATCAGATCATTGCGCCATTAAACCAGATGCCATGCAAAATCATTGCGTTAAGGTTATCGGCATTCATTTCATTTTCACGTTATGGATAGTTGGAAAAACCATCAACAGCAAGGATAACCTGGGAATGGCCAACCAAGTATTTACTACACAATAAACAATTTTATTTTTAGTTAACTTTACTATTCAATAAACATAATGTTACATGTTTTTTGATAGGTCTCTACAGGATCTATCGATAAATGCCCCATTTGCTTTTGTAACAACAATTCCCGTTTACCTTGAAAAGCCACTATTCGGGTAGGGCCAATCATCTGATTGGAGTCTAATTCCCCAAACGCTAATTTATGTAGGAATAATGTGTTGCGACGGCATCCCTCATAGAAGCACATGGAAAAATCGTGAAATCTATAATTCTAAACTTCACCCAACATAAGTTGTGGAATATGTAAATGATGGTTCGAAGCTATTACGCAAAATTACAGCTACAGTACATTACTCATTTTTCAATCTGCTTGCGGCCGCCGCACAGGGAAACGGTCCCAACGAGCAAATTTCTAATCAAATCGAGTTTTTCAGCCGAGTGTCACCAGCTTTTACGAGAGAGAGAGAGAGAGATAGAACTTTCTTTCTTCAACCAAGATTATAATTTTCTTCTTTCCTCTTGTCCTTCCAAGTTTTTCTGCTTTCGGTTTTCGCCAAAAATTGGAGTTTCTGACTGTTCTACTTCTTCCTTTTCTCGGTGATGAGCGTTCGCAATAAAACATTCAACAATTTTTTCATTGATGAAAAATCTAATAAAAGAATTTGATTTTTGGAAGGCATCCAACTTCCTTTGTATTTTGTCCAATTTAATTTCGATAAAGCAATTTGATTTTTATGATAAGTAGCTCTCTCTTCTGTGATTCTTGGTGATTGTACTCAATATACGTAATATAGTTTTGACGGCAGGTAACCGAAGTCCGTTTTTTACGGCTATTAAATGAGGAATGGCACAAACTAATACTGATGAGGCTTTTCTGTACAAATTTGTGTTTTAGATGAGAAGAATGAAATATGACAAAACACTCGTTTTCCGGTTATTTTTTAGAAATATTTAAGAAAAATAGACTGTAAACTAATTACTTTTTTAAATTGTTCTCCGTAAATTGGCTGAGAATGAGAGTCACAGGGAAGGTGAGAACATGAATCCTCATTAGGATACTCGTATAACTATTTGAACAGCATAATTGTGTCGTCTCAATTTGTGTTTTCAGTACTGCTGTTTCGAAGACAGCTGCCTCTGATGTGAAAAATTCTAAAACAGTACTCTGGCTCTATTTTGAGAAATATTTTAAAAGGCTTTGGGAGCATATATAGAGATGAAGATTAAACAGTTATGAAATCACTTCATAAAATACTATTCGTTTCTTTGTGTAGAGTATTTTCTCGGCTGACGTTCATAATTTAGAACTTTATTAACTTATTCGTTAAATCTTATGTGTGGCATCAAAAATGTGTTTCTCCACCTTCTGTGATAACCAAAAAGTTTCCTTCCGAAAATTGCTTTTTGCTCCACGTTTACTGCAGTATTGTTTAAAAAATGCTCCTAATTTAGTTATTCCTCTCAAATATTAATCTCGAAAAGAATCTCAAAAAGCTATAGTCTGTTTTTTATGAAATGCTTGGGAATAGAAAAGTGACATTAATCAGTACTGTCGTCAAAATCGTTTTCATAATGCTCTTACTCTTAAATGTTTCACTCGAAAAATTGTTAAAGGTGAGCTCAGTACGCTCAGAAATTTCCAGACCTATATGATATATTGTTCATTAGAAAATCATGAAAATCTGATATACTACCTGCTTTCCACTTTTATTATCTAGAAGCATTTCAAATAAAACAGACTATAGGACGTTTTATTGTAAAATTCAACACCATTTCGTGTCATTGTCGCCCGTGGATGAAAAAATTTAGCATCTCTCACATGCACAAGTTCGGAAGTTGGAATGTAAGTTGGATAACTATACGAATCATCAATAGAAGGCTGGCAATCTTAATTTCCATCGGAAAAAAAATTGGCACTTCCGCTTTTCTCGCGAGTTTTATTCTAGAATTATAATTATGAGCAATCCAACCTTCATTTTTTCTGCCGCGAAATTTTGTCCCATTGCTTGCTCCATGAATTGTTTTTGACTTTACCAATCATTTTTTGACCAGCAGGGAAGAACCGACCAATTAACCACAAAATTACTGATACTCGTAAATCAGATTTTTGGTACAACTGGTGCTGTTATCGTTGTCTTCTTCCGACTGCTTTTAGAGTTAACTTAACCACCAGAGTAGTAGCCCGACATCTGTGTACAATGCTTCGACTACTGAACATACAAAACCAATTCAGCAGCTCAGTAGTCGTTGGTGCAATCAGATACTGTGGACTTTGATTCGACGGATAAAACTTTGGCGACACAAAACTGTTTTCCTGCTGGTATATCTAGTCAAATATCCACGTCTGAGATAGGAATTGTTCATATATGACTCTTCTGAACTCTCTCCTTACACATTTTCAGAAAATCGTATCGTAAATGTAATAAGCTTTATTTAGTACGTCGCGTGCGTAATTACTCAATGTTGCAGAAACTGAATTTACCACACGTTCACCTGCTTGGAAGCTCCAATTATCAGTCGACTAATTATCCTTGAAGTATGTACAGTCTCTTACAAAATCTGTATAAGATAATAGAGACAAAGTTGTGCTAATTTGCACGCATATGTATACAAAAAAATCAATACACAAGTGAACTGTTATTTCTTCCTCGCTCACTTTTTGAGCTTCCATGAGTTGCATTGAAGACACAGTACTACACTATGAAAAAAGGGCGCTCATTTGCACATCGTTTTATTTCCCTTTACGACGGGGCGATGGTGGCCCGCACTCCCCCCGTCGGATCTAAAGTTCATTCGAAAAGGATAAGTTGGATGGAGAGAAGAAGCACAACAAAAAAAATCTCATCGAAAGTAGATTAACGAACTTGTGCGTGTCGTTGTTTTTCTACTGTATCTCTAATACATTTTTTATTGGAGAGTCAGAAGAGACGGTGCTCAAGCGAAGGCCCCCTTTCCTGATTCCCAGAATCATCATCGTCACCATCTCTTCTTACCATTAAATGGCATTCATTTTAGCGCCTTAGATTATTCTCCCGGTTGTACCTCAACCCTGGTAACACAGGATATTTCTGTTTTTCAATATCTTATCGTTTCGAAGCAGAGGTGTTTTTCCATACACACAAAAACGGTGGCTTCTCGGTGGCGGTAAAAAATTAATGCCGCCGCCGCTGTTAATCACATTTCGGATAATATATGAGGATAATGGCTTTCTTTGGCATTTTGTCAGCGATTTTTTAGGCTTCTGCTACAAATATAAGGGGTGCTGGCTCCGTCGGGTGATGCTAATTAGTTGATATAACCGTCCGATGCGCTCCTTTTGTGAAAGGAAAACTGTTTTCATGCCATAGATGGTATTGCAAATGCTCTAAAAGGTTGATCAACAAGTATTGTTTTTCAAATGTCATTTTATGGTAAAACAAATGCCGGAGAATTTAGAGACAGTACTGTGGAATGTACTATACTCTCGCTTCGATCTGCACTGACTCACAGAGGATTGCTCAAGAATAGACAGCCAATAAGTGCTACCCTAGGGTAACTCGATCAGATTTGAGGTGGCGGTCTTCTGTGTTCGATAGTAAGATTGCTCTAATATAAAGTTTGAGAATTTCATGCACGTCCGGAATTCACAGGCTAATTGCTTATATCTTAATGCAAAACTATTAACTTTTATAATTTTTCGTGATTTTTTTCTGACGGATTTCAGAAAAATCAACAAATTTAAAAGCAAATGGCGCTCAAGAGTCTAATGCCGAATGTGAGTTGATTTTCCGTAAAAAATTTGATTTCAATTGATTTTGAACAAATTTTGAATTCTTTACTGGAATTTTTCTGTAAACACTACTTTTGCTCACGACAATGGCAATTGTAGCTCAGAGACCGCATGTCCTCTGTTCCGACTCGTTGACGTTAAAGTATTTGCTTACTCTTCAATTGCTAAACACTGCTGATCACGTATAATTTTCAAGAAATGGTGCAATCATTGAGATAAATGGCAGTGTTTCAGCTCGAATGAGACAGCTCGGATATAGTGTAGCTTTTGAACCATTCTGTACATAAACAACATGAGTTGATCAACAACTCTTGAAAGGGCCACATTGTGTCGGTCTTACTTCGGCTTCACAAGCCAAATATATTAAACAGAGAATGTCGTTGCGGCTTTCGTTTTGGTGATTGGAGGTTCGAGTCAATACATCATGCGTGAGGTTCAGTTGTCGATGCATTTTTAATTGTATAGTGTGACCCAATTATCGTTGAAAAAGTGAAATAATAAGCAAACCATGAATAAGCACGTCTATTTAATCTAACTTTAGAATGAATTACGACGAAATATGAAGATTCATATCGGTTGTGTTGAAGGGCTTCCTGGATGGTGCCTGAGCAGCCCCACCGTTGGCTAGTGTCATGGTAGCTGAGTTGAAATAATGAACATTTTTCGTGCACTGTAAACATAGAGTGACCCAAATAAGCTCATGGACTGCGGTTTATTTCGGAACAATTCATTTCCAATGACACAAGACTTTCTATAAGTTGCAGCCAACAGATCAACGCGAATGTTTTACGACTTTTTCTCTAAAATTGAGAATATTCAACATGAGGTTCAGTGAGACACAAAAAAAAGCTCTTCTGGTCAACATAAAGGAATTTACAGATTCTTTTTCATAAAATTCTTGTTATCGGCCAACGACAAAAATTTTCACATATTGTTATAGATCAGTGCCGAATGCTTACAAATTTTCAGTGCTATGTGATAAACATCCAGCAAGGAACCGTAAAAGCATAAAATTGTATTTGCTTTCCACTTCGAGAAAAACAGGTTAAGGCTAATTTCCGTTTTAAAGAATGCAATGTTTTTTGTTAAAATGGCCCGATTGCATGTTATAAGTTATCCTGTTAAACTGCAACATCAGCTTCTCATAATTAACACCCATTCCACGCACCCTCTGTTTATACATGGCTCGAACATTGAAAAACCATCAGTATATCTTCTCCCTTTCTGTCCACATTAAATCATTTATCTGTTGCATAATTTGCTGATTAGATTTCTTCTCTTTCTCCTATTTGTTCACTTCTTGCCCATTACCGATATCTCTCCCTCTCTCTTTCCTTCCTCCCCTTTTTGCGTTTCTCCCTCGAAATTTGTCATTCTTAAGTAGGCGACCTAGGCTGTAGAACAGACTTACAAATAGTGCCTCAAAATCTCGTGATAAGCCACGTAGCAAAAAAAGATGGAAAAGCATACATGCAAAAAACAGATTACCGGCGCCCACGTTATTAGGACGCGGGCAAAATTGGTCCCAAAATACGTCGCTAATTTTTCTTGACGTTGCGGCTTGCGGCATGCCCAAGCATTTTACCCTAGCATACATGTTGCTTGTTGTAAGAAGATTTTCCACGTGCCTCGCCTCAAGGCCGGTGACGGGAAAAAATCTTGGTACGCTAATGTAAGCCGCTTAGGGAAAAATCTTCCCTTTCCTAACCTAACCCAAGCTTCGAAAAAACTAACAGGCTTACAGTAAGAAAGCCAATTTTTGTAGTATAAATGATGATTATTAATGAATGTTTTGACGTTCTCTCTAAATTGTCCGGCGCAACATATGTGACAGTCTGTTTCGAATTATTTTCCAATTTTTTTCGGACGCCATACACTACAAAAACTAGGCATCCGGGCTTATAGCGAATATTATTTATTGGTATCACAAAGACCCTTAATGATGAGCCAATTTGCATGAACACACTCGCAATTTAAAGCATATTTTTCTTGGCAAATTTCGGGCCCAGGAAACCGTCTGTCTGGTGCCATTTCTCTGATAATTTGTCAATTTGTATTACTAATAGGAGAGAATTTGCAATTTTACTGTAGCCCAATAGTTAGGCATACTTGGGAAATGGTGCTTAATGTAACATACCTGCTACTGTAACTGTTTCTTTAATTCACACAACAAAATTAATACGACGACACGCGATTTCACAGATTTTTGGACATAAAATATATACTCTAAAACTTGATGCCTAAGGGAAAACGTGTTCACTGAAAATGTGCAGGATAAGAAATTGCTAAAGCGTCAGTTGATCAATGATCAATTTAACTTATAGTCTGTTTTTCTTGAAATGCTTCTAAATAATAAAAGTGGAAAGCAAGTAGTATTTCAGATTTTCATGATTTTCTAATGAACAATATATCATATAGATCTGGAAACTTCTGAGCGTACTGAGCTCACCTTTAACAATTTTTCGAGTGAAAAATTTTAGGGTAAGAGCATTATGAAAACGATTTTGACGACAGTACTCATTAATGTCACTTTCCTATTTGGAAGCATTTTATAAAAAACAGACTATAGTAAATCCTTTCAGTTATTCTATAAAAGCCTGCTTCGGTAGTATAATCCCAAGCTTTAGTTTTACATCCTAATTATATGGGTGAATTTGTTGTATAATTTTTATTGGTGACACAATTTCAGTGTAATACTCCATTCATTTTGAAATGATCGTTGCAGTGGTCGATGAGTCGGAAAACGCAGCGTTACCAGAGATATGGAAATCGGAAAGATTGATCATCAAGGATTTTTTATACTGAAAAAAAAATTATTGACTAGACCTAACGAACTTTCCATGATTTGGAAATTCTCGCAGCATCGATCATTTGAAAACGACTGGAGTAAAGTCGTTGTGTATTCATAATTGCATTGGTTGCGATATTCACTCTTCCCACGATGTACTGATCATGTGCGAATAACGTACAAAGACCACAAACTGTTGCAGTGTTGCAATGTCTGATCCGTTACATAGAAAAACTTCTTAAGTTTATGCCGCATCGTCAATATCAATCCGGTCCACCGAGCCATCATCAATCTATATTTGAATGCTGGTGTTCTGACTGTATAATTGCATTGAGAAACTGACACTAACATGCCGTTGCGTCGAAATATCATGTGTTTCAAGAAGTAATCTAATTCCACGACATTTTCTCGCTTCATTTTGTCGACCACACAATACGGCTTTCGTTTTACCTCGAGCCAAAATTCGCATTCTATTTTTACACTTGTATATATAAGCCCAGATATTTTTTGATGAGATTATGTTACTTTCTTGAACGTGAGCGTCATCAGGGAATGTTTAGCAAGCTGAACATGTTTCTTGGATAATGATCCTTACGAACTTTGCTGCCGTGATGAAACGTTTTTAGAATAGCTAACCAGCCAATAATTTTACCCGAAATAATCTGGGTTCGTAAAAACCCATTTACTGTAACTAAATCTGATTCTGTGAATATGCGTTTACAACTAGGTTTCAGAAGAAAAATTTTTCACTGTAGTTTTTTAAATGTTTGTGAATAATATCAGCGGAAAGCAAATAATATTTCATATTTTTCATATTTTTTATAAACTGTATATTGCATCAGACAGAAAATTTCTGAGCATACTAAACTAAATTTCAACAATTTTTCGATTACGAAATTCCCTCGTAAAAGCTTATGTAAACGATGTCGACGACAGTGACAATTTTTCTCATTAATCATTTTACAGTTTTTTTCAGACTGTTGTTAATTCTATAAATCAACTAGTATATTAATGAAATCTTATCCTGGCACAACGAAATAGACTCCAGTAGATGTGCGCAGAATATGAATTGAGCTGGCATTTGGACCGTGTCTGCAATCATGCTTATTTCTTCTGCTTTCGTGAAAAGGTGATCACTTTTCACGAGACTACAACTCCCTTTTTTATTGCGTAAAAAACTAGTCAAGTAGAGTTATTATTCCGAGCCAGTAGAAGCATTTCTATCTTCTCCGTAATGAAGCCATAAAATTTTAGACACTCTTATGACCTACATAACACACGGTATGAATATCCTCAGTACAGTTGCGGCAGTCTCTATCTTTTTTAATCGAATTTTCGCCATTTGGGAAATTCAGGGAGTAAGGTGATTGCGTAGAGTCGGTTGCAATTGATTTCTATACGAAAACATGTAGGGTAGAAGTTCTAGGATCCTAGAGAGCCGTGTCTGTTTTGGCGCTCGAGAAGGAAGTAGAAACTTTTTGGCGAAATCTCACTACTTTGATCAAACGTCACTCTCAGAAGAAGTACTAGCTCTATCCTTGGCGAATTTGCATATTCCTAGTTCACCTACTGATTACATTTCTTTCTGAAACGTTGATCGTTTCGTAGGAGTTCCTTTACTTTGATAACACAACCACATTTACCACACTCTTTGATTATGGAATGAAGATTGAATGACTTCGTTTTTTGGAGCCTTACTTGAGATCGATCAGCAAGTCGAATCCGGTAGTCTTGAAACAGTTGGAAAAGGTGATCATTAAGAAATCTCATTCAGGCAGGAAGACGTCTCGAATACGGTTCAGTAAGCGTTTAGTAAATTTGCTTAATCATTTCGGAGAAAGCTTGATCTGAGCCATCAGTGAGAAGATTAACGCAGAAGATCAAGAATTTGGTGAGCGTCTTATTTACTTGGGGCTGAAGCTTACTAACGTAGAATCCAAGTCTACATGTGTGCAAGTAATAAAGGATGAGTTTCCGCAAATCAAACGAACTCCATCACCGTCCATTTGCATCAACGACTCCTGAATTTAAGGAAGATTCAGGAGTTCAAAGCTGCTAAAATCCTTTTCTACTGTCGTTCGAACTTCGAAGTTTCGGAAAGTCTCAGAAGTCTTTTAGGAATGTGTTTGTTTTTATCCGCTTCTCAAAACATAGAAGTTCAGTCAGTTAGAAGTTCAAAAGTCATTTGGCGAATATTTTTCTAGGTAGTCGAAATCCTTGATAAATGGCTCATTCCTTCATTTTTCTGTTCAAAACAAAAGTATTTTTCTCTATGTTGACATTATGGGCAGCAATAGTAACCAGGAAAATTCTTCGTATTTTTCGTGCGCCCTTGAATCATCTTCGAATTTATTGCACAAATATCGATTCGTCATTGAATTTTCGAAGTGTTGGAAAATTGACTTTTCATGGAAGATCTCGATGCAGCCGACAATTCTGAGCTTCCGCGGAACTTTCTAACTTCTGAATAGGGGCAAGTTGGCTAATTTCTTTGTCTTAATTAAATTGTCTTGAAGTTAGGAGTTTCGGAATCAGAATGGAAAATGAAATTGTCGGTTTTCGATGACATTCGGTGAAAACTCAGTGTCAAGGAACATTGAATCAAGTTTTTATAAAACCGAAAACATCATGATTAGAATTCAGAAACCACAAAGCTTTCTGATAAAAATTTAAATATTCAACACCTGGAGACATTGTGATGACTGTCTTAGTGGTTGAAAGAAATTTTTGCTGAAATAACTTTCTTTAACAAGTACTCTCGAATACTGAAATACGATTGAGCATGAAGTTGTTTCAAATTCATTCATTACCTTCGGTCATCTTCCCGACTTTTCTATACTTCCTGCTTCATAAAACTGCTTCCACACGGTAATCAAAGCTAATCAGAAGTTCTGGTCTTTCGAGGTCGATAGCAAAACTACTCTTATATCGTATTCCAGAATTTTATGTATTTTGAAAATCTCAGACTAACTGATGTAGCCGTAGGACCTGTCATTTATGTGGTTTCTCGTGGACTTGTTATTGACGGGCACTAGAAAAATTGACAAATTCAGCGAAAAATACTGCTGAAGAGTCTGGTTTTCAAGGAAAATGCTTAATCAGATCGTAATGTGTGGAAACTTGATTTTAATTTGATGTAAGACCAATTTCGGATCGTTCTGTAGCTCTCAATCACTGGAGTGTGGAAAATTTTAGGACATGACAAATTTTGCTGGAAATACCACACTGGAAACAGGAAACAGAAACTCAAGATTATAAAAATTAGCGATTGTGGCGTGGGAACCAGGGTCCGGTTGTAATAAATGACATAATCGCAAGCTCAAGATAATCGCAAGCTCAAGATAATCGCTAACTTTTTTTATGTTTTGTGTGCAAAAAAATTCGCGATTATCTCGAGCTCGGCATCATCCTGTTTATTGCCATCGGCCCCAGACGTTTACTGTTTAGTCCGTTCAGTTTTCAGTCGTGTTGAAGTATTTTAACAGTAAGCTTAAATTGTCCTGGCCCAATGTTGTTAATTACTAAATTTTATAAGAAATGAATTGATTAATGGACATCAATAAAGATTTACTATGAATAATTACATTAAAATTCTAAATGAGCCTCGAAACGCAGAAAAATCCAAAGAAATCCGTGGACAGGTGATGAATACGCTCAGTAAACAAAAATTTTTTTCAAGTTGTAGCCCTGACTGCTACAGTCAGTCTTTTTTCTATTCCCGAGGCTCGCTAGGAAATAACTGACGATAGTAAATTTGAACATAATTCGAATTGTAAGAAAGCGCTTATATGTAGTGTCACTCTTGGAACTAGTGTATTTCGGTTAAGCTCCGATCTTTCATTCTGAATATAAAAAATTTCATTCAGAGTTGTCCCAAAAGTACACTATATCCATTTTTCATGAAACTGTGGTATGAAGTCTAAGTCTGTCGTCGTGACGTTTAACGTCGAAATATTTTAGAAAGCTGCTTTATTCTAAAGACCTTGTAATTCTACTGATGAAGCTCGTTTTTTCTTTTCGTTTAAGTTATATCTTCGCAAATCCTTTTCACTTACGATCTCATTTCTTCGAACAACCACGCTCGGGTCTTAGATTAAACAGATGCTAAAACTTCTTCTAGATTGACAACCTTTGTCCTCATTCCATCAGTTTCTTTATGCTTAGAAAAACTCCAGCAATTAAATTTAATGAAGCTTTCATGCTACACATTGTCTTTCTCCGTTATGAATATTGCATGTTTTCTTTTTACTACTAATCATGTTTATGCTATTCGTCGTTTTCTCTTTTTTAATTTTGGATCAAGAAGCCACAAACGAGCAGTTTATGAATATTACGTATATTATTATTCGGCTTCTTTTTTCTAAGAATCTTTGTTTGTTTATCTAATTCTTTCGATGCACCAGGCGGTGCTTGATTTGTTTTTTCGACGACTGATTCTGTACCATAAATCTTCGCTAGCAAAGCAATACTTAATTTTCTACAGTCTTATCGAAATAATACAGGGTGTTATAGAAAAAACGGCCTAAAAGTCTTGTACTACAGTTACGGGAATACTTTTTTATTCAAATAAAACTCTGCCCCCAATAGAAGCCACCCTCCAGCAGAATCCGCACTGATAAGTTGAAAATTTAAACCGATTATTTCGAGTTCTAATTACCCAGAAGTTTATTATGAAAAGACTGTGGCATCCATCAAATTCGTGACAAAACGCTCAATCGCAACCGTAACTTCAGTTTAGCAGAACATGGTGAAAGCAGTGATGATTTTTGTTTTGATTCATTACCCACTGATGATAGCAAGATCGCTTTTCTAAAATTTCTTGAAGTTTCAAGTTGAAGATTTGTGAGAAAAAATAAAAATCAGCCTCCATTACTCACCCCAGTAAAACTCGACCGAAAATCTGAAAAAGATTAAAACCTACTAGTTTTACTGGGATGAATACGGTTAGACCTGCGTGCTAAGCTAATACTAGAGTATTTTTGTGAAATTTCACCGATATTCCAAATTCATGGATTCATTTTCAAAAGTAGTTTCGTGTTTTGTACATTATTTCTTAGCCAGTCGTGAATATAAGAGTCACAAAATTGGGGAAAATTCGGGAAAACACGTTCGATCTTGCCCGTAATATTTGTTAAACCATAGTGGGAACTAACGTTTTGCGATTTTCTGCAAGTCACAACGCAAACTATTAAGTGTTTCGTGATAGTGATCGCGACTGTGATTTACCAAAAGTGGCCATTTTTTATTTGATTTTGTTGCATTATCCAAAATCCTTGAGAAACACAAAATTGATTAACGCCATGTCTGACTCATCCAATGATTTTCTCACTGTCACGAAAGCCCAACAATTAATGCAAGCACAAAATTATTAATTTGAAGAATACAGCCGATCAGATATTTCTAGAAGAAAGCTTGGCGGAACAGATTTCTAAATGGAGTCAGCATACATCCACATGCATGGACTTTCTGAGGAACCCCACAAATCATTCTTTACCTCCACCAGATCAGCCCTAACCCCGAGCAAAAAACGTCTCTTTAATGCAAAATAAAAAGTTTTCTTAAATTTTTTCGAAAATTTCCTGACCCCGGCAGATTTTTTGTCTTGTGCATGTATAATAATGAGTATCCAGATCGGAACAAATTTCAATTAACATTTTCTTTATTCCGCTGTTTCACATCAAAGCTCGTTGAGTGATAATCGATTACAGTCTGTTTTTCTTGAAGGGTTTCTAAATAATAAAAGTGAAAGCAAGTAATAGTTCGTATTTCTACGATTTTCTACTAATTTGTAACTATTACTCTCCTTAATAATTTTATTAACGAATAATGTTATTCGGAAAGCTTCGCGTTAACAGTTTCAACGGCAATACTGTTTTTTGCCATTATTTTTTTTATTAAAAAGCAGTATATAAAAAATAGACTGTGGTTGAATAAGTAGGATTTTATACAAAAGGATTTCGTGTAGAGCATCATTACGGCATAAAAACGTCCGTAAAGTTAATTGGAGATTCTGATTACACGATCTTAAGGTAACAATCTTCAAAAATCCAAACTAAAAGCGGTGATTTACTGTAGACCAACCTTTCGTTGGTACTTGTGTTCGCTGGTCGAATTTATTCAAGGTTAAATAACTCAAAATTTCGATCATTCACGCAAGATGTCTATGTATTGCTCGCTAAAAATTACAATAGATAGAGATTATTAATTAATGCCACTCTTTCTAAATATCGATATTCCTTTAGATGTTCTGCGCTGAATTACCGAAAAATTTCCTTGATGAATATGGCCAGCAAAAAACATCGCTCTCTGACAAAACCGAATGAGATGACAAATTAACATGAAAAGAATCTTCATCGTGTATCTAGAACATTCTATCTGAAATATACAATCGAAATTGTTTTATTATTTAGGTTTTTGTAGTTTATATAGTCATAATTTATTGTTGTTATTCCTATTTCATTTGTCCCCGGACAATTCGTTTGTTTATCGTAGAGTTTTTCTTGTTGGGATAAAATTGCGAAAGTTGCTATACAAGATCAACATAAAAACAACAATAGAGTAGAATTGCATTTGAGATAAGAATAGAATCAGAGTTGAATCTGTCACAGTATGAGTCCTCTATGCTATTATTTCTGTTCTCCAATCCAATATGTTTCATTTTAAGTAAAAATTCAATGTGGAATGGTAATTATTTTCATTTTATCGATCTCGTAGAAACACAAATTATCAAACCGAATTTTGTCAGTACAATTAGATCCTCATTTTTCAAAATTATCATCGCAAAATCATAGATTAAAGCACTATTTTCTTGCGTGCAAAATATTTTTCACATAGTTTTTATGATTTGTATCAATCATAAAATCGAGTGCAGCAGCGTGATTGTCAACATATCCTGAAAATCTCATCCGGAATTAAATAGCGTATAGAGTATAGCAAGCGGCTTCCTCGGAACTTCGGCTGAAATTTAGGCCTACTTAAGTTCTCAAGTACTGTTTAAGTGTAACTTGATTTTAAAAGTTTTAAATTTCTATCACATGCTCCATCGTCGATTGGCATCTGCTTGATCTGACCTTTCTCGAATAAAATGAAAAATTTTTTGGTTTCAAGACAAGTCCGGTCGAAACCTATCGGCGTGGGGTATCGGCTTCTGCTCCCATCCAAAAAAATGTGGAGTGAAAATTTTTTGCGCAATCACTTTGAAAAAAGATGTGAATGTCTTCTCGTCATACCTGTCGTTTCGTCAAACAAATAGCTCCAGGAGTTAAACTATGATTTATGCCACCTTGATTCAGACACAGGAAAGATGTGCTTTAAGGCGTTGTGGACCGGATGGCCGACTGTACCGCGTGGCCGAATGTGCCGGCTAGCCGACTGTAACGGTTGGCCGATTCTGCCGATTGGCCGACTGTATCAGTTGGCCGAATTCAGCAACGCAAAAATATGCCAAGTATAATCACACTATGGCATTTCAGAATTTCAAAAAATTTTCATTTTGTGAGAAAGTTTTCACTTGTATCTATTCCTTTTGTTGAGTATATTTGTTATAAAATTGAATGAAAATGATTTTGGGGCTACAAAATATATCTTGACAGTTCATGACAATTCGACTTTGCTCAAGTGCGAAAGTCGCACAAATCCCAATCATTTTTGGATTTTCAAAGAGAATAAAGCTAAACGGGGATTTGATGGTTTTCAGTTCTCATGCGCATAAAATGCGAAAAATTCATCACCATCCATTTCAAATATAGGCTGCATGCTTATATTCCACAAATGCGAAGGCCCAGGGGCATATATCGAAAAAACTAATGAGCCGGAGATGAAAAATCGGAAATTTTTATACCCTAGTACGACCCTTAGATAATTTAGTCAAGTAAAGACGACATTCCGTTGGTGTTCTTTTTTTTGAAAATTCAAAACAAATTTTGCCAAGTTCTGACATATTTTATTGCTTTTGCTATCTAGGCTTTTAGAATGAATTAAAAAATTATGAGGCTAAAAATTATCGTATAGTCACACTTCGGCCACCCGGTACAATCGGCCAGACGGCAAAGTCTGCCAGACGGCACAGTCGGCCACCCGCTAAACAATCCTTTAAAGTTCCGTTGGATCAACCTTGTCGAAATCGATGCAAAATACTAAAAAGTCGACTTTTTCCGCTATAGTCTGCGATGACTGAAAATGTAAGGTAAAAAATGTCCTAATGAATGCAAAAGAGCGCATTCCTTGCCCGAAAATTACCGTTTCTTTTGCAACCCAAAGTGTGCCCAGTAGCTCTTGTAAATCGTGCATTGTGCATCTTGCTGACGTTACGAAGAAAATATCGCCTCGAAGAGACGAATAACGTTATGTGCTAATTTCTTACACGTCATATGATTCATAAATTCAATTCTTAGATTCTTTAATGCTGATTTATAAATTCGTCTTTTTGTAATGACGACGTTGGAAAGTCAAATGGCGATGCCCCGGAACGGTACCACGTCGTCCACGGATCTTTTTTTGAGACCGGCTCAAAACTTCATACTAAGCACCAATATTTGCTCAATAATTGTGGACAACCCTGATCGTTGGTATTACGATAGGATGTTGCAAAACGCCAGCAAATATTGCTTGTCGCCCGACGGGGGTAACATCCATTACGATTTTTGTCAAGGCGGCTGTTTGAGCCCCGACAAAGCTATGATGATCCAAATGTACGATTTAACGATAAGGTGGCCGGTGCGATTCGCCTATCCGATTTACGGGATAGTTTTTCCGATTTTGCTTATATTTTTGGTTATGTCTAATATTTTCGTAGTGGTGGTTTTGTCCAAGAAACACATGGTGAGATTTTTTGGTTTTAAAAACCGACTGACAAAAAACTGCCAACTTAACACGAACTTCTGAATATTTAATATTCCGTTTTTTTGCGTCAGATATCAATATTCTTCTCATATTACCCGCCGTAATTTCATGCATCTTCGAAACTTACAGACTTATTGGTGTAGCATAGTGTAAAATCAGTGATTTTTAAAGTAAATTTCCAAGAAAAAGCTGCTGAAGACCAGTCGCACATGAAAAAAACAAGACCAGTCGCACATGAAAAAAACAAGAAGATTTGACTTATTAGTTAATCATAAATTCTACTGTAGCTGTCAAAAAACTGCAAATATTCCTGTAAGCAGTACTTTTTCTCGACGTTATCAAAATTAACGACTGTACCTCAATAACGAAACATTCACTGTTTAGTTTGTTCGGTTTTTATTGGTGGCAAAGCATTTTTACGGTAACCTCGCAAGGCAAAGATAGTCGAACACTGCTAATTATTTTATAAAAAGCGGAAAGTGACATTAAAAAATCTGTGATTTTCGAGACATCGATGTGTACAGCTCATGGTGTACTGTAGGTAAAGACGTGAAATTTAAACGTGAACGCTTCAGCTTGAATGGCAGAGTTACTAAATATTTGTCTTATAGGTGAGTCGTTTTTTGCATCATCTCTCGTCAAGTTGTATCCAAGAAAAATAATTTATTTTATTATCTACATTTTTAATCGAGTTATATCATCTGATCAACGTCATTGTACATCTCAAAAGATAACATGTAGAGATTAACGAAATAAAATTTTGAGACTTAGAGTCATCTTACTATAAAAATTTGGCTGTTAAAACGATTTATGGAATCTCTATAATCCCGTTTTTTCACCTTGAAACATTTCGTGCTTGTTACTCCTGAGAAATAAGTATAGTCTGTTTTTATGCACGTAAATTGGAAAACGATGAAAATTAGATGTGTCGCCGGAATCGCGTAGATAAATCTTTAACCATGTAACTTTTCTAAAAAAACTACTAAAGATTAGTTGAGTCAGTCAGTATATTCCAGACTCTATTTACTTAAACCTCAAAAGTGGCTTTAATCAAAGATTCCACCAGAATCTTTCGATACTTATACAACACAAGCAGCAAGTATAAATTTTCTTGAGATGTCAATTCCCATTATAATTAGATTTGTTCGAATTGTCCCAAAGTTCCATGTTATTGATGTTTGTGTTTGAAATTTTCTCTAGTCCTTATTCGTATCAAACGGAACAAATTTTTAAAAAATTGTCGTAAATAATTTGACCATTTTCTGGGTGTAAAAATAATGCTAACTTGGAGTCAAAACACTGAAGCTCTCAAAGTACTGTACATCTACTGAATTCGACCACTTAACGCTCATGAAAACGCCATAAATCTTGTTTTATTCTGTCATAGCTCTGTTTTACCAGAGATTTGTGAAAAAATTTCACATTGATCATATTAATATAATCATAGATTTAGTCAATTTGATGTGGTAAACCACCATTAGATTCAGATCAAAGTTAACATTTTTCAGTTTATTCAACGAATTTCCACTTCGTGTAGGAAAATAATGTAGATTTCGATTCCGGGTTTCAAGCATGGTTTTTCGAAACCAAGTTTAAATGCTAACAAACTAGCTGACCAAAATTCCAGTTCTAGAATCAATTCACACGAAATGATATCGATTCCGATTTCTGATTCTTGGACGTCGAAGAGATTTTGGCTCAGAATGCATAATGCTTTTTTCTGCCTGCTGTAATCTATATTTTTGACTCATTTAGATTTCACCCACAAACACCGTTTTATGCTATATGGCTGTGGCTGACTTGTTCGTCGGACTAGTACCCGCGCCGTTCACATTCTTCTATTTCACAATGGGCCATTTTCGACGTTTGGAAGAACAACGCCGTTGGTGGTGCTACATGGCCCATTATTTGATGGACGTTTTGCCCCCGATAGCCCATAATTCGGCCATTTGGCTGACCGTACTCTTGGCCGCCCAACGTTACGTTTACATTCGTTACCCGCAAAAAGCCGTCAAATGGTGTACGATTTCCAAAGTTCAAAAAGCTTCTATGGCCATTTTGATCGGGTCCCTTATGCTGAATTGTATGAAATTCTACGAAGTGACCTTTGAAATATACGGCGAATACGAATTCGGTTCGAAAAACGGACTGCCCAACGAGAAGCGCCTTTTTTGCGCCAGTTTCGCCACCTGGGTTCAAGAATTAATGGGCAAATCGTATTACCCGTTTCATTTTTGGAGTCGGGCCATTTTTTCGATAATCTTGCCCAGCGTTGTGTTAGTCATTTTGAATATTTTGCTAATTCTGAGCCTCCGACAGGCTCAGGTCCGCCGAGCTCGTCTAGTCTGCGAAAATCGTTCCCGGGAAGCCAACAGGCAAAAAGAGAGCAATTCCACCAGTTTCATGCTAGTTTTGGTGGTCAGTATTTTTTTGCTGGTCAATTTACCTCAAGCTTTCATGTTTATCATCATTTGCGTCAACGAAGCGGCCCAATTGCACTGGCACTTTTTCACTGACGAAGACGGCCCGACCTTGTTCGTCATGGTGGACAATATGCTAATTATGGTCACTTACCCGCTAAATTTCGCCATCTATTGCAGCACGAGTACGCAATTTAGGGACACGTTCAGGAGCATTTTTTGTTCGTACGTCAACGTTTTGGCCACGAGGAGGGCCTCGTCGATGACCACATACACCTACCAAAAGGAGAAGGCCAACAACGCCGACGGCGCGGCCAAATTGTTAGTCAATAAGGAGCGGATGCAGGATAATGATTCGGTGAGTGGTTACAGCAAGCTGATATTACAAAAGTTTTAAAAAGGAAAGGATAGACAAAATAAAACGACATCCCGTTTTCACTATACATATTCTGTTTTTTATAAAATGGTTATAAAATCAAAAATGGCGAAAATAAGTATTGTCTTCAGAAACGTTTGCACGTAGCTTTTACCGTTGAGTCAGCTTGAAATTCACAGCTCATCTAGACGTACAGTCTCTACAAAAAAATAAAATGGTACTTGCATTCTAGTTTCATTTTTTAAAACAATGCAAAAAAACAGACTATACAGTACCATGATTGTCGATTGCTTTTATTTTATAGTCAGTTTTCTATAATATGCTTGTAAATTGAAGAATGGCAAAAATTACCTTTAGGCTATGAGATTTTTTACTAAAAAAATTGTAAATGTTTGACAGGTAAGCTCACAAATTTACAGTCATATGTGACGTATGGTTTAGCATAAAATCGTAAACATATGAAATGATTCTTGTATCTCAGTGTCGTTATTTATACACATTCGAAGACAAACCGACTATAGACTGAAACGCTTGTTATTGAGTTTTGATTTGCGTTGTGTGCTCCCTTATTTAGCGCAACATTGAAACTTTAATCAGCCATTGTGAAAGGTTCAGATAAAGAAAATCTAGGATGATCGATCAGATTCCAGCCAAATTTTAACCGCCCATAACCCTATCAGAAATGAAGACACAAAAATTCAAACACTGATTGTGAATGGATCTTGGCGAGATGAATTAGAATTCAAAATAATTCATCATTCTGTTCTGTAAGATCAAAAAAAGAAAATCAAAAAAATCACGAAGAGCATAAGCTTCCTTGAATGTCTAGCGCTTCTGAATCAAATTTTCGATGTTTTCAGCGCCAGATTTTTATATGAAAAATCTAAGATGGAAAGTGAGATTTGTCATATTCGAGAGACATGTTTTTTTTTATTTATTTACCCACTTTTTCACGCAATTTATATTTTTTGGATTTTTATATTGTCTCGCATTTGACGTTTTTCCCGTCATTCGACGAAATATAGTTTCTTTTTCTCCTCTCTTCCCTGAGGAAAATTACCAAATCGATAAAAATCTGTTAACCGTTTTCATTTTGCACGAGAATGCATAGAATTTCTGGCGGTCTTTTCGAAATCGAATTAAATCTTTACGCTGCAGATCATTCCAGATTTTTTCTGTCGAACGCCTGCATATAGTATAAATGAAGCATGATTTATAGGCGTACAACTTTGCCGCAGGAAATTTGATTTTCACAAGAAGCAAAAGCGAAAATCCACATTCCATCGTAAAAAATTAAAGCTTCTTAATCCCCAGACCGGAGGTTTACTCTATTAAAGTGAAGAAAAAGTTTTACAGATTGTCCCTGGAAACCGAAAATTTATCGAAAATGCCAAGTTCTTATAATGAAATGTCGAGGTTAGCTTAGTCTAGCTAGGATAATAGTTGTTAATTTTTTCACAACTTGCTGACGTCAGACCTGGTTTGCTTGTTATTTCGAAATCCTGATAACTGGAAGAATAAATCAGGCTTTTGAGATTCGTGTTCAAAATGCTTGTAACCCTCCGCTTGCTCGCAGAAGATGGGTCTGACGTTTGTAGTGGCCAAAATTCGAAGAAAAAAGGATTTTCCGCTTTACAGCTGTATTGTTGAGGTTATCGTTCAAAAAATAAGTTATCGAGCAATTTTCCATACTATTTTTTAAAATAAGAAAAAGTCTTTGCCTTCAAATTCAAGCTAAGTTTTCCTCATTTATGGCAAAATTAACCTCATTTGTGCTCCGGGAATTGCGTAATCTTCGCTTCTTTTTTCAGCGACTTTGATCGATCTCGGGTAAAATTCTCTATTCGCAAACGGCTGGTTTACTCGATCAATCTTGTCGATGATGATCAGATGATGAAAACGACTGGAAACACTGTTACTCGAAGGGACACGAACAGTACGTACATTACGAGGCGTAAAAATTCATTTCGCTTCCGGCTTTTCCCCTATTATAGCTCCTTTTTTACGTGTCAGTTTTCCATTTATCCGCGATTCATTTTGTGCGTTGAGCATAATTTGATATGCATATTGTACATTTCTCGTATATAGATGACAAAAAAGTATAGCATTGTTTTTTATTTGTGCTAAAATTTCATGCAAAGCATGAAAAGTGAGAGCTGTTAAGTAAGTGGAGGAAAAAATAATGCAAAACGGAAAAATTGAAAAGAGAAAACAATTTTCAGTTCTCAAAATAACAAAATCATTGCGTTTAGAAAAGACGGACGCATCAATTTTCGGTAACTGTAAAAATTACACGCTGGCTCATAATATCCGTAGCAAAATCAAACTTTCACACTTGTATACATTCCAGGAATCTCAGTTCCCAGATGTTTGGATATTGCTACTCTTACCAGAGAGAGTTTCCAAGTGTAAAAGTGCAAATTCTAAATGGTGCATTGGATAACCGATATACAACGACCTGAGTAATGTTACACAGACCACTTTTTTACCAAGACCCAGTTCACACTGAAACTTGCACAATTGAAATTTTACCTATACTTGATGTCAGGAACTATAGCAGATACGAGCAAGCAGGAGATATCATTCGATGAAACTCATTGGTATCAAAAAAGTCTCTCATCATAAGACAGCAAGGCGATGTGATCTCGCATCATTTCGATCTGCGAGCTCTTGAACTTCGTCAAAGTTCAGAACTGTGTGTTTGAACTCAAAATTATCCGTCTAATGCACGTTTCAGCAAAAGAAAAGACAAACTGGAATTACCGGTTTGACTGCTTACTCCTCTAAAATAAAAATTATTGGTTCCTCGAAATTAACCACTGGTTTATGAAAGTTCCTAAAGAAACTGGGCGTTTTCTATTTGAGCGCGGGTTGTGCTAGACTGCGGGTTTTATTAGAATAAGTAAGAGATCAATTGAATTTTCAATTTGCCTATTTTAAAATATACGCTTTGTTCGTCGATCTACTGTGAAAAAACGTACAAAAAATAAAGCAGGATATCCCGCGATGTTTGTCATTCATAAATGTTCGTCATTCACTTCGCAAAAAATCGTCGAAGTCATACAATTCGACTGGTCGTTTTTCCCAACGTCGCTACCCATCAAAACGGTGGAATTTTCCGGCTCCGAACTATTCCACCGGGTGCATTTTCTAACGTATTTACTACTGCGACGTTTGCCGAAAATCCTAACCTTTTTCCACGACCCAAAAAAAGGCAATCGGTTGCACGAATCCCGACCATTGATCGCCACCTGGGACGGAAGTTTTCCTTCGCCTTCTTTCGAACGTTTTTCCGCGGGGCCAGAAGTGGCCAGTCGGGTCGAAATTCGGCATGTGGTGGCCGCCGTAGACCCGTTTTCGCCCGTCGTAGTATTTTTACGGCGTGAAAAACCGCCGGCCGTCGGGTCATCGTTGGCGTCGGGATTTCGTAGGAATAGCTGTTTCACGGTATTCCTGAATTCATTGCTTGTGCTCAAATAGACGGCTATTTTGAACGGGTAGGTGACCAAAACGAAAACGTTGCGAACAATGAGAGCCATGTTCATCGTTTGGTATGATTCGTCGGGTAGAATATGGAAAGTCATATGCAAAACGTGCAGCATGTTGATCAGGGCCGCAGGCGTTTCGGTCAAAATGACGAAAACAATGACGGCAATCAGCATGCGAGTAGTGTTGGATAAGGCCCGCCTGGAAAAATTACAGTATGACAACCGTTGGAACTTCTGGAACGGTGTGGGTAGAGAAGAAACCACTGGATTCATGGAATGAGTGAGAACCTTAGCCCATGTATATTTTTCTGGGAATATTGATCCCCTTCCGAAGATAATATTGAATAGTTTTTCACTTGGTCACAAACCGTTCCGAAACTTTGAATTCAAGCAGACTTTTGTTTAAAGAGTGGTCTCGTTCTTTTCTCGGAGAACTTGGGTAATATACAGAAGTCACAGGCATTGACTTTCAATAATAGCAGCTTGGTTGACATATACTTTCTTATCAAAAACAAAAGTTCACCCAGGCAACTGTCAACTAGGTTTCTGCTGGACTCAGGTATCGTAATCAGTCTTGTTTTATGTGCTCAAGTCTTAGGTTGCGTCGAAGTTCATGCAACACAGGGTTTTTACTTTTTCATTTTGACAGAGAATCAAATGTAGGAACATTGAGAGAAAATATTGATAAGAATCAAATTTAGAAGAAAAAGCTCAAAAGATCAGTTTTTACAATACTATGGATTTCTCTTCACTGAGAGAATCTTGCGAATTTTGAAATATTTTGAAAACTGAGTTTCACTATTATAACTAAGTAATTAAAAGTTTTGCTGGGTTTTTTTGAATTTTCATACAATGACGCAAAAAATGACCAAATAATGTGGTGTCTTATGTTGTAACTGCTAATTTTTTGACGCCTTGTCCCTCAAACTATCTTCACCGCATTAAAGTATCAATATTGAACCAATATGTCAAGATCACGCATTACATATAACCCAAAACAGTTTATGAAATCAGAATCATCATGATCTAGAAATAACTCCTGAAATCTTGAAACATAGACAATATAAATGGTCGATATCGTTAAAAAACTACCTTTCACCATTTCAAAAATTGTTACTCATTCAGATTAATAAGAAAAAGAAAAAAATATTTTATCTATATCTGAAAGAGATTTATTCTGGTTCAATTCTGAAAACGTTAATATTGAAAGCTGAAAAATGTTAAGCTGGTCTGTATATGAGAAACTAAACACATCTGGTAATTTGATTTACGAAACAAAAAACAACATAAAATATGATATAATAGTTATCTAGCTTATCAAATTCAGCCCAGCTCAATGAACACAACAAGAGAAACATGAGCAAAAAAGTTTGCACTGTGCCACTGTATGTGAAATTTATGGAAAAGCTTGCTCAGAAAATGTATTTGGATATAGTAGCTTTTGATAGAAAAGTTCTTCAGATTAGTGAAATACAGAACAAGGTAAATCATGCAGCGAAAACGAATGCTCGTTCATATAAATTAGGTGTACATTTTAATTTCTCACTACGTCTATAGCGTGATCTGTACTCACCCGTAGTAAACAACTTCTTTTTAACGTAAATTTTTACTTCTGGAATTATGTAATCATTAGTGAAAAGTGATGATGATGTACGTTTATTGTAAAATCGTTTTGACACCAATAAAAACTAACGGTACATGTCTGGTTTGTGAGCTACAGACTTCAATTCTAATAATCATGAGCAAAAGTGGTGCTTTCCAGAAAAAATTTCAATACATCTTCTATTGAGAAATGCAAAAAGACGCTGAATCTGATCTCATTTAATGTTCCTTCTCCGGAATCGAAGTCGTTAGTGATCCTTCGTTGCATTTGCTGAATATTCTTCAGAAAAGCTACAAAGACGTGTTGTTTTGCCTCAGCTATACCAACCGCTTGGGATTTTAGAACATGCAAGAAATTATGACACGAGTGATTTTGCTATCGGATGCAACAGACCGTGGGCTGGTTTTATCAGAGACACAAGCTCCAGCTGAGTTGCAGCTTAAGCTATAGCATAACTCTATATGTTATACCATTGCCGTTAATGTGCAGCTCTGCTGCAGCTTAACTCAATACACACAAAATATATTGAGCAAGCCAAGTTACGGTTGGGCTGCGCCCTAACGCCTGTCTTATAACATACAGGGTTATGCTACGGCTCAGCCAACGCTTAACTTTCTCGGTGTGTTTTGTGTGTTAGTTACGCCGCAGCTGTGCTGCACATTAAGGTTGATGGTTTAACATATAGAATTATGCTACAGCCAACTCAGCTGGAGCTTAGGTCTCTTTGATGAAACCGGCCCACGAACCTCAGATTTGCTCTGTTTAGAGTAAAATATTACTTTAAGCCCGGTTCATACTTCTGCTCGTGCTCGGCGAACATGCTCGCCGAGCATGCTCGGTTCGCAAATATTTGCTCGGCATTTTGCGGGAAAAATGTGCTCGCGAAGTATGAAACAACTCCGAGTATGCTCGGCGAGCAAGGTGCTGGCCGAGCATCTCCGAGCATGCTTGGCGAGCTTGGCGAGGGTAAATTTGCTCGCCGAGCAGAAGTATGAACCGGGCTTTAGGGGAGCCGTTTTTCGGACCATCGTATATTATTCTATATTTTGTTCTCTATATAATGCTTGTAAGTTAGAAAGTCACAAAATTATCATAAGAATAGTTTACACAACGCTTTATTGTAGGACATTTCACATAAAAAATTGCAAATGTTATTATGAGTATGATCAATTTCTAATCTCCAGTGACATATGTATTAGCAGAAAATGGTAACCATGTAAAATAGCACTTGCTTTCAGGTTTTGTTATTTAGAAGTATTTCAAGAAAAACAGACTAGCCCTTCCTGAAATTGATAAAAGTCATCCAGAGAAAAGTTGACAAAAGTATCAGCTAAATAAATGAAGCGACGTAGAACCCACTTCGACTAACTTGACTAACTAAGCATTTTACTGATATCAAATCAAAAATACAGTAAACCAAAATTTACCTGTTCGTCCTGGCGTTGGCCGACGCCTGAGGATTGCCCTTGTTGCCGAACAATCTTTTCCTCCTATTGTTGACCTTTCTGATGGTCAAAATGAGCAAAGCCGTGAAAACCACGAGCAACAGGCACGGTACGACGTAGACCAGCACCACGTTCAGCCAATAGTGAACGGCGTAGACGTAATTGGCGTTGAACCGGTGGAACCAGACGGCCAAGTGCATGTAGCACTGCCGGCGGCCGTCCTCGTCCAAGGCCGTGGTGTACCATCGGCCGAAAATCAAAATGACGCCCACCGAGCAACTAAATATGCAAATTAGGCTAATGGCTAACGTTGTGCGCGATAGATCGAAGCAGCCCCAAAAACAAGTGGTCATTTGCTTGATGTAGAAAAACCGGTGCACAGCCAAATAGACCGTCGACCAAAGGGCAATGGCGTGGAACATGGTGGGCACCAATTCGGAAAAATAACTAAAAGTGCGGCACCAAAAAGCCGGTAGCCCATTGTCGTATTCGTCCTTGTAACCGCCGAATGTGAAGAAATAGAGCAGCCAAGGTAGGCTGGCCATGCCGGTCATGGTTTCGGCCAGGGAGATGGCCAATAAGATGCGATTCGAAGGCGAATTGATCAACTGGGGCCTGGAGAAATGAACGCATTTTTTGAGTTGCTAATATGGACGGTGTGGTGACTCACCCACTTAGTTGTTTGCAGAGAAATTTTACTGGGGATTAGTCAGGACTCAGGAGCCATATTTGACTGTTTGAGTGATTCTTCTGACATCTGAAGACACTTGGGGTCAAATTAACGATTTTAGAAACTATATTCCAAAGAGTTGGATTTTTTAAAAATGCTTTTTATCTGCAACGCATGTAAATCGAAAACTGACAAAAATTACACTTTCATCGAAATCGTTTATGCAAAACTTTAACAATAGGCTTTGTTCTCAAAAAATTGATTGTGTTCTCACAATTTTTTAGTCCTATGTGACATGTAGTCCACCAAAAACTCGTAACAATATGAAATAGTGCCTGCTTTCCATTGTTATTATTTGAAAGTATTTCAAGAAAAACTGACTCACACATAATAAAACTTAAAAGCAAGTATTCTTTCATATGTTTACGGTTTTCTGCTAAACTATTTGTCACATAGGACGATACTCAACTGGCGTTCGGCAATTTTTTAATAAAAAATCCTGCAGTAAAAGGTTTGTGTTTAACGATTTTGACGACACTATTCATTTCAGTCATTTTTCAATTCACAAGCATTCTATAAAAAACAGACATGCTATAGAAGTATATTGTTGCGAAACCCTGATTTTTGCGTATTATTTTGAAGGTTATCTGGACTGCAGTTTGATGTACAGAATTAGCATAAAGAAGTGGATACAATTCGAGTTAATTCCACATACTTTCTACAGGCTATTTTTTATAAATGAGACTAGAAACGCGTGATACTGCAGCAGAAAATTAACGACTTGCATACGCAGTCATTTTTTTCTCAAATCCACTGTGATAGAACCACAAACATGTGAAAAAAGATGCCCATGCGTTGCAAGATTTTTCTATCTATAAAAGCACTTCTATCCATTCCGATTCTCATTTAAAAAATGGACAATACAAAAATTTATCGTCTTGAAAATCTTCATGTATTATACCATACGCACAAGAGATGTGAGCTCAAATGATGGACATCGGAACTCTTGCCCGAAAATCAATATTGGCATTTTTTATAATTTAACGATATCTATGATCAACTGAAAAGTTTGTTATTCATGAATGAATGATATTTAGCCAATCCCATTGAGACTAGCACATATTTTTTTTGTATTTTTAATTGTATAAATTGAAAAGCCTTTTTTGTCTTTTCTTACCATTTCGGCAAGCTAAAATTTGCTCCATCAAACACTAAGCCTTCTAATTAATCTCTTTTCTCCTCATTTTGGCCTCATTTGCAACGTGTGTCGCCACGTGCCCAAATTTAATTTGCAATTTTGGGACTGTAGTTCGTTTAATTTTTAATGAGCGTCGGCGATGCAAAATACAAGACATCGCAAAAGTGTCAACTTGTAAAAAAAGAATATTCACTTACGATGCAGGTTTTTTATTTGCACAAACATCTTTTTGCGTTGCTGAGACTCATTTGGAAAAATGAATTATAGTAGAAAAAGAGGAAACAAGCAGCAGAAAGCTTTTCAATGAGATGAATTTTTTTTAATGTTTCGCTTTTTCTTTTTCACATAATCCGACGACGTCGGTCGGGGAGAAAACGTGTGTAAGCGAATATAATTAATTGATGTCTTTTTTAATAAATTAAGATTCAAGATTCTGATTGATTATTGCAAGCGAAGCTTACTGACATAGTCTGGAAATGCAAATTCCAGCTCTTACTCATACCGTATAATGAAACATAAAAGCTATAGAAACATTGAAGGTTGTAGCTTCAATCAACCATGTGAACACAAGATTTCTGTGATCAAGGGAAAATGATGAGTGATAGTATGCTGCACTATGAGATAGACACCATTTTATTTGCGTCACTCGTGTAAATTCTGAACTCTTCATATCCAGAAACTCAAAATGTAAGCACAAAAATGATGATAAAAAATGGAACTTGTGTATCATATCGTTTGAGAGAAAAATTTACTTTACTGATCTGAAATGCAAATCTAGTCGCTTAAATTATTGACAATCAGCCAAAATTATTTGGATTCTTTTGGAACTTTTCCACCTAATCATAGATCTATATTTCAAAGCAAACTTTGAATACCAAAAGTAGTTTTTAATGAAAAATTTGATGTTTGGGCAGGTATAAATTTTTTACTTCCTGAAGCAGGTTTTATTTAGAATTTTTGGTACAAATGCAGAACATTGTTGCGATTTTGGTCAGACTTATGTTTGGTAAGCGAATAGGAATCTAAAGCAAAAAGCTCCGTAGTAAACATGTGATGGTTGTGAGAAATATGATAGGCTTCTTCGATATGTTTTTTTTATATTTGTAGATTTCTAATTCTGAGCCCAAATTAGACAATAGCTTGATGTTTGTGTTCGCACTTAGAGGCTTTTGCTTCATTTTTTATTCTTTTGTTCAATGGTTTCTTTATTCGGATGTTATTTCGATACCAAAGCTCTGTTTTTTTGTTTGCTTTTCTTATTCAAACGTCGGGGGAAAATGATAAATTTTCGAACTTTTTCATGAAAGACACAATCTTTTTCTATACTGAAATAGGCTCCTCTATGTATCATAAGCTAATACAAGTTATAGCTACAAAGTTGACTGTTAATTTCGAATCACCTTCGAATTTACACAAAACGCTTAAAGCAAAGCGATTTTGTTTGTTCTAAGACTAGATGGCGATTTTTTGTCCTGAAGCATATTTCAACCGTCTCAACATTGAGACCGACGGTGAATAAGTATTTTCTACAAGCAGGAATACAGTCCTTAAGGTTGACGGAGTATAAAACTCGTACAGTGTTGTATTAATAAAAAATCAAATAAAATTATTGTTTCGAACGAGAAACTGGTCACTAGAATGAAAGAGAATTTTCTTCAAAAGTGTTACGGTAAACTAGAGCGACAATGGGAAGAAAAATTACCGGGCTAGAATATACGTTAGTTTTTTTTAAATCTTGCATGGAATAAAGATTTCCATGCGACGCACTTTCTGAGATAAGTCAGAAATAAATTTTCTGATCATTTGCTGGTAGATTTTCGTGAAATTTAAATCAAATCTATAGTCAGTTTTTCTTGAAATTATTCCAAATAATAAAAATGGAAAGCAAGTACTATATTTTATATTTTCATAATTATCTGCTAGACCATATGTCATATAAAACTGGAAATAAGTAAGCATACACAACTAACCTTTAAAATTGTTTGTAAATGTGTGTAAGCGACTTTGACAATGGTAATTTTTGTCAGGGCAACAATGTGTTATGTGACATTTTTACCAAAATGGAGTTATGTACGGTTTTGATCTCATGAATACCTGTACTGCATAGTAAAACATTATCCACAAAAACGCAATGTTGGCACAGTTACCTAGAGGATAAATGTGCTATGTGGCATCCGATGTAAATTCATCATCTCAGTAAGTAGACCAATGATATAAGCAACGTTTTTTCAGACATAAATTCCCAGTAGGTCGACTGTTCCAGCAAGTTGATATTCCCAGTAAGTCGGCTGTCCCAAGAAGTTGACTATACTGATACGCCCAAAGTTCACGGCACTTTAATGATCCAAATTTGCGAGATCAGATTGTTTTTAGGGTTTAGGCATAGGATTGGCCTTATGTTAAAAAAGTGCTGTCGACCTTCTGGAACAGTGGACCTACTGGGATGATCGACTTACCGGGATGATCGATTTATTGGGATGGTCAACTCACTGGGACAGTCGACCCAGTGGCACACAATCATTCAAGTTGAATGGCACCCGGTCTTCCTATCAATGAGAAGACAATCGAAAATTTGAAGACACAGTTGAGATATATTCCATCCAGGAGTATACCAAAGCTTTTACAAAGGTATAGTGGTTGGCAATGTGATAGCTCTAATGAAAAAGAATTTTAAATGTTCTCTTGGTTTTGAAATATTTCTTAAATGTTAAATGTGTGAATATTTTGGCGGTATTATGTGACTTGAGGTAAATTTTATAATGCAACAAAGTGTTTTGTGTTCTTAATTATGCAAGTGAGGCAAACGTACTTCATCTGTTGGTCTAAAATTCTGAAGGTACATTGTTCATCTTATACTTCTGTTGTAACAGGAGACACGGTCAAGATACAAAAATGACATGCTTCTGACTTCATTTCGTTATTTACTCAAAAAGTACTTTTTGTTACATATCTTGTTGCTGCAAGGTATTCTTCAATTTAGAAGCATTTCATCCAAAACAAACTGTAAGAATATTTTTGCCCAATAAATTCCTGGCGCCAACTGCATTGCCGAATTCACTAAGCAGCCATTATCGCCCACAATAATCGTGGCATGCAATATGACCAAGCCATAGAATTTTCGAGTCATGTCATATAATTCACAAATATACGATGTTGCGAGGTCAGTTTTGTCTCATTTATAACGAAATTAGCAAACAGTGTCACTAAGATTTTTCCAGTTCTTTTAACTAGAGGTGTGTGCAAAGCTCGCTTCGATAAATAAGAAAATTTACAGTACATTTACAGATGACTTCGAGTCAAAATGTTATGATTTTTCTAATAAGGAGGAACTTATACATCGATAATAGTGGGTCTCCAGTGATACAGCCGTCGTTCGTTTGCCAATTCAGCCACTAGTGTGGATTTGACTACAAAGCTTTTACATGGTAAATCGAATTATCCGCTGGAGTGATCTAGCTACTGACGTGATTCAGGCACCGGCTATTTTTTGCTACTATCTCAATTCAGCAATTTTTTTTCTCCATGAAACAAATAATTTTCCCTTTTTTAAACACACAATTTTTTTACAATTTGGCATATCTGTATATGCAAGAAGTTTCGACTATTCCCCTTAGGTACCGTGAACTGATTCGTTCAAAAAGATTTTTCATATAGTGGTTAATTGATACCCTACGTGCGAAAGGTTGAAGCTGACTCGATTCAAAAGTTAAAAGCACATAGTGAAATTACATGGTGGCTGAATCGATGCACAATTCTAATGAGTAACTTTTTGCGCCGTTGCCCTAACGGACATAAATTTTGAATTAACGTTAGTCTTTTTATTCTCACCTCGACAATATGAAAACCACGAAAGAATTTGTCAGCAAAGTGGTGAGTACGACTATAGGTACGACGAACCCGTACACCGGTACGCCTATATCCAAGGGCACAACGTACGATATGTGAACTAATTGACCTCTGCGGGACAAATTGGCGGCCAAATCGAATCCGGTCGTCGTCGTCATCGAAAAATCGCCTTTAGAAGAATCGATTGACGTCAGCAAGAATACTAGTTATTTTGTACGCATTATGGGAAAAATTCGTATCTCTGAAAAAGCACGTAATTAATTTGTAAAAGCTTAAACGGGAAAAGATTTTTAATTGAAAAATTAGAGTGCCTTCAGTACGCAGAAAGGACACTCGAAAAATAAGGGAAGTAATGAAGTGAAAGTATCTTTTTTCCGCATCAAGTACAATAGAATCATTTTTGATTGAAGTCTACAAAGTCGGGTTAATATGCATATAATTTATGCAAATGGTACCCACCGCGATACGAGAACGCCGAGTTTAATGGCACGATATAATAAACATGAATGTAGGTGTTTTTGATTTGTCTGAACGAACGAGAAAAAAGGCAGTGAAAAAATTACGCAAAACTATCTTTACTGGCTTGTTTATACCGCAAAAAATTCACACATACAATAATTTTGCTGATTAAGCTAAAAGTGATAACATTTCATGATATGGGGGGGGGCGATGAGATGGATTTCACTCAACGAGCTTGAAAGCCACAAACAACCATTAGAGTCGTGGGTTGTAACCTTTGTTGGTAAATATCTGGACTTTGTCAAAATTGGGAAAAACACCTCCTAGCTACAATGAAAAGAAAGTAAAAGTCTCGTGTATTAAAAGATTTAAAGGAAAATATTCTTTAAAATATGCTCATACAATTATTCACAGATGTCACGACATCTTAGTGGTCGTCTGGAAAAAATTTATATGCTGTTCAGCCTGTGCTACACCACACAAATAATCTCTTCAATTACAAAATTTGAAAATGTGTCAATCAAATTATTATGCCAGAATAGAATTATCAACGTGTTACATGTCGTGTAAATTAGACAGGTTTCCTTGTACTGTTGATTATTGAAGTGATCCATGTTACTCCGATCTAATATTACCAAAAATCCTAGTGCTGTTCTAAACATACTCGTAGAAACATGGTATGAACATCAATGTGGTTGAATCAAAGGAATTTTTACCGCGATGAACTGTCACAAACTGAAAAGAATAATTCTGAGTGAATTTTCACGAAAATCACAATTTTGTAAAATCATGATAGGATTTAGCTTCAGTGAAAAGCCCTGATAATCTAGAATTGCAGTACACATCCATATTTACCTTATGTAGTTGCTGTCTCTCAATAATTTATTGCTAGCTCTAATGGCGGCACTGTTTTCCATTCATTTTCTGAAGATGTATGCTGTATAAGTCCATGCAAAAGAATCACGATTTCCGGCGCAAATTTGCTTACGATAAAACAACGATCGAAAAAGATCCGAAATATTCCTGTTTGATATTAAAAAATATCCTACATAAAATGCTAGAAGACGATTTTTTTCTCAAACTACTAGCGTATCAAATTTAAGTTCTGGGCTACTTCGCTTTTTGATCATTCATCGGCGAGGATTTAGACCTCACCCATATATGTGTTGACCCCAGCTAGACATTAATTCTTCAAGATAAGCGGAATTTTTATTGTCCCAAAGCGTAGAAAGTTGAGCACTAATAGAAAATCAATTCAAAGCATGTTGGCGTATCTTAATTTTTGACAGATTTAGAGACGATTATAATTTGATAATAAATATTTGGTTGACCTTGCCAGACTTTTCTTGCAACTGATGTACAGTCTTGACAGTGAAAATACTTTTAACTTTGTGAAAATCGATTCACCTACGACGATTTTCTTGAAGTGCTTCTAAATTATAGTGGAAAGCAAGTATTATTTCATGTTTTTACGATTTTCTGCTAATCCAAAAAACTGAAAAATAACCCGAAAAATTCAGTGAGCAGGCAATAAACCTTCAGTGCATGTCGAAATCCTTTTTCTCTGAATTTATTCGCCTTAAGGCAGATTCATACTTCGTCCGGCATCCGGCATCTGAAAAAGGTCTATTTTTAGATTTTTCATCCGGCAAATCGTCCGGCAATCCGGCACCGGATGACGTCATTTTTTCCTTTTTCCACGCTGCCGTCTCATTTTTTTGCCGCAAGACTGGAATTTTGCCGGATGGGAAGAGTAGAAACAGTTTGTACTTTTCCGGATGCCGGAAAGCATATTTTGTATGTAATTTCAATTGAAGTGCGTGTTTGATTGATTTTTGCATATACAATGTATGCGAGAGATATCGATTTTTTTAGTTGAGGCAAAATTTTGTGTTTTTAATCACGGCGTTCGTTTAATTTTTGATTGCTGAGTATTTTGTATGTTTTTTTCGTTCTTGAAAGCATAATGTGCAGGGTAGTCATATAAAGACTTTTTTCTAGGCGTAATTATAGTTTAGTCACGCCTATGGAAGACTGACAAATTTGACAAATTTCTCTTCAATAAATAGTACAAAATTGCTAGATCAAGCAAGTTTTCTTCGTCTGACATCGTAATAATTACGAGTAGACCTGGAAAATAATGTTATATATATTTTCCATACGCAATTTCTCCTGAAACAAAATACTGCACAGATTTCAAAGTATTTTAACATAGTAAAAGCAAGAATAAATTGTCATCCGGCATTTCCGGCGCCGGAAGAAGTATGAATTGCCATCCCATCCGGCAACTTGCCCGAAGCCAATTTGCCGGATGCCGGAAACCAAATTGCCGGATGCCGGACACTGAATGCCGGAAGCTAAAAATAGCTTGCCGGACGCCGGGTGAAGTATGAATCCGCCTTTACTGCTTCCGTCAACTAGAGAAAAAAGGGTGTCTGTGTACGCAGCTTGTTCGTTATTCGCAAAAATATTTTTCTATGGGCCAAGCCTCATTTGGAAAAAACGGCATGTATGACGGCAGCACCGGTTTTTTCTTTTTTTAAATTAGAAGCATTCTATATAAAAAACAAACTACTGTAAGAATCAGAAAGTTGTCATGTGAACACAATGACTCGTTTCCTGAATAAGAAAATTCTTCAGACTTAGCTTTTCGATGCATGTGAACATTGTCATCCATACACATTATGACCTCGCTAGGTTGTCTTGAGTTCATCCTTCTCTAACCCCATCACGTAATACCCCAAACCTCTGTTACAAGCTACGTTCAACCTAAAATTCACACGGGATCTCTTGCTTCAGAAATTGCTGAATCCCCCATCAAAATGCAAAATCTCAAAACTGAATATAGGAAACAATATGCGTATCCTGTACATTAAAAATACAGTAGTGATTTCGAGACCTACTTATTACGAATCAGATAACGACTGAAAAATACAGCTTTTAATTCTACTCATTACTCATTTCTGATTGTAACGTCAAAAGCTAATGGACCACGCTCATAGATGCATGATGTCAAATGTTCATAAGAAAATTGGTCTTAATATTCTTTCCCTGCTCAAGAGCTCCGGTAGCGTAGACTTCCCGTCGTAATGTTTCCTGAAAAGTACCGCTTAATTAAATATGATATTTATTCCATAGGAAATGAAAAAAATATTTTGAAGTCATACGGATACTGATGACGTACGTGGCCTGCGGGTGTAAATTTTGAAATCGGGCATTTCATATATAGCCCAAAGCAATCTGTAAGAAAATCACGGGTTCATGGGCAGTTTACGTTAAAATTTATGGCATTACACTAGTTGGTTGATTTTTCGCTTGCTTGTTCATCACATTTCCGAAAATGATCTTATCAGAAGTTAACCGAAAATTACATATTTCCGAAAAAAATGAATGAACTTCCCCCCAAATAGATTGCCCCCGACAAACATATTTATAATTTAGATTCCATGTTTTGATCATCAATTTCATTCAGTTTCCAATCTTCCACAGCCTGTCTTTTCTGCACTATTTTGATGAAAAACTTCACAAGAAAACAAAGAGTTTTTGCCTAAAAAAACTTGTATTCTTTTATAAGTTGTTACGAGCAACAAAATAAGTCGTTGCATTTTCCCTGATTTTCCTTGTAGCCCATCGATCTTTTTTATTTCGCTCAAATGTATCTACACGAAACACTCATACGGAAACTTTAACAATCGGCCATGGCGGTTCACCAGCACAATTTAGCAGCGATAAACTGAACGCCTGATCAGCAAATTCAATGGGATTGGCTGCAATAATCAAAGCAGTTTTAAATAATCTTGGCTCGGATTCTTTGTCGATTCGCGTAAATTTAGGAACAAAAGATGAATTTTTTTTAGTTTTCCGGTGTTTCGTGCCTCGCAGCACGTCTTTATTATCAAATATTACTCGTATGCAACCAGCAAGATTCAATGATTAGTGTAGTACTTAGTTTGTCCGGTTCATACAGAAAGGATTCGTATCATTTCATCAGAAGCTTACACGAAATCGTTGTACCACAAAAAATAGATCGCAAACCACGCAATATGAAGTACGTTGCGTGAAAATTTGCTGAAAATCTGAGATAGCCACCTCTAATTTCCGATTATCCTACACTTCATTCAAGTAAAAAAAATGACAACAAAAAATCTTTCCGCGACATATCGATTATTATACTCTACTCATTTTGAAATGATTGATGCATAACGGAAAAACTGGTAAGCTTATTACTGTAACCACTAAAATAAATTATTTGCCAATGAACGGCAAACAGAACAACTGAAAATTTACTTCAATAACCTGGTTAAGTGGTCACAATTTCTCGAGTACATGTGTCGACGCCGTTCTATCCAAATCGACAGTGGATAAGCATTATGTTTTTTAACGATTTGGCCTTTTACATTCTCATGGAAAATTTAGCGTTTTTTACAGTATGAAGTCTGTGACTAAGTGAAGATTGTATATCAATTTCCTATAGTCTGTTTTTTATAAAATGCTTCTAATATGAAAAGTGGCGTAAATATAACGTGACTTCAAAATACTGTAAATGAAGCTTTTACTGTAGATTTTTCCCTCAAAAAGTAACTATGAATGAGTCGTGTGTCGTCACAAAATTTTAGTTCCATATGACGTACGGCTAGGCAGCAAATGCTGAAAATATAAAATAGTACTTACTGTCCAGATTCATTATTTGGAAGCATTTTATGAAAAACAGACTATACTTTTTTGGTTTTCGCTGAGCCTATCATTCTGGATTGAATGGGCTATAGATGCAGCACGGCTATAGTGCCCACTCTCAACGACCAAATGATCGTTTAGAACTTCATTCGAGCGCGCTGCATTTAGGTGGAGTGAATTTTCACAAGAAATGTCCACAATTTTCCTCAGAGGAATCTGTGACCTGTGACTTTCACATGCTGACTTTATCTATTATTCAGTATGCACACTTCTGGCTAGTTTGAAGGATTGTGTGGCAACTTCGCACCAGTCTCACTTTGGTGTCCATTTCAATTTGGCGCTCGTCATACTTTGACGCCCTGTCTCACAGTGGCGCCCAAGCTGTGTCTTACCTTGGCGCCCGTCTTACTTTGGAATCAAAAATGTCCTGGTATACAAACGATGTGAGTAAGCAAATTTTACGCGCAGTTTCGCATTACCATAATGGCCATAAATAGCTCAGGTCACCCTGAATAGCCTAAGCCCAAATTTAAACCTAAGCCTAAGCCGTCCAAGCTTAAGTCTAAGCTTAAGTCTAAGCCAACATTTCTCATGTCAAACATGATTTTTTTCAATGTCATATGCCGGTCTAGAAAATGCGCAGAATTTCGCTGTTCTTTTGAAATTGAGCCTTACTCACGATAAGTACTTATTAGGGTAGTCATAAGGTTGAATATTATTTGGTATAACAATAAAATAGTAAGGTGGTAATCGCCTGTTACTTGAACAAATGATTGGAATGAGTGTTGAAATAGCAGAGTACATCAGATGGGGCGCCAAATCGAGACATCCAAGAAAGATCATTAATAAACAATGGGCGCCAAATTGAGACGGGCGCCCAATTGAGATGGGCGCCAAGTTAATACAACAGTCTCACTTTGGCGCCTATGACCTTGAGAGCATAAGTGAGACGGGCGCCGAAGTGGGGCGAGCGCCAAAGGTTTGTCTTACAAGTTCGCACCCGTCTCACTTTAGCGCCCGTTTTACTTTGGCACCTTGTCTCACGACGACGCCAACGTGGTATACAAGCATGTGTTTTCATTTACGCACATTTTTATGGGCAGTTCCTAAGCCTAAACCTAAGAGTAAATAAATGATTGGAATGAGCGTTGAAATAGTAGAGTAAGATGGAACATGGAAGTGAGACGGGCGCCTAAGTAAGACGGACGCCAAGTTAAAACAACAGCCTTACTTTGGCGTCTATAACACTGGGCGCCAAAGTCAAACGGGCGTCAAGGTAGAATGCGCGCAAAATCAAGACTCAACCAATTATGGTGCGATTCCGCTGAGTGAAGTGGAAAAAACGCACACTTTTCGCGTCGGATTTTGGTTCATTGAATCCATCAACGCACACTTAATAAAATACAACACTGGAATCCAACAAGCTACATGTGATGAAGACAAATGTCACCAAAAATTCCTAAGAAAATGAGGAATGTAAAAGGAGTAGAAAGTTTAATTATGCAGTAACAGTTCAAAATTGATCTGAAGGTAACAAATCATACTGCAAGATATGTGAACATTTTTGAGAATTGAAATTTTTCGTCGTCGAAAAAATCTCAACGTGAGTTTTGATAGAATTAATCTCCAAAAAAGATTTTGTTGATAAAGTTGAATTCGACATGAAATAATCAATAACAACTTTTGCTGTGTATTCTACTATGGTGAATGCGAAAAGCAAGCTGCAGTAAAGAGACGCATCTTTGTTGAAACTGATCGATTCGACTTATTAGCCATTCAAGAAAAGGGCAAATAGAGTGAAGAATCTTGGCCCACGTACTTCTCCCTTGGATACATAAATCTGGAAAGATTATCAAACCTCGCCTATAGGCTCAAAATTGTCCGAGAAAAAACACAATCCGGTTCATCAAACAGTTGATGGCTTATCGTCTGAAGGGTTTATAGCTTCACCGTCCGTTTCGGCGTTTTCTTGCGTCGTAGGAGCCTCGAAAAGACGAGCCAAAAAAAATTTCATAGCATATTAAAGTAACCATAGAGATATATTATTAGCATTTTAAGGTTTTCTACGTTAATAAATGATTATTAACGCAAATTTTTGAGGGTTCCTGATGACTGCAATCTCTAGATTGACAGGAAGAAAAAAGATTTCCGGCAAATAAAAGGATCGTGCTTGCACGATTCGATGATTCGATGATTGCTGGACTTTCCATATCAGCATTAAGGTGAAACGGAAAAAGCTCTGAATACTATTGATCAAGTACACCAGACATTCCATGAAAACAGTCCATGAAAGTTTATTTGAGAGTACAAATATTAACCTAGCCTGTGACCCCAAGAGAAATATGACAAGGGTAGAAGGCTGACAAAATGATAGAAAACTTTTACAAAATTGAGATGAAAACCACTCAAGGACTGTGGATTTGGAAAAGTAATCTATCTGTATATTCCACTTAATCAAAAATCGTCGACTGGAGTTGATTTTAGAGGATGTATGGTTATTTAGTTGTATTTTAAAGATTTCAGCTCATGAAGTTGTCCGTTATCAATTGAAAAAGGCCCAAACGCTGTCAATTCAGAGAGTTCGATGAAGGCCGAAAGTATCAAAAGTACCTAATACGAAAATTTGCCTTTTATCTCTGCTTGAATTTCTGACCTTGTGAACCTCTTTTCAAGGAGCCAGTTGAATTGAAATCATAACTGTTAAGTTCGTGAGATGTCACATTTCACGCGGAAAGGTCACAAACCGGAGAAAACCTTCTACATAAAAGATTTATACCATCCCTGAATGCGTTTATGTTAGAGAAAAGATGGGCTACTCACTTGCGTAAAAAAGTATGAAACAGTTATGAAAGTGTTATGCTCAGCTAAATTTTGCCGTACAAAGGACTCATCAGTCTTCAATTATAAATCCAATAATCGAGGATATTCCATGATGATTTTTGTGCATTCTGAAAGATTTGATATCTTCCTAGCGAATTTTCTCGATCAATAAATAATGTTCAATTTTTTGCGAATAAAGTTGTTTTTATCCTGATGATCACGACTGGTTCTCTCATTCGGTTTCTGAGCTAAAAATATCGAGTGCTAGATAAGCTTCAAGTTTTCACTAAGCACGATTTTCATAATGCCTATGTATTGAAAGAGACGTTTCTCCCGTCAGGAAAAAGTTTGAAATTCGTAGGAAACACGAAAGAATCTGAAATACGGAGCTCTCCCTGCATAGGCGTAATGGCTCATGATGTGCCTTCGATAACCTATCCTATTGATCATCCTACTAAAGCGTCATGCGTTAATAATTAAAATCATGGTAACAATCACAGTTAGTAAGGAAGTACAGAACATAGAAACGCATACAGTCGATAGATTAGTGTGACAACTCAATAATGTTCATAAAGCTAAAAGCTTCTTCGTCGGTTATAATTTAAGTATACTTAAAAACTCGAGATTCTTCCACATGCAAATCTGATTTTTCCGATCGTAAGGAGGGTCGATTATTTTACATTCTTATAATTTATACACAAAAAAATTGAACGTCAGTTGAGCGTGCTCACAAACTCTCAATCCTACATGCAGATATGCACCGAAAGAATTTTCCGGGGGGAGGGTACTTGATTTTTTCATCGAGGGGATGTGGGGTGAGTGAGCAAAGCAAAAACTCTTCAAGCATGTTTTTCATACAAAAAATGAATAAAATCGTCAAAAAACTGCTTTAAAAACGTTCAGGAAGAGGTGTGTGACAATTTTTTTCGGGCCACAGTGGGATGTAAAGCGTCTCAGGTAGGAGGGTTCATCTGCCCCTGCACCCCTATGTGCATATATGTCCGTGTGACATGAAAATCGTAAAAATATAAAAAGCATTTCAGAAAAACAGACTATAGTTTATCAAGCCAATTGGTATTATGGTCTTATCAAGATTATCACCATTAGAAAGAATGGAGAATGAATGTACTTTCCAAATGAAAAACACCCTCAGAAATAAAACGTTACGTTGGCTGATGTCTTACTGTTGAAAAAAACTACCTCTAACATTAACCGGATAAGTGTCAAAAGCGTCAAATAACACCAAGCGGGAACCTCATGCAAATGACGTTTCCAGTTATTAAGACTGAGACCACTTGTAAGCTTGATGACGACGAAAATTTTATAACTAGCAACATTCCGTATGCACGATTTCCGGCAAAAATCTACGTTTCTGAGGGATCGATCCAACTTTTTTCCTGGAAACTCGGAACCGCAACGTTTTGTTGCAGTAGATGATCGGAAACGACAGGATTGTTTAATGAAAATGGACAAAGAATAGACCTCGGAGGTGGATCAATTTTTTGTGTGCTTAATTTGACAGCAGCTTAATTAAAGCATTGGGCATGATCCCTTCTATCCCGGAACTTCGTAATTTTCTCAGGAAATGATATCTACGAAATAAAAAAAATCAAGAGTGCAGATCTCTAAACATAATCGAATTCGAAATTTTATATGAAAAAATAACTTCACAAGACAAACTTTACGGAAAACATTGTTGATACGGTTAAACATATGAAAAAATCTTGAACGATTCTGTTCGATGCAGTCAAAAACATTTTTAACTGAAATTTCAAGAAAATTGACACCAATCGGTAGATTTTTTTCCAGATTTATAAAAAAACATAATTTTGGTGTATCTACATTTTTGACGAAATTATGGTTTTCAAAAGTTAAATTTGGCCATTCGACATTTTTTGTAGCGGTTATTATCCCGTAGGACGAATCTGCCTCAGCAATATTGTCAGACATAAAAATGTGTTTCTTTTTCTTGGAAGCTCGAAATGGTGCTAACTTGCTTAGTGATATTCATATATTGAGTTTATGGTTATTCATCCCCTAAAATTGATTCTTTTACAAATTTTTTTTACAAATTTGAGGAGAAAATACAAAATTTGTAAGTTCCGAAAGTCATTCAGAAATTGAGAATTTATTCCGTCAAACTTTTTTAAATTTGCATAAAATCTTTAAGCTTTATTTCTATGAAATCTTATTGCACTCATAACGACTGAAATGTAGCGCGTGATAAATGGACAAATATCATTCTTTTAATAATTTTACGTATCGTGCGGTAGGTTTCTTCAAGTCATTTTAACAGAAGTTCAAATGATAAAGAAACACCAAATGACACGAAAATCGTAACTTCATGGATGAATACTCCACTATAACATGTAACACGAGGTTTCGGGAATCCTCCAAAGTTTATCAATCATTGGCTGATATATAAATGAAGGGGCTAAGCAACCTATAGTCTATTTTTCTTGAAGTGCTTCGAAATCATAAAACCAAAAAGTAATCAATATTTTATATTCTCACGATTTTATATTGAACCGTATGTCATACAGGGTTGGGAATATTCGTGATAAAAGCTTTGCTGAAACCAATCTGGCGGTATTATCAATTTTTGTCCTTTCTAGAATTAAGTCCCTTGCAGTACATTCACAGCTGGTTTTAAAGAATTTAGTGGTAATAGAATTCAAATTGGGCTCTTTCACCAAAAAATTACAGTAAACAAAAAAATCAGTTGTCAAAGTGAAACTTTACACAAGCATCGCAAAACTTTTAGGTTTGAGAAGTTCGCGTTCGTTTTCTACAATATGCCGTATATTCTTGACCTTCACACAGTAAACTCTAAGCGTGTGACGAAATACTCGATCTATGATAATTTTTTCACCAACACGAAAATTGAGGAAACCAAAAATTGAAACACAAAACTAAAATGTCTCGAAAGATTCTTGAAATAGCAAGTTTTTGGTGCTCCACGAGATCTCTCCATATGCAAGACATTCTAGCTTAAGAGCTTCCACACAAAAACTGCAGCTGTCACTAACGTCATTGTCATAATCCTAACCGCTACTTCCTTGATCTCATAAAGCTTGCGCAAGAATTACTATTTTCAAAGAAAAAAGAATAATTGAAAATTTCAAAAAGAATTTTCAAGTAAACAACATTATAGTCTGCTTTTCTGTAAACGCCTCTAAACAATGACAGTGGAAATCAATATCTCTTTCATATTTTTAAGAATTTCAGCTGCTCCTTACGCCGCATAGGACTGAAACTTTATGTGTTTAATTAACTGATCTTTAAAAATTCGTTAAGTACAATGTTCTACGGTAAATACTTTGTGCAAGCGATTTTGGCATTACTAATTCTTTCGTCATTTTTCGATTAATAATCATTTTATAAAAAATAGTGTAAATCTTGTAAACATCCGTAGATAAACTGTTCAACGTTCGCCCTGCAAATTGTTCCATTCTTTAGCTGTGATGAGTAAAAAATTCTTCACAGAGGATCAAATTGATGAGCACGAATCACATCAAAAATGAGACACTGATGAGCGCTGTAAAAAGCAGCACACTGCATCGTCTCTATGCTGTAGTTTCCAGACATTAACATTACCTAGAAACCACAATCACAACCAAAACACTTATCCGTACAAAAAGTTGAATGAAAATAGGTGCTGTGAAATGTTTCTATTGTAATCTAACGACTGCCCAATATGAAAGTTATAAAACATGTCAGGCAATGTGACACCAAAACAGTGTGTCAAGTGACCTGTTATTTTGATTAATGCCTAATTATTTGGTGGCTATATTATTTTACAATTAACAGAGAATCTATCCATTTTCAGCATTTTTACCTATTTATTTTTTTATCCAACGCAAGACATATCACATTTTAATTGATTGAATATTTATTATAATCAAAAAAATGAGCAATCCCATCAATAAACACGATTGTGTGCATGGCCATCGAAGCGTCAATCTTATGCAATGCTTTTATCTTTTTCTAAACCACCAAAAGCAACAGGAAAACAAAAGTAACAAAAAAAACAGTTTCAAGATCATTTCTATGAGATTATGCACTGCATAATTTTCTTGAACTGCAGTATCTGTATGCAGGGGCTTCAGCCCGAAAAAAACAAAAAATAATTTTCAGTAGCATTTTAAAACAAAAATTGAACAGCTTATTCAGAACTTGGATCGCAAAGGTTTCAGCGGACCCTTCTTCGCTCCAGGAGGTCTTGACCAAAGAAGGATTCGAAGTGTAAGTTCTTTGTACTGCAATTTACATAAACCAGCACAACAATAGAAAGTTGGCCTACACTTGATCTAAGGAACCACAAAAGATAATCAGTTTTTCCCGAAATGTTTCTGAATAATAAAACAGTAAAGCAAGTATTATTCAAAATTATTACGATTTTCTGTCACAACGGAGTGCAAATTTGTGAGCGTAACTAACCTTTGGCGATTTTTCAAGTGAAAATCTTGCTGTGAACATTTTTTCTGAACAATTTTCACGATAGACTGATTCTTGCTCATCTTTCAATTTAGTAGCATTTTATCAAAAGCATACTGTAGTCGAATTTGATAGAATCAGCTAATAGCAAAAAATACCTCATGTGACGAGAGACTGAATTTACACTGCAACGGAGTAATAACCTTTCAAATTTCAAATTCATTGTGTTCAAATTCATCCTTTCTAATTTTTTCAAATTCATTCCTTCGAAATTCATTCTTTCAGAAACTATTAAAGGTCGATGATTAGTCATCTCGACATTATTGCAGTTTTTAAAATGATCTATGAATGCATGCTTTACTATGTTGGGTGGTTGCTTAGTCGATTATATGCAAAGTTTCCATTGTCTGCCACGTCACTGAAAATTTTAGTGTAAGGAAGGCCCACGAGAAAGACGGTTACTATAATATTACTCCATTCGCTGTGGGCTGTCGAACGCACTATAGCATGTGCAATTTCATAATTTACACTTAGAAACGATTTCCCTCGTGAGTAGAAGAGATTTGAGTTTTCACTCATGAAACTCCTGCATTCTCCACAAGCATGTAAATTTCTTACGAAATGTTAAATTTTGCTAGTGAAAAAAATTAGGGAGTTTTAAACCTTAAAATAAAATATCGTTTACATATTCATATCACAATATACTCCATGCTGAGCTTATTATCAGATTCAAGGCTTTGAAAACTACAGTAAGAAAATGAGAATTTGCACCGCAAGTGTATCTATCTCACTGCATGAGCAACCTTCCGCCAGATCACAATTTTGCATAACAAGGCATTGCTACGCAACTAATGCGATTTTGACGAGTATCCAACAAAGATCGAGCATACATTATGATGAATTTCGCAGCGATCGTCGCTCCATAGTCCAAAAAACACGCTACATTTTCTGAGAAAAAATTGCGCATTTGCATGCTACTCGCGCTACAGTGCTGGAAGACCAGAAAATCTTGGCAGGCACGTTAATAAGGCCTACTTGATGATATGATAATGCTCACATCAATGCTATACACTCGCGGGGCGTAATTGTCTCTTGGAGAAAAGGAATATTTAATTAGTATTTGCTGTAGGAGGAAAGTTTCTTCTTTTTTAATATACGGACATGACGGAAATCCAATTGCTCAGTACTGTGCTCTGTCGGTCGTATAAAGTCGGTCATACTTGAAGCACTACCTGGAAATACTTTTTTATCATCACCGCCATACGTTATTTTTCACAAGGAGCCCCTTTCCTGAGAGAAGTCTACAAGTATAGCATTTTGAATTAGTATGCAGAAGCATTGGAGTTACGTGTACCCTACCACGTGTCGCAGGAGTAAATTACAGTAAACGGATTAGATTATAGATGAAATTTATATTCTATGATGGACAAACTTCAGCTAGAAATCACTGATCCTTTTCTTCGCCTCATTCTCTTATTGAAAATTTTTGGGTACAATGAAACAATATGTAGGAGACAACATAATAGAAAATAAGAAAAATTGAGTTCGGTAAATTTGTTACCTACAGCAGACTTTTTTTGAAGTGGGACTGGATTTAAATTCCGAAGAATCTGCAAAGGCAGACATCGAAAAAAACTTCTGATATAAATTCTTCGTGTAGTTCATTTCAGTTGGTAAACGGTACTATTGATGATTATACATAAAAACAGTCAGATGGTGGAATTCAGAAAGAAAACAAGCAGAAACCGTCAACCACAGAAGTGAGAATAAACTGAAAATGAAGACAGAACAATTTTGTGTTTGTCAATAAAAGCATAACATATTTATTGTTAGCCCTCAACTTTTTCACTTGAAATTTTTGTCATTTGAAAATTATTTTGATTTAATTTTTCTCGCCTCTTCAACGAATTCTGTGCTCTGATTTTCGTATTTTTATTGGTCACTTGTGTTAGTAGTTTTCCATAAAATATGCAGATATCCGAAAATCCTGATGTCCGACCGGATATCCGAATATCCGGGTACCCGACAAACATCACTAGTGCTAAGCAGAAAAGTACCAGTAGTAAATTCATGCTCGAATTCAATACGTATTTTCCGATTTGTTTATGAACCTATGCAGCACTGCTGAGCTATTGCTAGAAAATCGAGACTTAATTGTACCAATTTATTAGAAGTTCTAAAATTTATTAGTAATTTCAAAATTAAAATGGACAAAACAGTTTTCTTCACGCAAGGATTCACTGGTACTTTCATAATCACTACTTCTAATCCATAAGCTACATTGTGAAATGAAAATCGGGGAATAAACCATCAATCAGATGTAAACTCGTGAGATTCTAAATTTTTGCAAATGAAGCCGTTCTAATAATAAAAAATACTTTCCTATGGACTTCTCTAAAGGTTCCCATTGAAATTTTCAAACGTATAGCTTAGCCGCTAAAATTCATTCAACTGATAGCACACCTGAGTCAACTGCAGTATGTAGAAATTGCCTACGGGCGCAACTGATTAGAGCAACATTACTCCGATCACCGTGAGCGATCAACTGAAGTGCCAAGTAAATCTTTAATTGCAAAAATTGTATCCAGAGATTTTACCTTCGTGACCAGCATTTCTGAAATCGAAGATTGCTAATAAAAAAGTAAACGAATCGGCAATCGAATCTCGTCAATACCTCTTCATTAATACAATTTTGACTTGGATTACTGCATTCTTGATTAGGCTTTTCAGATTCGACAATCCTTAATGTTATGAAGGTCATATTTCTAGGAACACATGATTTCTATACTTTGAGGAATTTCGAAAAACAAGAATGCATTCATTTAGCATTCAAAGATAACTTTCATGCACCGATGAAAGACTCGGAGTGAATGAGTTCTTTTCGTCCCAAGTTTTTATAGATCATCGCGACATTCTTCTCCACATAAAATCACTTGTAAAGTACACCTAAAGTACACCTAAAGTACACCTAAAGTACACCTAAAGTACACCTAAAGTGTTTTTTATAAAATGCTTCTCAGACGAAAAATGACTCATATATGAGATGAACTAAAGATCTTCTACATGAACCTTTTACGGCAAAAATTTTTGCTTAAAAAATTGTTTAGCGTTAGTAGAATTTTGTTACAAATCTTCAGTTCCATGTGGTTTACGGCTCGTTAGAAAATGCTTAAAATATGAAATAGTACTTGCTTTCCAGATTCTTTATTTGGAAGCATTTTGAGAAAAACAATCTATAGATGAGCAGCGAGGTATTGCATGAATTTCTTTTCGCAATATGAATCTGCGACTCAAGTCATCACACGAACAGTTCAAAAATAACGAAAATTACTCTGCACCAAAAGGTATATGAAGAAAAAGGAAAGCTTTTGTAGGTAAATGCTATGTCGAAATGAGCTTTGTGAACGATCAACAGCTTCCATGTTACATATTACTTTTGCCAATTATTTTTCTGAGAAAATTAACATTGGAATGGTAATGAAAAATAGTCATTTTCTCCCCAGTGCACTGCAGTAAGCTAATTGTTCTGCCGAAAGATGCTAATTGCAAAAGTTTTCTTATGATACATCTAATTGACAGGATCAGAAAGTCGTAAGTAGCGTATTTTACATGCAAATGGTGATCAAGCTAATCAGTATGGTGCAGACAGAAAAGGACTTTATAGAGTAGAAGTAAAACCAAATTTGTTTTTATGAACAATTGAGAACACGATGAAAATTTTTTCAAGTTGTGCTAAATACGTAGAAATTGCTTTTTGCTTTTATCAAAGAGTTTGTTTCCACGCAAAAGAGGATGCTTGTATCATTGTTGCCAGTTTGAACTTCAGACTATCAAGGTCAAAAATTTTTCGTATGGAGTACATGATGAAATTGTGTACAGTACAGTTTCATACCACCACTACAAGAAATCTATGTGGACGATCTGTGACGAGCGATTTGTTATGAAACGAAAGCGATCGTTTCAAATCTAGCTGGGATTTATATAAAACTATGTAGCAGTTGGGAATGTGCGTAGAGGAATTCTAAAATTTAAGAAGGTAATTTTTGAGCATACTGTATTTAAGCAGAATGATTCCGACTTCCAGGTACTTTCTAAGCAATTTAAAGTTGTGAGCGGTTATAGCCTACAATATTGAAATTGCATATCACACTGTAGATGTTGACCGCTTGTATCAAAAATCACTGTTGGATTGTTATATCGTACATCTTTCATAAGGTGGTACAGAAGAACCCTTCTTATCAACCGCCAAAAGAATGTTTTCCGTCGGATCAACATCATATCTTTAGGATATAATACGATTCAAGATTCATGCTACAGTAAATTACCTGCTGTGAAATTGTGAGTAGAACAAAATGGATTAATGCAAGTAAACGTCCGAATAGTTAAAGAGCATGCCCAACAAATGGCATTTTAATTATCCCCTCGAGCCTTATTCACTGAGCCCACATCCACGGCTTTTGCATTTTTTATAAAGCAGAAAAGCGATCTGCGGTATACGAAGGAAAACTCGTTGCGCTGCTAACAAACATGGTTTTCATGGAAAATTAAGCTGCGATACACAAAAAAACTGGATAAACACTTCAAAGAAAAATCTTCCAAGAAAACATTTTCTTTCAGATATAAACACATTTCCAGGGAATTATAATAGCAAAGGTGGGGGCCTTCAGAACAGAGGAATTTTTAAAAATTAGAGGAAAAGAATGTAATGCTGATAGACGTGATTGAAGAACTAATTACAACGCTTGACTTAAAAAACAAATTGAACTGGTTTCGTATGAAAATACTGCACTCAAGTACAGCCGGTGGTCAAAGTTGACGTTCAGCATGGAGTAACAAATATCTACACTTGAAAGAAACTTAATTAAAACGGCTTGGCTTTGATAGAATGCTTTTAATTCAAAAATAATGAAGAGGTACTCTCAAAATTTTAAGACACGATTTCTGATTTTTTCTTACGTAGGCCTATGATAAGTCGAATATTAATGATACCTCAAAATCAGAAATGTTGGGTAGTTTTGCGCGCTGAGTTCCATGGCATCATTCGTTTTGCTTGTAAACAAAAATTCAATCCGCTGTGCAAAAGTTTGAAAATTGATGATTTTTTGACATTTTTCAGTGGTCTTAGAAGCCAAGCGATATTTCAATATAGGATTAATCTTATACGATGAATGAACATTCATTTTACGCAGGAAAAAATAAGCTCTCTTCTGATGTAATATTTGCGGTAAATAATTGCATATTAAACTTTTCCATAAAGTTTAAAGCGTCGAAAATCAGCCGTCAAAATCGAAAAAATTTTGTTTATGGGTACTTTCGAGCACCTTCCCGTTGGATGCCGCCGAATTTTATTTTCTTATTTTATAGCTAATGCATTCTTACTGCATTGGTCGAATTTTCATCAAAATTTCTGTACCGTTTGGGAAGCTACACGGCTCTGAAGAAGGTATACTCATGGAAATCACTCAGAAGTCACTGCATTGTCCAGGTGGCCCTTGTCTAGCACATGTGATACGTTTATTATCTGTACTATAATTATCAAATAAGTAACAGGCTATAGTTTAATGTACTAATTGTTTCACAAACGAACATTTTACACTATGAGTTAAGCTACAGCTGGGCTGCAGCTTAATGAAAATGGTATAACATATAGAGTTAAGCAACAACTTAAGCTGCAGCTCAGCTGGAGCTAAGTCTCTTTGATGAAACCGGCCCCTGTGTTGTATGGTAACATACAACATTCCATCCGTAGGATTGATGTTGTAGCCAATCCACGGGCTCCGAACTCGGCCATTTTTGTTGAGTCCTTGTCGGGATGGTCACACCTACCCCGACATTGGCCAGTGGTGGGACAGCTCCGGCGCCATCCAGGAAGCCCTTCAACACCTGGATGTTCTGTAGTAGTGTATACTGACACCAGATTTGGATTTTGTCAAAAGAAACACAAGGTGTCACGATTGCTAGGCAATGTTTTCTAATAGATGGAACAGGCCATTGCGGAAGCATTCTGTGATTGTCTCCATTATCCTTGATAGCTTATAATTCTCCCCTAGCAGCCAAGTTGAAGTACGTTCTTTGCAGACACACTTTTGCGATTCACTGACTGCATCAGAAGCTATGGATATAAATACTAGCCTCATAAATGAGGATGCTGCTGCAGAGTATCTGAGTTTTGTAGCCTTAGAAAGATGGTGAAAATTATAGGTGAAAAGAATGTTTGATATTTTAGCCTCTACAGCAATATAGCAGCAATATACTTCTTTACAATCCCCACTGTAAATCCTTGTGAAGATGGAGAGGTTTAAAAAAAAACTTTCATCACTTTTTGAGCATACAGATGTTTCAAACACTGGGTGATTCAGCCAATGTTTTCGTCAGAGATGGGCGAAGGCAATCCTTTATCTCTCTAAAAATAAAAAAATCTCACACAACTCAAGGATCTGCTGAGAGAATGAGTTGCTGCATGACAAGGGGTATTGCTTTCACAGCTACTGTAGGAAAGTATGAACGAAAGAATAAAAACATAAAATTCTGCAGCATCCTATGTGAATGTGCTCGGGAACGCCTCTAAAGAGAATTTTTCTTCAATACTCTCTTGCAGAGTGTAAAATGTTTACTTGTGAAACAATTAGTACATCAAACTATAGTCTTTTAGTTACTCCATAATTCTATAGCACAGATAATAAATATATCACAAGGGATAGCCAAGGGCTGCCTGGCAAATCCAATGATTTCTATGAAATTTTCATAAGTATGCCTTCGTCAGAGCAGTGCAACTCCCAGAACGACACAAAAATTTTGATGAAATTTTAACCAATGCAGTAAAAATGGACGAGCCACAATATGAGAAAATAAAATTCTGCGGCATCCGATGGGAAGGTGCTCGTAAGATTCCACAAAAAATTTTTTTTCAATTTTGACAGCTAATTTTCGACACTTTAAACTTTATCGAAAAGTGTAATATCCAATTACCGTGAATATTACATCGGAAGAGAGCTCATTTTCTCCTGTGTAAAATTAGTATTCATTCATCTAATAAGATCAATCCTATTCTGAAATATCGTTTGGCTACTAAGACCACTGAAAAATGTCAAAAAATCATCAATTTTCAAACTTTGGCATACTGTAGCGGCGAGAATTTTCATTTACGAGCAAAACGATTAATACCATGGAAATCAGCGCGCAAAACTGTCCAACATATCTGATTTTGAGGCATGATTAATTTTCAACTTACCATAGGGAAAGTAGAACCTCTCAGAAATCGTGTCTTAAGTGCAGGACTTTCACAATAGATTTTTTCTTTTTTTTATATTGACTAGATTCAAAAATTTTCGGTTGGATAATACATACGGTTCAATACCTAATAAAAAATGAAATGCACTTGCTGCTCACCGATTTGATTATAAACACAAGAAGGAAAACCGACTGTAGCTAGTCCCACAATTGCGAATCAAGAAACATTTTAATGAATACCGTTTGGAAGCAAAAAATAACTGGCAAGGACATCCTTTCATAAGGATGATCAACCTTTAAGTATGCAGATTTATTAAAAAAAACTCCGTTCAATATCAAGTCAAGCGACAGTCTGTTTTTTGGAATGTTTGTAAATAATAACAATAGGAAGCGAGCTAAACCATTTGTAGCACAGGACTAGAAAATTGTGAGCCTACTATTGGTTTTTTGAATCAAAAATCATACAGTAAAAATATTCCGTAAACGACCTATGGGGCGACGTTTTTTGCCATTTCCCAATTTGCAAGCATTTTATGCGGAACAGACTGCAGGATGTTCAGGGTGGGTTTGTCAGATAGCTCATCAACTTAGTTTCCCAGCTTCAAACTTCTTGTATACAGTTGCAGCATATCATGAGATCTACCCATTCACAGTAAATTACCGCTATTTGATGTAAATCAAAATTTAATTATTGCAATGTTGCAATTACTGCAAACATACCGTACCACCAATAAAAACTGCGGGCGAAATGATGAACGTCTGATTTCTGAGCTGAGACCTTACTTTTGAGCAGAATCAGTTGTCCGTTGCGTATAAGACTATTAGGCCCACAATTTTTGTGAGACGATTTTTTATAGACCCATGCAAATTTCCATACTACTTTTTATGGGCGAAACTGTACTTTTTCGGCAACTTTTCGGTTTGGGAAGAGTGATAATCAAGAAGTCTGTATAATGAAGAAAAAATTTATTGGATTGGGTTAACAAGCCTTCTATAAATTTGAATAAACTTTGAATAAAGTTTTGATTGCGACCTCGCTGCATCGATCATTTCAAAACGAATGGAATATAGTTCAGTATTAAGAATCGTAAAAAACCTAACTCCTCGCTGAAACGTAACTATTGCAGCTGATAACGTTCACAAAAATTTCAAGAAATTGTTCAGACAACGCTTTTACTGTATAACTTTTTTTGCACGAAAATTGCTCAAGTTACTTGAGCCGACTCGCAAATTCGCAGCTCTACATGACGTGACGGTTTTTTGCAGAATATTAAAAAAATTGCTTTCTGACGTCATTTCAAATTATACAATAATTGGAAGAACCAAGTTTCCGAGTCAACACTCAATACATATGTTTCGCGTCTTTGTGGTGCGAGGTTTTTGGTCAAAAAAGAAAAAAGACATTGTCCTACAATAGCCACCATCCAATATAGCCACTGCCTCAGCATAGCCACCGAAGTATGCTTAGGCATACCACTATAGCCACCAATCAAACAACATGGGTATGTCCCACTATAGCCATTGCTTCACTACAGCCGCCAGATTTTTTCTTGTTTGTCGTTGTTATTAATAAAGTAAGAAATCCACATGTTTACAAGTTTCTAGATCACCCTCTTGTTGAAATCCCCAACTTTTGTGTTAGTTTCCATTTGTCACGTGCCGCTCAATTCTCCAACGTCACGTGATTCCGATCATGCCGACATTTTGTTATTTTTCATGTTTCATTTATTACTCGATCATGCTTTTGTTTATTTCATTTTTACACATACATTTTACGTTCGTTTTTATATTTTTCATGCATTTCTATGTTTCGTTTTGTTGTATTTTTATTTCTTTACAAACGCGGGCTACAGTAGGCCCTTTAGCTAAAAACTTCCGCCAGTCGTGCTCCACGAGCACATGGCTATTTTTGGTGCGCTCACGCACCTCTTATCATCAAAAATTAGCGTCGTTTTTGTTACGCAAAACGACTAGCTAAGAAGTTTTAGCTAAAGACGTTCATATGCTTAGCATAGGCACTGCAGTCGGCCTCAGTGCTAAACGCATGTGAATGAAAAAATGTCTATGTGCTCATAGGCATCTTCTGCATCGCGTCTAGCTGCAGAAGTTAGCTTGAGCGCCGAGAAACTCCGCCCAAGCTGCAGCTGTAGCCAAACATGTCCTTAAAAGGACATGTTTCTTTAGTTTTTCGCTCATTCTTGGGTTCACCAAGCTTTTCGTCCGGTTGTCACTTCGCGTCCGCCGCCCTGCTCAATTTGCATATTTTTATATACTTGACTGCGTCCGCCGCCTATTATTTTAAATAAATTTGCATACCCTTGCATCTCTTACTGCGTCCGCCGCTCACCGCCTACAGTACCCCCCTGCCCATCAGTGCCAGGTGTCCGACCGCCCCGGTTCGTGAATTAAACGTTGGAGTTTCACCTCCCGCTCGCTCCCGCTCCCTCCCGCTCGCCGCCGTTCGCCGCCTAGGACGTTTGAGGATCGTATCCCCCGCTCCCAGTGCCAGAAGACCGAAAGCATCCAGGGACTTGCCGCCCGTTGCGTCGTAATCGCTTGAGAAACAGGACTAGGTGAGTCTTCTCAGGGGATTATTGTTATTTGTGGGTTATTTGTTGGGAAATCCTTCCTAAGTCGGTTTCCCAAGGTTTCCACAGATAAGTAGGGCCTCCACCTCTCAGGTTCGGGCTAAAAGGGGCTGTCTGGTTCATAATCGGGTCCCATAATTTAGGTCATTTTACGGGTGACCCTGTCCCCACTCTCACTGAGTAGGACTCGGGGATTGTCACACCTAGCCTGGCAGCGTTGTCCGTTACCCTACAGCAAGACCCCAAGGACAACTCCAGAGAACCAACTATAGACCTCTCTATAGCCACCATTTGCCAGGTTAGGCCCCAACGCCAACTTGGGAAGCCTGGGGAAAATGCCAGTATCCATCAGGAGTCACAGCCTATTACTCACTGTAATAGGATCAATCTGATATGGTTCACCATCAATGTGGCGTCTAAAACACGGTATTACCTGATGAGATACCCAAACCTCCCCAGCTCTCCCAAGCTAAACCTGTCATACACGTGACATGGCGTAAAATGTGACATGGCGAGGCTGGAAAATCGACCTTAAGTCTGGCACTCGCCCTTAAGTGCAGAAATCTTCACCCTTGGGTCGGAACTACCCCCAGGTCGGGTCAACTCCCATTTTAAGTCGGACAAGCCCCCTTAAAATCGGGTACTAGCCATCCAATAAGTCGGAGACCCCCCCAGATTCGGGTTTACTGCCTAATGGGTCGGGAATGTCCCTTATTTCGGATTACCGCTACTGTAGGTCGGATACCTCCCCTCAAGTCGCGTATTATTACTGTAAGTCGGAAATTTTTCCCGTGCCACCGAGAGTTATTACTGTAGGTCGGGAGTTTCTCCCTAAACATCAGATTTAATTACTGTAAGACGGGATTCGCCCTTACGAGTGATCTAAACGTGATCTATATGTGTAAATAATTATCTCATGCGTGTGTATTATCCCCTATGAGTAATAAATTCCCCCTGAGTCGAGTTATTTATCCCCAGAGTCGTGTTAACTGTAACAGAGTTGAGTTATATATCGAGTATTCTGTATTCCTCCTCTGATTCATACTGTACATTCTGCATACTTAATCTGTGTTGTAAACTACCTTTATCTGTTTCTTTTCCCTCATCCCCCCCCTTTTCCCTAATCCTGGGTGGTATACTGTAGCCCTCCGGGTGGGTGCCATTACAGTACGCCTGTGCCCATTCCCGTACTGTAACTACAGTATACCCATACGCGGGTACTGGTATCACAGCTGTAGGGGTTTACGGCCTCTCCTGACTGTTGGTGGTCCGTGACCCCATGATACAGTACACCCTCCACGTATGATTCTGGACGTCATACGTGGCTGCGATTTGTTAATTGTGTACAGTATTTTTGTCTGTCGGCGGAAACTGTCGGAATTGCTCACTTTTCCGGCCCCAAAATTTTACACCGACTGTTTACACATTTAACACGCGTATGTCCAACTATCGTATTCCTCGTCTTCATTTATTTTTTTTCCTTTTCCTTTCTCGGTCATCTGAGCGGTGTCAAAAAAAAAAAAAAAAAAATTCGTTTTTCGGACGCCACCGCTACAGTATGACACCCTTACGTAAGTTCCTCTATCTTTTTCGTTTCTACTTACTGTAAGGTCTGATTCTTCCATTCTCCGGTTGTTGCATTTAGACCATAGACTTTACGGGTCATGCTCTTTGACGTCAGCAACGACAACGTTACGGGTTGTTGTTGTTGTGTGGTTCAACCCCACGGATGCAACCGCCGACGTCTGCAACAGCCGCTTCACTTGCTGTTGCTTTAAGGGGTGGGTAGCCCTCCGGGTTCTACTCCTGACGTCAGCAACCGACATTACGTGTTGTTGTTTAAGTTAACACTCCAGCAGTAATGACTTCTGACGTCTACAACAGGTGAAGCCAAAGTTGTTGTAACAGGTTTGGCTGGTTCTCTGCACCCCATCTGTGACGTCAGCAATAGTGACGCACCGTGTCACTATTCGAAGATGTGCAGGTCTTACGGGTGCCACATCTGACGTCTGCAACAACTGCATCTCATGTCATTGACCTAAGGTATCAGACCCTCGGTCCCACCTTTTTGACGTCAGCAACGGCACCATCACGTGTTGCTGTATACCGAAAGCTGGCTTCAGGGCCCTATTGCTGACGTCAGCAATGACAATGTATCATGCTTTCGCTGCAGGAATTGAGGTTACATGATCCTATTTCTGACGTCCGCAACGGTGACATCACGTGCTACTGCAGGGGTTTGCTGGCCTTAGGCACTCACCCCTGGCGTCTGCAACTGCGATATGATACTTGAATACTCTCATCCCAGGCACCTGCAGTCAGCACCAAGGTCATGTGTTGGTTCATACCCCTACCTTTTGACGTCCGCACCAGGTTACTGTCGGCCCTATGAGTATTCTACTTGAGTTGTAGGTGGTCGCTGGCGCATGGTCCTATCACCTACCTCTCTTGTCCAAGGGTTTGTGTGTGTGTCTGGGGGCTGATGCCTGGGAAACATCAGTCCACATATGTACACCACCTGAGATGCTCACTAGCCTGCGTACTGATCAGGTTGTCCGCCCGGGTAGCGGCACTTTTGATCAGCACGTGGCTGTTTTCAAGCTTTAACTGCAGGTTTGAACGAGTTACACTCGGCCTCAGCTGGGTTGGTTGCTTGACTCGTGTAGACGGTAGGCTTTTGCAGTCGGTACTGCCTGTGTCTGACGTCTGCAAGGGTTCGGCAATCTTCTTGTAAATTTCTTATCTAAATTCACTCATCCTCTTTCATCTCATCGAGCTGTCATACATAGATCTTCTTTAGTGTCCCCGCCGTAGTGGTTCCCAAGGGACCACGGCACAGCCTCCGGTTGGGCCTAGAGTGTATAGGACCCCCTGTCATATTACATTCACTCGAACGCCTTCGTTAACTGGCTTAACAATGCCCGCGCTAGAGTCACCACTGACCCAGAGTCCGCCTCCGCGGTCCACCCTCTATTAGTCATGTAAGTAATAGGCACCGTTGAGTCCGCCTCAGCGAAGGTATTGAGTACGCCTCGATACAAACTTTACACTCATATTCAATCAGGGACACCTTGTACCCGTGATCCCTTAGATGTTTTCGGGTGCGCCCTCAAAACATCCAGAGTATTTCATTTTAACTGACTGAGTGTGTCAGAATAGCACCCTTGGTACCCGTGCTCCTTCCCTCTTCTACTGTGTGACCTGCGAACCTCACTTCATCTCAGTGATCGGCAAACCCGGCCACCAGCTGTGTATAATACTCCTGGAGAGTGTCCGTTCTGTTCGGAATGCGGGCTCCCGTTTCGGACACGGCTGTAAGTTACTTGCGAATGTCGTCCAACACGGAACCTCCTGTATAGTCCATCTCACTATGCAGAGATCGCAATCGCTCCTGGCGAGTGAGGCCCGTTGCGTAACTGCGCGACTCCCTTTGCGTAACTGGGTTTGTAAATTAGTTTTGTCCCTATTTATTGCTCCCTCTTAAGTTCATTTTCAGTTGACCCCTATCCTTTTTCACCTCATGCCACTTTATGCACTACTCCTGGTGAGTAGGATCTTGCCAGCTACGAGTCCGCCTCGCCCCAAGGTTTGTAAACTAGTACAGCGGTCGAGCCTCCAGGAAAAATCCCTCCTGAGCGGGTTCATCCGTCACCTTATTTCTCGGCAGGAAAACCGCCTCTTCTCTACTTTCACACCTGATCTTCTGTCCTCTTCATCTATTCTAATTGCCGGGTCCAGGCCCCAAATCTTACACTTTGGTCGGGATCGATTCCCCCATATCTCAGGCCATGCCTCTGTCCATCACGGGCGACCAGATAAATTCCCTTCTGCGTCACCCTGATGTACTCTGATCTTACATCTTATAATCCTATTCCATTCTAGCTCCCTTTCCGTGGTCGCTAGTCTTAAGCTAAATCAATTTACGTCACAAACGCCGTCGCGCACGCGTTTTCCGAATTCACGCGCTCTTTCGCCGCGAATTCAAAAGTAGTACTCACTTTCATTTTACACAATAGAGACACCCCGTCGTTCCTGCCGTCTCAGTACCCAGCCTGTACAGACCAGTGAGCCGCTCTCTATTCAATTTGACTTAATTGCTTCACGGGCAAGGACGTCTGTTCTAACCACTTTACGGGAAAACGAACCCTCGGACATGAAGTCGGAAACTGATCTCCCTTCACAGATCGAGAACAAGGTCCAAGCAGCATTTGAGAATGCTCTTGGACCCCTCAACCAAAAGTTAGAGGCCATGAATGGTCGGAGGCACCCTCCCGTGTCCAGCTTTATGGCCCCTCCCACCTTCTCCGGTGCTTTTGGTGAGTCTATCACCGATTTTATGTCGCATCTTACTCGTTTCTTTACACTCCAGGGTGTAAGCGAAACGGATCATGCGTATAAAATCGCTTTTCTGGAGTCATGCCTCACGGGTCCTGCTCTCGCCTCCTACCGGGACTTTAGCAGCAGCACTCCAATACCTACCCGCTACGAAGAGTTTACGGCTTTTCTACGGAGAGATTTTCCGGTAGGGCGCGACTCTGATCTGCATCAGCAGCTGATCCAAGATCGACTGCAGAAGCCGACAGAGTCCGCGATAGTCTACCTTGAGCACCTCAAGAGACTATCCAGGGTAGCGTATCCAGATCTCGCGACGGATGTCCGAGATTCTATCATCAAACCTATCTTTCTGCGAGGACTGAAGCCGGTCCTCCGAGATAGTATCAAGTTTAGGGAGTTCACGACTCTTGAAGAGACACTCAAGGCAGCCTGTTACGCAGAATCCCAAATCTTTCGGGACGAGATCCGGTACACTGCTCCATCTAACGCCATTTTCTCTTCAGAACCTAAACACGCCGGATATAATCCCGAAATGCCTAACAGAAGCGCAAACAGTCGTCAGAGCAACGCTCCAACGTCGTCATCCTCCGCCGATGAGGTTCGCCGCTTAAAACAGGAAATGGCCTGGCTCACGGCCCACGTAGCGAAGCTCACGGCCCAGCAACGTGCACCCACGCCAATCCAACAGACGCCGCCTCCACAGCCGTCAACACCAAATCAGTCCGCCGGGCGTCGCTCGTCAGGAGCACACCTTCAAACGTGCTCCTTCCACGGACTGTGTACACATAGCGACGCCGACTGCCGGGCCCAGCGTCCCACCGGTGCCGCTCCCGGTAACAACACCGCTAACGGTGGTCGCTGTTATTTTTGCCATACACGTGCCCACCCCACGGACCGATGTGATAGGCCATGCCCTCATTGTCGTCAAGTGCGAGTGCACCGATCAACTGCCTGTCCGCAGCGCAATCCGGCAAACACGGGTGAGAATGTCTACCAAGATACTGGTTATTCTTCCCAGGGGACAAATGTGTATCATCAAAGAAATGGTTATCACCCTCCCAACGGGACAGGAAACCATTATCGGCAGCCCATACGCCGCAACAACGCCGTTGGGGCTACCGATGGCCCTCCTCATCCAGATCCTCTTGACCTGGATGATGAGGCCCTTGCTGAACACCTGACAGATTCTTCACAACAGTGTTATCCTGTCTGCGTAATCAGTATTGGATTTTCAGTGGTCCAAGCAGCCCAGGTACCCGTACCGATGAACGTATCGGACATACCGCTGCCACCACCACCACCAAAGTATGCGATGCCGGTCACTCCGGACCCCTCGACGACGCCGCAGTTTGTTGGCCACGCTAACATCCTCGCATCGTATCGCATACCTAAACTTAAGACTGCCGAGCCAGCTCCAGCCGCGAATACGACGTCTTCGGCGCCACCGGCCCGCATCGTCCCTCCAGGACCACCGCCTTCGATCCCCACGGATTCGGCTACGGAAGTCCTCGACCAGGTCGAGCCCATGAATTTGTCAGGTATACTACCTTCTTCTTCAGGTGATCCTAGAGCAGGAACCAGGAATCTATCTCAGTCCACGACTCTATTGATTTCTTGTTCACAGCGCCATCGCCCGTCCAAGACGCAATGTTGGCCATCTGGTCAGTCGACCTGGCCAAGAAATACCCGCATTTGCCGTGGACTCTCCTCAACGAGCCATCAAATGTCGAAGCGCTCACGGCCGCCGACGTCGTGCTTGCAGCACCCGTCTCGATGCGCCTATTACGACCCGACGTCGCCCGCTGGGCACTCGAGTTCATTGCCAATGGGACTATCACCATCTCGCCCGTCGAGAAGTTCTTATTGGACGGGGAGCCATCCTCGCCTTCAGTCGATGCCATCCGCCGAGCAGTCGAACAGGCCAGTCGGATCCTCCTGCCTGCTGCCACCGCTACATCACCGGCAGCAGCGCCACCTGTGGCCGCGACATCCCCAACGAAAATGGACATTACTGCTTCCTCGCCCCCGGCCAAGGAACCCGCAAATGATCCTACACCGCCGGCACCAGCCCAACATACATCGTCGGCAACAGCCCAAGTCAAATCGCCGGCAACAGCCCAAACGACATCTCCGACCGCCGCGACCAAGTCGCCCGTCGTCGAACACATGGCCGTCGACGAGACCTTACGTCCGGTTAACGAAGATGTCAGCATCGTTGAGGAATCCCCGTTCCCAACGGCAGTCGCCCCACGGTCGCCAAAAATCGGTATCCTCCGGGAAATCCACCCGTGCGGTGGATTGGTCCTCGATTTCCCCGGCCAGGAACCAATCTCGTCCGACAGCGACGAAGAAGAAATCTGACACTGCCCCTCAGGCCAGATTTGTGAAATTGAGTGAACACTTACAAATTACGTTTGTACAGTTGTTTTTGACAATAAAATTGACCTTGGTAGCATCACTGTTTCTAGGGGTGAGTTTGTCAGCACCGGCGGCTCAGTATCAATTTTGCGGTCTCTCAAGAAGCGGACATCCACTTGAGTTACCCCAGCGTGTAGAGTGTAAACCACCGCAATCTTCATGGAGCCCGCGGCGCATGAATGTTACGGTGTATGTCCCTAGCTCGGACCCGATTACAGCCACAGCCTGGAAATGCACATTGCGCTCCCGCAAAGTCTGCACCAACACTGGTTTCTTCGGCTCTAGGGGCATCACTGCAGACGTCATTACCACTCAGCACTTAGCGCCTGCGGCATGCACGCTAGCACATCGCACTAAGATGTTTGGTTCACAAAAACTTGTCGGCATTCGCCCTGGCTTTTATAGCACAAACCAAACATTGGAAGTGATGTACGAATGGTGCTGCAGCGACGTCTGCAAGACAGTGACTAACCTCTTCATCGAGGAGGGACATGTCGCTTCGTGGGACGGCACTACGGCCCTAAGCACCTTAGGCGATGTAGGTGGATGCAGTCCCACTGCAGGCCAGTGCACTACTCTAGACGGGGTCATTGTCTGGCCTGCACAAAACTTCACGGCGCGGTGTCATTATCACCCCAAGGGAAATTACACTGCGTCCATGTCAGGGAACCACGTCATCATCGATAATCTGCAGGTTGCCCTCAAGATCCCGGGAAACTCCCGCGTCTTCCAACTGTGCCCAGAACTACGTTCCACCACAGTCCGGACGGATCAGGGTCTTCTCCTTCGCATCCACGGGAGATACAATTTGACCCAAAACTTGTTCAGAATGGCAACCGACAGCCGTCCCGATCCTGTCAATGCCAAACTGAACTATCTGGCTCAGCAGATCAAGGAGTCGGAAATTAACCGTTTCCGGTTCACGTGGCTTGAGCTCTGCTCTCACGCTCAACGCTATCTTGATCTGACTTGGCAGTTGCTTCGCTTCGACCCTACCCTGGGTGCCCGGGCATTCCTCCAGAGGAATGACCTGACGGCGGAATTCACAGGGGACGCGCTGACAATATGGCCGTGTCAGAAGGTCAACGCCACCTACGTTTACCACTCGTACCGGGTGGGGAACGTTTGCTACAAGTACTTACCTGTACAGGTTGGCGGCACTATCTACTTTGCCACCCCCGGTGGTCCGGATCTCATTAAATCTAGCCCAATTGTGCCGTGTCATCACCACTTTACAGGGATTTTCCGAAATCGCTCGGGCTGGTTTACTGAGTCTGGCGCGGTCCATGTGAGCCACATCCCACTGGAACTCTTCTGGAAGCAGCGTTTCAACATCACTCACTTTGAGGCACCGGCGCTCTTCCATGACCAGTTGGCGATGACCCCTTCAAACTTTGCCTTCTTTAAACAGTACGTTTACAAGACTGAGCAAATTGAAGCGGTACTCAACCGGCTGGTAAACTTTACCGCTGGTCTATCCCTGCAACCAGACGCCATCTACCAGGCCTTTGCAGGGGTAGGAACCGACATCAAGGCCTCTCTGGAAGGTGTCGGTTTGGCAGCAAACCATGTTATTACGGGTCAACAACACACCCTCGCCCAGGGCTTGCATGCTGTCCTGAGCGGGCCGGTCCAGTTGATCTTTAACATCCTAATTACCCTGACAGTGCTGATCGGTGCCGGATACCTTGCCTATCTTGGTGTATCTTATTATCTCAGCTACCGTCTGCGGAGCAAACAGGTCAGGTTTGTTAGCCGTTTCTCCCCGTTGGGTCTTTACCGTAAAGTCCAACGCTGGATCGGTTTTCACTACGTGCAAAACGATGTGCCCTCCCAGCTTGACCGAATCACACCGTGCTTCGTCGTGCTGCTGGACACCAAGGAAACTCCTGCTTTCCTTGACACGGGTTGCCCACGCACTATCATTAGCCAACGTCTTCATAAGGCCTTGGCTAAAGAAAGTCCGAAGGCGGTCATGGCGTTCCAGCAACATCATGACTTTAACCCATTGATGAGCATCAATGGTAAAGCCGTGCATACCATCCTGTCGGGACCATATGAAATCATGTTGCCCGGAAACCGCCAGCCGAACACACGGATCGATGTACATCTCCATGTGTGCAGGACTACGTCTCCCTTCTGGGCACCTGTTGACCTCATACTCGGACTGGACTTCTTAGAACAGTTCAAGAACATTATGTTTGACTACCAACGTAATGTTTGTCGGCTGGACGCGGTGGAATTACCCCTCCTGCTGACCACGCCGGAGATTGACCAGATCGACCCCTGGTGGGAGAACACCCGTGCTCTCTCGCGAAACTCACACAGGTCGGGATCACGATCGCGGTCCAGGGCTTCGTCCATCTCTCGGCCACACTCACGGGCCTCCTCAGTTGCCTCATCACGTGGGTCAACTAGGGGATCCCGGGCCTCTTCTAGACGGGCAAGTCGTCATCTGTCGACCTTGCACGGGTCAGGTTGCCCTCGACCTCCGCCTGGAACCTCTCCAGTTACGCTAGAGAAGGGCCGATACCGTGAGCCAAGTGATTCAGATGCTCCGACATCACCCGTGCCAAACGCGCCTCCGCTATCGGACACCGAGGTTGAATCACTAGGAGCTACTCAGAGTCCGAAGGATCACTCAGACCACGTACTAACGGTGCAGGATGAGTCCACCCTTCTAAATGACCCGGAACCCTCCGTCGGATATGCTCTAGTAGGTCTTCTGCGTCGTACGGGACTGCCGATTCCAAAGCGGTCCGGTAAGACCAAACACGCTAGTGGTGCCACCACACCTGATTCCGGTCATGTGGTCACTGCTTTCTACCCAAATGATATTCGGACACCCCATATCAAAGTTCTCCTCAACAACTGGGTAGAAGTGAAGGCACTGGTCGACACAGGAGCTGTTTTCTCACTCCTGGACCACAAGTTAGCGGCCCAGCTGCCCAACTTGTCACTATCACCAACCAGGGCACGCCCTATCGCAGCCAACGGGTCCCCGATCCCACTGCTAGGAGCAGCCTACATCACAGTTACAGTGGCTGATGTCTCTGAACGGATTCAGGTCCAAATACAGGAGAACTGTTCAGCTGAACTGGTCCTTGGAACCAACTTCCTCGGCCGGTTCAATTGTGTCAGTTTGAACTGGGAGAAATCTTTCCTCCAGTTCAAAGAGAGCAGAATCCCCTGTGACGGTCTCATCCACAGCCCACCTTCTGCCCGCGGCGCTTTGCCCCTGAAGGACTTGGTGATTCTGGAGCCTCGCTCCCTGACACGATTCACTGTACCTGTCCCACCAATCTATACGAACGTGCCTGAGGTGGCCTTCTTTCCGAAGCACCTCACCGGATCTCAACGACATGTATATTTTGCTGGAAGCGTCAGTACCGTGACCAACGGTCACATACCACTTCAGGTAGTTAACCCGAGTACTCATTCCGTGGTTCTCTACCGGCACACGACCATCGGTCATGTGCAGATGCATAGTGAGCCCTCACGGGAATCACCGGTCGACTCAGACACCGTCCTCGACCGTCAGTGGGTCGAAGCCAATGCTGTGATCTCACCGGACATCTCCCCTCGGGACCGGGCAGCCTTACTCGATCTGCTGGTTGCATACACCGACCTTTATGCTCTTGATGAGAAGGACACAGGTTCCACTGATCTCATCCAGCACGAAATCAGCACGGGCAATGCCCGCCCAGTCCGCCGTTTCCCTTACCGGTCCTCACCTAAGGAAAAGGATCTCATCATGCAGGAGGTCAAGGCGCTCCAGGGGAAAGGTATTATTCGGCCCAGCACGTCTCCGTGGGCTACTAATACCGTCCTGGTGCGCAAGAAAAACGGTTCTCACCGGATGTGTGTTGACTTTCGTGGTCTTAACGAGGTCACGAAAAAGGATGTCTACCCTCTCCCGCGGATAGATGACATCCTCGACACACTCAAGGGTATGAAGTATTTCACTACCCTTGACCAGGCTAACGCTTATTGGTCAATCCCGATTGCCGAGGCCGATAAAGAAAAGACGGCTTTTAATACGCCTATTGGACTTTACGAATTCAATTACTTGCCTTTCGGTTTATGCAACGCGCCAGGGACATTTCAACGCCTTATGGACCTCCTCCTTACTGGAATCCAATGGCGCACGGTTCTGACTTATCTCGACGACATTTTGGTGTTCGGGAACTCTCACACCCAAATGCTTGAGCGCCCGGCAGATGTGTTCGCCCGTCTTCGCCGGGGTGGAATGAAGCTCAGACTGAGCAAGTGCAAATTCTCGCACTCAGAGGTAGAATACCTAGGCTATCGCATCTCACAGAGCGGCCTAGAACCTGACCAAGCCAAGCTGGCCGCCGTCCAAAACCTACCCATTCCACAAAACGCCAAAGACATCAAGTCCTTCCTAGGCCTCGTGTCTTACTACAGGCGTTTCATCCCTGGTTGTGCCCGGCTCAGCGAGCCCCTCACCAAGCTCTTACGGAAGGAAACTACTTTCCAGTGGTCAAAACCTCAGCAGGAGGCGTTCGATGAACTCCGCCGCCTGCTGACCAACCCTCCTATCCTGCGCCATCCGGACTTTTCGAAATCCTTTATCCTTCAAACTGATGCAAGTATTTCGGGGATAGGAGCGGTTCTTAGCCAGTTAGACGAAAATGGATACGACCATCCTGTCGCGTACGCCAGCCGAGGGTTAACAGCGGCCGAGAAAAACTACTCCATTACAGAACTGGAGACTCTCGCTGTTGTCCATTTCGTCAAGCACTTTCGACCATACCTCTTCCAGCACGAGGTGGTCGTTCAGACTGACCATACCGCGGTCAAAGCAGTGTTGGAGAAGCCTAACCCCTCTGCTCGGATCGCTCGGTGGGGACTCGCGCTCGCCGAATTCAAACTGACAATTCGGCCGCGAAAAGGTCAGTCTAATGGTAATGCTGACGCATTATCATGCCTGCCGGATCCTAACTCCCTCACCGGTCAGAGTATTGATGATACTCCACTCTACAGACCTGAGGGGCACGTTATGATGATCACCGATGGTGCGCAGCACCTGGCGCGATCCAGACCCTTGACCGATGGTGTGCAGCACCTGGCGCGTTCAAGTAATTCAGCACCGATCACTGTTGGCGCGGAGCGCCCGGTACGATCAGAGTCTTATGCCGAGATATCCGTCGGTGCGCAGCACCCGGACCTTTTCGCTGCTCAGCTGGAGGATCCGGAATTAGCCGACATCATTCGCTCTCTTAAGCCTCTGGGCGACCAGAATGATGTGCGAGGCTACCATCTGTTGGATAACGTTCTTCAGAAATGGACAGGCGAGTCCAATAAGATCGTCATACCCAGATCCATGGTTACTACCATTATCCGGGCTCATCACGATGACATCTTAGCTGGACACTTTGGTGCTAAACGTACTGCGCGGCTCATTGCTCGCAGATACCACTGGCCCTCCCTCAGTCGGGATGTCAAGTCCTTCTGTCAGCGGTGTGATCTTTGCCAACGGAATAAGCCCGCTCGACAGAAAACCACTGCGACCCTGAAACCTATCACCATCACGGGACCGTTTCACCGGGTAGGTGTCGACTGCATGGGACCAATGACCACTAGCGAAGCTGGCAACCATTTCATCGTAGTCTTTATCGACTACTTTACGAAATGGGTCGAGGCTTTTGCTACTCCGGACATCACTGCGCACACCATAGCCCGGCTGTTTGTAACGCAAATTGTCTGCCGGCACGGGGCACCGCAGATTCTTCAATCAGATCGTGGCACTGATTTCACATCAAAACTGATGACTGAGATCACTGCGATCTGCGCAACGAAGAAAATCCACTCTACCGCCTATCACCCGATGACCAACGGCGAAGTGGAAAGAGCTAATCAGACGCTAGCCACACGGCTACGTATGTATGTTCATCAAGGACATACCGATTGGGATGAACACCTACCATACGCTGTGTTTGCCGTCAATATCAGCATGAATGAGTCAACAGGGTACTCGCCCTTTGAACTCATGTACGGTCGCACACCCATGCTCCCTGTTGATGCCGCGCTCTCATTCAACCCTCCGGCCCATATCATCAATGTTTCCTCATATGATATGGAGGTCAAACGTCATTTCACGAATGCGTTAACCTTAATCCAGAGTCGGATTGAGAAAGCACAGGAAGCCTATGCACGGTCGTACGACCGGAGGGCACATGATGTCTCGTACAAAGTAGGGGATCAGGTGCTCAAACTGCGCACCTCCAGCAAATGTGGACTCACTCCTAAATTGCTGCCCATCTACGATGGACCCTACCTGGTGACAACTGTGGCATATCCCAATGTCACACTTCGTCTCGAGATGGATCAGGAAGACACTGTACATGTCAACCAGCTTCGACTTTACGTGTCCCCTGAACAACCGAGTGAAGCAGAGGATACACCTCCCACTTCACAGGCAACGGATTCGGCACCCTTATTGTATCCCTCAATAAGCCGGGACTTTACACCGAATCTGATTGACCCACATCTTGATGCAGAGGTCCCCGACCCGTAACTCAGGATGCACTCTCTTCACTGTCCCCGCTTACGGACGAGGACGTCCTTTTTCGAAGGACCGCCGTGCCCCTCACGAAGTATCCACTCTTGTCCATGCTGGATCTTAGCGGATAGAAGAGAGCGTTCAGCAACCTAAGCGTCACGCCTTAGGCGCATCCTCACGCGATAGCCTACACCTCTCAGGGTGCATCCTCTGCGATAGCCCGACAATCTGTACCTCACTGGGCGCATCCTCGGCGATAGCCTACATCTTGCCCTGAAAATTTTTCTTTTCTGTGTTCCAGACCTTCGCACAGGATATTCAATGTCGGCAACTTCACGCATCAACAACCTCCGGTCACCATATCACCGAACGAATTACGATCAAAGAAGGCGTCATCCGCCGACAACCCAACGGACCTATTCGACCACTCTCGCCGTCACACCTTGGAATGACCTACGACCACGGACACGCCGTATAAAACCTCACTACTGACCACTGCAAGGACGAGGACGCCCTTTTTCGAAGGACCGCCGTGTCACGTGCCGCTCAATTCTCCAACGTCACGTGATTCCGATCATGCCGACATTTTGTTATTTTTCATGTTTCGTTTATTACTCGATCATGCTTTTGTTTATTTCATTTTTACACATACATTTTACGTTCGTTTTTATATTTTTCATGCATTTCTATGTTTCGTTTTGTTGTATTTTTATTTCTTTACAAACGCGGGCTACAGTAGGCCCTTTAGCTAAAAACTTCCGCCAGTCGTGCTCCACGAGCACATGGCTATTTTTGGTGCGCTCACGCACCTCTTATCATCAAAAATTAGCGTCGTTTTTGTTACGCAAAACGACTAGCTAAGAAGTTTTAGCTAAAGACGTTCATATGCTTAGCATAGGCACTGCAGTCGGCCTCAGTGCTAAACGCATGTGAATGAAAAAATGTCTATGTGCTCATAGGCATCTTCTGCATCGCGTCTAGCTGCAGAAGTTAGCTTGAGCGCCGAGAAACTCCGCCCAAGCTGCAGCTGTAGCCAAACATGTCCTTAAAAGGACATGTTTCTTTAGTTTTTCGCTCATTCTTGGGTTCACCAAGCTTTTCGTCCGGTTGTCACTTCGCGTCCGCCGCCCTGCTCAATTTGCATATTTTTATATACTTGACTGCGTCCGCCGCCTATTATTTTAAATAAATTTGCATACCCTTGCATCTCTTACTGCGTCCGCTGCTCACCGCCTACAGTACCCCCCTGCCCATCAGTGCCAGGTGTCCGACCGCCCCGGTTCGTGAATTAAACGTTGGAGTTTCGCCTTCTGCTCGCTCCCGCTCCCTCCCGCTCGCCGCCGTTCGCCGCCTAGGACGTTTGAGGATCGTATCCCCCGCTCCCAGTGCCAGAAGACCGAAAGCATCCAGGGACTTGCCGCCCGTTGCGTCGTAATCGCTTGAGAAACAGGACTAGGTGAGTCTTCTCAGGGGATTATTGTTATTTGTGGGTTATTTGTTGGGAAATCCTTCCTAAGTCGGTTTCCCAAGGTTTCCACAGATAAGTAGGGCCTCCACCTCTCAGGTTCGGGCTAAAAGGGGCTGTCTAGTTCATAATCGGGTCCCATAATTTAGGTCATTTTACGGGTGACCCTGTCCCCACTCTCACTGAGTAGGACTCGGGGATTGTCGCACCTAGCCTGGCAGCGTTGTCCGTTACCCTACAGCAAGACCCCAAGGACAACTCCAGAGAACCAACTATAGACCTCTCTATAGCCACCATTTGCCAGGTTAGGCCCCAACGCCAACTTGGGAAGCCTGGGGAAAATGCCAGTATCCATCAGGAGTCACAGCCTATTACTCACTGTAATAGGATCAATCTGATATGGTTCACCATCAATGTGGCGTCTAAAACACGGTATTACCTGATGAGATACCCAAACCTCCCCAGCTCTCCCAAGCTAAACCTGTCATACACGTGACATGGCGTAAAATGTGACACATTAAAAGCTACATATAGAAGCATTCAAACACATAACGGTATTCAAGAATTTGTACATAGTCCTCTAGGCTTTTACCGAATTGATATGTGTTTTTTAACAATAAAACGAAAATAGCATAGAAGGCACGGCTGTTCGTCATATTCTAATGTGCCTTTTGTGTTAGCTAGTGGTTCAAAGTATCATAATGAAGTGTATCCAACATAGATATAGGAAGCTACAGAAATCTGGAGGCATCAGGTGGAAGGGGGTGTAAAAACTCGTCTCTGCATTCATAAAATGTACAAGCTCTGAAATAGCGGTTTTTGAACGTTCCTACGGTTTTGCTTCATTTCGGAAGCAAACGGAGACTTCCTTCTAAAGTTGGCCAAAATGCCTACGGGATCTCTGGTCAAATCTACTGGTGGTCTATCTATACCGCATTCTATGGTGTATAAACACTCGTAGAATTGTTGGTCGCTGTTGCGAAACAGTGGCTGTAATGGGACAGCCTCTAAGGGACAGTTGGCTATAGTGGGACGCCTGTTGATAGTTTGGTGACTGTAGTGAGGCAATGGCTGTAGTGAGATGGGCCCAAAAATATGTAGTTCGGGATCTCAAACAAAGCATCGGCTCATAATTTTCCTATAAGTAAAATCCAATGGCGAAAATTGGAAAAATCCGATGATCTTAATATTGCTTAGGACCTGGTGTATAACGAAATCAGTTTTCTAAACTCCACGCTAGTTTTGACTGTGATCGGGTGATCGATCACTGGATTGTCATCTATATACAGAGAACCAGATTTTAGAAACATTGACCTACTGCAGCTAAGAACATCAATCCACCATAGAGTTTCGTAAGTATAAAGCTAAAAATGTGATAAAAAATATTTTTAATTGCAGCTGCAATTCGGATACGTATAACGAAAAAAATTTAATATACATAAAAGCGTAAAAAATTGAAAATTTTCTTTCCTAATGTTGGTCTTTGTAGCGGATTTTTTTTATTCTTTTGCAATATATCAAAACCCTAATTAATAATTCCAATATCAATATAAAAAACTGTCTTATTTTTTCCGAAAAAAAGAAAAATGGAATGGCAGTGCATTAAATGCTTGCATTTGTGTCAGAGTGCGTGGAAGCAGTATGTGAGTTTTCCCCATCGCGTGTTTCCTAAGATAGTTTCCTCCACACGTCCGCATTATTCGACAATCCATGGTTTCTAGGATAACGGCAAATAAGAAGTTTACTTTTGCACGAATGAGTGAAATTGTTGAAATCACTATTCCTTGTGGTTTTTAGAGCCCATTTTTTCGAATTTTACAGCCAAATGTTTCATGAACGCAGAAATGGTTGAAAAAGTTCAAGTTTCATTCAAACGTCTTTCTTTTTTGCACATGGAATGAAACAAGGATACAATACTGGAAATCTGGATAGGCATCTTTCTTATTACAATGAATGAGAGAATACGCGAGCACCAATCAAGGGTGAATTTCAGGAATCCAATGCAATGCTGGCCCTATTTTCTGATCACAATTCGATGTTGTTGGTTCCAGTTCACGATGAAAGTTTCCTTGTCTCAACACCAGTGCATGCAGCAGGCAACAAAAGCATTGATAAACGTTTCACAAGCAAATTTCGATTGTTAATGAGAAAAGGTATAGTCTGGTTTTTGACGAAGTACATAGAAAAATGGCAAAACTATAACTGTGTGGTCAAATCGTTCAGGCAAAAATATTACTACAGTATTTTTCACTCAAAAATTGCTAAAGGTTAGCAGAGTACGACCATAAAGTCGTAGTCCTATGCGACACATAGTTTAGCAGGAAATCGGAAAAATATGTAATTCTACGTTTTTCCAGTTTTATAGTTTGCAAGTAAACGGGGTAAAGTGGGACTAGAGGGATAAAGTGGGACACTTTTTGAAAAACTTTTTGTCGCTTTTTTTTCTTAGTGTGTTAACTTTTGTGTTTTCTTCAATGAATTTTTTAATAGAGTGATGTTTTTGCTATCAAACTAATATATTTTTGTTTTCTGATGTTTAGTTACCTGTGAGATAGGGCTCCCGAGCCGGAGCACTTAAATTTTCTGTTTTTTAAGGTCGCAAACTTCTTGCCGGCGAAGTACGAAATACGACATTATCCGGTCGTAATTATTATCCAGTTGCATTATATTAGCATTAAATATCCTTGACTTCTTTTTTTTAAACATCTTCAGTGTCCCACTTATAACAATACAGAGTCAAAACTGCATTTTATACGTTTTTTTCGAGAGTGTCCCACTTTTGACGAATTGGGGGATAAAGTGGGACACTTTTGGAATTTAAAAAAATGAACCCCGATGTGAGTTGACTCACTAGGTTTTCACATACTCTTATCTAATCTATTAGCCATAAATCAAAAAAAAATTACCGATATTGATCAACTTTAGCAGAGGTTATAGAGTTTTATCCAAAAAACCCCATCAAACTGTCCCACTTTAGCCCGTTCTACGGTATTTCAAGAAAAACTGTCTATAGCACGCTGTTGTTGTTTAAGGATCCATCAAATAAAGGCAATTAAATCGGTGGGACATTAATCACATCATACAGATGATGTAATTTATACCCATTGATTCCAAATTACTTGTAAATATTCCCAATTTGCTATAAATCTTCATGAAGTCGCACTTTTTGTACAAAAGAATCAGGTCCAATACACAGTTAGGAAGGGGCGTAGCATTTTCCATGACCAGTAATTGTTCTCAGAAGTAGGTGAGTACTTTTTACGGTTCTCACTTATTCCCATCAGATAAGTTCTCATGAGTTTTCTACCTCCCATCAAATAATAGGAACGATCCAGAATTTCCAATAAAAAATGTTTGCTTGTTAGATAGGAATGTACACACCTTTTCTATAATCTACCACTCCCAAAGCCAATGGCTATGCATGATGAATTATAACTTATGAATGAAGCATTTCCTCACAACAAAAAATCATGTTGCTAACCAAGCACAACCAAGCATGCTAACCAAGCATCCAAAGTCCACGTTTCAATCTATAAGTGCTCAAACGTGCCGATCGCGCACTGCACTCGTGTGGCGTCCAATGCACGTTCTAAAGATCATAAATTATCGAATGGCAAAAAAAGGCTATTTTTTGTTCCTTAAGTAACCGTCCGGCCCACAACATCCCCCCCCAAAGTCTTCAATTTACGGACAAAGATTAGACCATAGTCTAGAAAGAAAATCGCATTCTGTTAGCAACGACTCACCGACATGAGGTCGGAGCTTCGGTTTTCAATCTATCAGAACTATAAAAATCATTTTCGGCATGTCGACGTCCTCCCATGGAAACGAGGGTACAATGCCCAATTGCCTGGGAAACTTTGCCCACCCATCAATAGGGAAAATGAGGATTGGTGCGGAAAAAACACAGGAAACCCGAAATAGTTCCGCAATAAACAATAGTAATGACGATGCTCCACTGAATGATAAATTTTTGCTATTCAAATTTCTGATGAACGTTGAGAAAAAGATGGTTTACCTAAATGAAAATTATCAGGCTTACAGAATGTTGTCAAACCGCTGTGCGTGCATGACTCGAATTACCATGGACATATGTTAGACAACCATTTCATCACGCCTGATTGCTTCTAACGATCACGTCCCAAAAAATTGCTGAGTAGACTGCTAGAAAAATCATGTCGACAGAAGTTTTACCAGAACAAAACGAAGTGATCGTACAGAAAATGTGGGTGTGTTGACGATATTCAACATCTATCAGTAAAAATAATCGAAAATGGATCAAGCAAAGTGGAACGCTTTCTAATTTATCAATGTATATTAATCGTAAATGAATAGCTAATTGTCTGTGCAAACATGTGTAATCAGGACCGATATGAAAATTCCAATCATAATGAAAGAAAACAGAATACATTTTTTTCTGATAAGCAAGATATGGAAATCGCTAATGAAACTTTTTTGTTTCCTTACGTAACTTTTCTTCAACTCTCTACTCTTATGCTCTCAGCCACTACAATACGTGACATTCTTTTTTTCGGAGACATTTTTGTTCATCAAGCCTTCATTGTAGGAGTTTGTTCATTTCTCATCCGCATATCTTAGCTAATTAAAGTTGCGGGATTTATAGATTACCGTGGCCAACCCGTGCCGTCCTTAGCTGACTTGATAGTCCTAGTGTATGATTCACAAACTTCCCAGACCTGCTCTAGAAATCTCGGGCTAACCAGATCACTGGGTCTCCAAAACTCTCGCCCGTTCTGCCGGTCGCTGACGACAATCGATCTACTCTGTCTTTGACATGGCCTCCGTTTGCTGCTGTATAGGAAGTATAAATCGAAACTTTATTCACGGTAACTGATCCAGACAAGTCATACCCTCCCTATCTGGCAGAGAGAGTTTTCTTCTTGCAAGTTCGACCGTAGACAAATCGTCCCTTTAATTTGGTGCCGCCAATCGCCGAATCATAATCATTGAATAATTAAAGAAACAGACAACGAGTTTGAATAATGTTTTATCGTGGCGAGCTACCAAAACCGCAGTGGCTGCAAATTGGCCCATGAAGAGAAACCACTGGTTATGAAGGAGAGGAAAACGCACAAACTTTCACCAAACATCAACTTTTTATTTTGTGCAAGGTTAATGGGCAAAAAAAGACCCTATCAACTAATTCAGGTAGATGCAGAAAAGAAGGAAAAAAATGACAAAACGGGAAATAGGAAATGAATGTAAAACCTATGGGTAGGAATCATTAGCGCAGTCGGGCCAAAAGCGCAGCCAAATGTTCAAAAGCGCAATCAATGCAAATGGGTTCAAAAGCGCAGTCAGTGATGAACTATTCTACAATAGTTTAAAGGGTCAAAAGCGCAGGCAACAGTTAGCTACAGACAAAATTTAACCTAAAAATGGATATAAATTTTTCGAAAACTGAGTGGGCATGCTACACGACAATAATACTTAAAAAATGCATCTCATTAAGAAAAAGCGTAGTTTTTTGGCCTCTTTTTGAGTGCTTCCAAAAATAGGCAACTTGTACATGGTGCTTAGTTCACAAAAGCGTTTTCGACTGTTGTTCCATCGTTTGTAAAATCGTTCTTGTCAATTTCCTCCGAATTGTACCATTCCAATGAATTTCGGTGAAGCGAGCTACGTGTTAAATCATTCTCTGAAAACCAAGATTCTTTCGTTTGCACATCCTTTAAATTCGAATCAACTTTACCAATTTCGTAAAAAATCGCTTTATACATACACATGTCACTGAAAAGCAAAATTAAGCATTATATCTGCAATTAGCAAGTTCCGAAGCAACGTTAATGCTAACGAAACATATGACTGCGCTTTTGAAACTGTTGGCTGCGCTTTTGATGATCCTGTGCTATTAAAACAACTGTGCTGCGTTTTTGAAGCAACTGCGCTTTTGAACTAACTGCGCTTTTGACCTCCAATCAAATCTATTACCTCAAGTTACGGTAAGAATATTTAGTGCAAAGGAAGTTTTAATTTCATGTTAGAACGTGGTCGCCAAGCCAAATCCTACTTGTGGCAACAGTTGTAGGTCGACCAACATCGCTTCTGATAACTCTCAGTCAGGCCCCAGATAATTATGACGACTTGGTGTAGTGTTATGATCTGTCCAGATTATTAGAGATTAGGTATCTATGGTTATAAAGGGAGAGCTTGCAGTGCTTGGAGTACCCAGTCCAGTGCAATAACATTAAATAGACGAGAACCACATAAGTTAACCCCTATGCCAGGATTGTCGGAAATTCCGGTTATCCAAAGTTCTGCGACTTCAAGTGTGTCGTCAGACGACTCCCTCCTGTGGCCGAAAAGCATCCCATAAGGCTATCTGTGGAGCATAGGATGGAAAAAAGAGGAGCGAAGGACAAATTCTTGGCTAAATCTCAGCAGATATGGTCACTGATAGCGGGATCAGATGGCTAACCTGGCAACCTTCGTGTGAGATCGGCTCTCATATGATTGTATTTGGTGGTACTAAGCCTGGTGACCCACCTATAAGGAGAATTTAGTGGGTATGGTACGTAAAGATTAAAATATATATAATATAAATATAAATAGGAAAAGCTACTTCAAACCATTTTGCATGGGACCAAAAAGAAGGGGTAAAATAGGAAATGCAAAAGAACCTAGAAACTACTAGGTCAAGTTATAGCAATAGAAAGTGTTAAGGAGGAGGTTCGGCATCATATTGTATGGGCAAATTACCCATACGACAAAGTTATGAATTGCAGAAATTATGATAATTATGTAGCACGCTGAACATGTTCAGATACACAGAGCTTGAAATCATGAAAAGACTAGAAAGTTATCATATTCTAATTTTTTAACCTCGCCTTGGTTCCCGTTGTCTATAGTCAGCTTGCTATAAAATGCTTTTGAATCAAGAAATGACAAAAATTGGCGCTGCCGCTGACATCTTTTACACAAAGCTTTTACGAATTACGATAGAATTGAATAGTGGACAGCGTTTTTTCAACTTTGAAAAATTATCGGAAAATGATATTTAAAGAATTATAGGAGTTGCGTTGCTTCGTCACAGTGTACATTTTACAGAATTTGTATTGCTTAAAATGTCCAAATACTGCGAACATACAAGGCATCGAACGTACGACTATCAAACATTATTTCGTGAAAAATCCACAGAATCACTCTCAAATCCCGTATCGGTGCTTGCACATCATTTCCAACGAACGCTCTTTGTCGTCCAAAGTGAAATCGACCCGGTGATCCGATGAGGCGACCAAAGCCACGCTACTGGGCACTACCCTGACTACGCCTTGGGCCACGGCTATCGACCTGCCAAAAGTCAAACTTCTTTTTTCGCAACTGTCCTTCCTTCTTGGCCTGCACAGTTTGCACAATAACAACCATTTGAAAGCTTGGCCGAATTCTTTATTAAACAACGAATAAATGAACGGGTTGATGGCCGAATTACAGTATCCCAACCACGTGACCGTCGTGAAAATGATCGTTCGATTGTTTCTATAAAAATAATTGATAAATTTTTCACATGATCGTTAATCTGACAAATTATATTGAATGATTACTCGTCGGGGATGCAACTTTTGCATACGCCCAGTAGAACGTTGATGACGAAGAAAGGGAGCCAACAAGTGATGAAGCACGTGACAACGATGCCCAACGTTTTGGCAGCTTTGCTTTCTTTCAAAAGTAATCTGAACGAAAATAGGAACGTAGAATTCCATTTCTGTACTTAAGTTGATTTTATTCACTTTTTGATAAGCATTTGTTCCACTTTTTTACTTCCGAAGGTAGGTTTCAATGGTATAAAATTTCGAAATAATGCATGTTAGTGCATTTTAAGAAATGCTGAATTATTACGAAGTTTGAAAGCCTCCGTGTAGCAGTGTAAAATCAGTCTTTAACCACATGATGCACTTTTTTGATATTTGTCAGTTCTACCAAATGTTGTATGCTTGTACCCTTGTGGTTTCTTAGAGCATGGTTCTGCAAATTTATGCAAATTTCTGTGTAAGAAAAGCATACGGAGGAAAAACTGACTCAATCCATTTTGAATGATCGACGTTGTGATCGTATGAACGTGCGTTCAATAAGGAAAAACTAGTTTGCTTATTACTGCAATCAATGAGAGAATTTTTCTCGTTAGTGAGCAGCAAACAGAACAGCTGAAAATTTCCTTCAATAACCTGCTTCAATGGTCAAAATTTCTCGGTTATCATTCAGGTATCGATACAGTTCTGCACGAATCGACAGTGGATAAGCATGATGTTTTTCAACGATTTGGCCCTCCACACTCTCATAATGAAATTTAACGTTTTTCTACACTATAAACGATTTCGCTACGTAAAAACTGTGTTTCCTTGTCGGCTAGAAAATGCACTATGTGCAATTTCATAATTAAAGACTTGAAATTCCTCGACACAATGCTCCATGATTCAATAGTTTATGAGTGGTTCATAACTTTCCAGTTGCTGCAGTGTCCAGGTAAGTAAATTTAGCTTATCGGAACGCATGAGATAATTTCAGCTGCTGTAAATTCTAAACTCCAGACTGGTCCGGCAGTTCGAAGTTAAAGTACTGGACTATTGAACTCATACAGGAATTCAGTACCCTATAGATTTAAGCAACGGCATCCTGGCACATATTTTATTTTATGACATCTCCCGATGCTCCAGGATGAACTGTTGACGAATCTGACGCTAGTCGAAGATTGAATGTCACTGTCGCAGGTAACGACGATTAGGTTCACCTTTAAGGTCCTAGTATACTTCAACGGCCGGCGGCGGCCGGCGGTGGCCGGCGCCGGTCGGGGCCGGACGGTGCCACATGAAATATTTCTAAACCGGCGCCGGCCGTCACCGGTTGCAAATTTTTGCTGCTACACTTCATCCGGTGCCGGCCGTGAGATACATACTGCAAACCTACGAAAAAATGATAAAATACCAAGATGCATTTTTTGCACCATAAATCCTCTGTTATAACATACTCGACGGCTAGCGACGGTTCAGAAATTTCGATTGAATCGAAATTGACAACCGGCGCCGGCCGGCGCCGTCCGTCATCAAAAAGACGAAGTATAGCAGCTTGAAACCGGCGCCGGCCGGCGCCGGCTATGAGCTGCTATACTTCTTACAATGACGGCCGGCGCCGGCCGTCGAAGTATAGCAAGGCCTTTATGTCTCTTTTTTACTATGAAAGCTACAAAATCATCTTCTTTCCTAACTATGATACAATGCTGACTATGAAGAAATTATGAAAAATGGAAATGATTGTTCTCCGGAACTTCGAGAAACCCTACAACGAGAAATAATTTTTGAAACGCAATAAATCCAACACTGTTCGAAAGATCTCTTTGAGCTCTATTGGAAAACATTTTTCATATTTGTGTACCCTTATTTTCGACAGAAGTATGGAAAGTGCGAATCTCCCTTAAACTGAGTTTATTTTTCTTACTTGGCCCTAATTTTCGACAAACGTCCGACCGACTTGCTGGTCATATTCGACCCGCAGTCCGTGCTTTCCTCGTCCCTGAACGTCAGCTTAGGTGCCACTGGTTGCTCCTGACGCTGCCGCGGGCTGCACATCGTGTTGGTCGACGAATATCTTTGCATACAAACCCGGCGTCTGAAAGACCGCGGCAGCGGCAATGGCGTTTTCTGCGATGGCGTCGCGGCGCGGTCGCGGAGCGGTGATTTTTCGTCTACGACGATCGTAGTAGCCGTCGCCGCTTTCCTGTTGGGAAAAATTAGGGCACTGGAGACGGTGACGGACGACAAATTGTCCAATTGGGAACTACTGATGGAAGAATCGTCGGCTCCGGTGGTCAGTAACAGCATACTAACATTAACTATGGTTTGTTGCTGGTTTCCCATCTGGAATAGAAAGGAAGATGAAGCTAGAATATATTGAACAAATTTGAATATTTTGATGAGCAAAAACGTGCACAAAATTTAAAGTGGTGTTTTCGGAAGCTCTCATAAAAATCTTGTGTCGGGTATTTTTTTTTCGAGTTCAGTATCACAGAAGCTTTGTTTAATGTATTTGGATTTCATCTTTAATCAATGCTCATACTTTTATTAATTGTACAAAAATTGGGCAACTTGATTTGTATTTATGTTCTAGATCTTCGCTGTTACTTATTTGAGAACCAGCAGAACTCTAAAATGTAAAAAAATTGAAAGATGCTAAATTTAAATTTTTCAGCAAAATGTAGTCGAATTTTTTTGTGATATAAAATTTTTGTGAGGACGAATTTTTAAAAACACACATTCTGAAACTGATTGTGAGAAGCTGAAAGTTAAAAACTCTGAATTTATTGTCTTGAAAAAAAAATAATACAAGTATGCGTTCAAAATCAACGGATTTTTCATTACAATACAACAATGATACCAAAAACCCTTGTTCATTATAAATAAACTTGACTAAAAAGTTACTATGGTAATGGAAACTAATGAAACGGGTATACTATATGATATGCAGATAAATCAAGGATTTGACTGACACTATTTAGTTGTGTCATTTGGACCATTTTGGAAATCACTGATGGCTCCAAACTATTCAAAAAGCTCTGTTTCAGTTTATGACCCTATCCACTGACTTCAAGAATGCTGCTCTCTGCTATGTCGCTTTTGCGGAGAAAAAATATCTTCATGAATCTGTAATGTTGAAAGTCACAGAGGATTGAGATAGTCAGAATCTGAACCGCTCTCTTAAAGTAAAATATTAGCCTTACGAAAGAAATTTTAAATACGTTCAGTCGTGCTTGTAGTTAAAATATTGATATGGTTATCCTATGTTCGAATTCGTGAAATTTTCTGCCTCCGGAATTTCAAATTAACTTTACCGTACATGTTATTGGGAGGAAGTACCGTAGGAATCCTCCATGAGAAATCGTGAAAATACCTATTCACGACCCTCTAAGATTGACCAAACATGAGGCCACCATAGGCTGCTGTATGGTATCCCATCAGTAACGACGAATAAAGACTGAAAAAGTCCATTTCTTGACAAGTGATGATTTTGAAAAAAATTATCAAAAGTGTCAATTTTTCGGTAGCTGTACTACATGAATTAATTGTTATTGGTTTTTTGATCACAAGAACTATTTTTCGCTGACTTTTGATGCAAACTCTCTTTCTCCAATGTCAAATTTCGAACAATGTATGACCCCACCCATGAAAAAACCGCTTCGCTAGACTTCCGAGATGCGTTATATGCATTATTGGTAGCAGTGACTTTTTAAAATCAGATATGTCTTGTGTGACCGGGAAACATGTGAAGTCAAACATGGATGGTCGCCTACGCTTTGATTGAGGTTGTAAATTTCAAGTAATACATGTACAGTTAACATACATACCGTTTTGAATTTGTGCTCGTTGCCCGGCGTGCCACCCCTATGAACCCTCATATGGACGCCCGGACTAAAGGCGCTGGTATGTTGGCCCGTCTTTAGCTGGCGCTGAAAAGCGCTGGCCACGATATAAACTCTCCAATAGGCGTAGACGATTATGAATAATGGCACGTAAAACGATATCAGGGATGAAAATACTAAATAGCCCAGATCGTCGGTAAATTCGCAGATCGAATCATTGGTGTACAATTGGGCAGCCGTAAAACGCCACCAAACGATGGCCGGGAATGAAATGATGCAAGAAACGAACCAGACAAGTCCAATGAAAAATAAGGCTCTGGAAATGGGCAAAAAAATTTCTGTGTGGTACAGTGCCTAGCGAAAATTGACCGTTTCAACAGTTTACCGTACATCACTCTGTTTAGTTTTCCAGGTGCCAAGCTGATCTTTTGGTGCTAAGCTTATTGACTACAGTAACTATCTCATACTGTCATTCTTCACAGTTAAGAAAACTGTCAATTCTATGTCACTCATGAATCCTTCCTCTACACATTTTACGGTAGAAATTTTTTCAACGAAGGGAGTTTTGTAAGCTGAAAATCAAAATCCTGTATCGACCAATTATGCTCCAGAAAAATCGTCAGTCTTTTGATTTAATTAATTTTATCAGTTTTGGACTTGATTCAATCAATACGGTGGAATACGAGCAACTTGTGAGGAGAAAAGATTCAAATGACATGCATTAACTTTCATAATTTTTGTATCTTGTTGATGTCAGACCAACTTGTCAAATTCATATTTACAACACAGTCATACGCGGCATGAAATTTATCCTTTAGCAACAACAAGTATCTTCTGTCTGTTTTTCTTGAAACGCTTTCAAAAAATGAAAGTGGAAAGCAGGTACTATTTTATACTTCTAAAATTTTCGGGTTAATCATTATGTCGTATGAAACAAAAAATTTGTGAGCATACTCAACTAGTTTTTAAAAAAATTTAGTAAAAACTCTGTGAATTACTCTATTTACCTGAACTTCAGACTCTTACATTTCAAACATTGAATCTTTGAACAATGCAATAGATTAGGCTTGAAATGTTCACATAATTCAAAAATTACCTTTCCCTAGAAAGAAATGACTGAAATGAATGATCCATGTCAGTAACCTTGTTTCTAGGAGAAATTTTTTATATTCTGCTCAATTTTGCAAATTTTGAGAAACGCGAAGCAGTCGATTGATCAAATTCATTTGGTATAATGATTAAGAATCTATATCAAAATTTGAGATCAAATGGTCGAAGTTATGATGATTCAAGTGTGTTTTCAACTATCAATTCAACTGTCATTTACCAATTTTTTGCTTTTCCACTAAAAAGCGCTTCACAATATGTTGCCTATCCATTTGATCATTTTCCATTCTTCAAATTTCCTCAATCTGCATTTTTGCATTCTTTTTTTTGTTGTCCTCATTTATTCAAGAATTCATTACTTCTGCACGTCCCCGCCATACTGGTACACAAAAAAACCTGAACGGAGTAAATAGTATCCCGTTGACAATCTTATCCTTTTTTCATGTCATACACCTAACGAGACATTCGGCTCAATTCATTACTACTTAATGAAGTCACGTGACGATAAGAAAGTGTATTATTTACTAGCCTAATATAAAAAAATCGGTTTGTACACACTCACTTCCTGAGCGTAATCCTTTGCCGATAATTCAGAGGATCATTGACGGCTATATACCGATCAATGGCCAACAAGCACAAATTCCATATGGAAGCTGTGCTGGCCAAAACGTCGACCGAATGCCAAAAGTCGCATAATTCTAAACCAAAATACCACTGGTGTTGCCAAACTTCGTGAGCTGTAAAAAATCAAATTATTCTCCAAAAATCATCTCTCACTCCAATGGTTTTACAAAACCGATGCTTAGTGTGGAAAGTGGATTCTACTTCATAAAAATGCTGGTCCTTCGTTGATAGTATTTGAAGCCGTTACGCACTACTGTATGAGCGAAAATGCAAGTTATTTTTAGAAGTTTTGCAACACTTCTACATTTCTAGACAAATCTTGATCAAGTTTCAACAACTCTTGTAGTTCATCTTTTCTTTATTGATTCTTATGACGTGAATAAGGCAAAAACAATGAGGAAGTAAAACAATTTTCACAACCCACATCTGTCGCCCATGTCTTGGCCAATCTTGCTGACGTAAAATTGCAGAATAGATTTCTTCCAAAACTATAATTTGTGTTTTATTCGCTTTGTATTTTTTATATTTTTCCACCCCTTTCACTCTATTAATTGCGCCATTTCCCGAATCGCTATTCATCTATGCATAGAGCTGTATATTTGCGTCATCCTAATTTTTTATTTTTCGATTTTTTCCAGCATTTTTATTGCTTCCTTTCAATAATCTCATTTCTTTTTTAATTCATAAAATAATTTTTTTCAAGAGAATCTATTACTCTTATAATAAGAAATTAGACAAAGTCAAATCCTTCCCCGCTGGTGTCATACAAGCTTTTTTCGGATTCCATAAATTTGTTACATTAATATATTTTTCCGACTCTTCTTTTGAATTTTCTTTTTTTTCTCAAGCTTTGCTAATTTCGCTCTAACGTGTTATTTCTGAACTTCCTCATTTCTTCTCTTTCCTGTTTTTTTGGCTTTGTGTGTTTTATTTCACCTCCATCTCACTTATATTAAACGGCATGACGATCAAACCGACGATCAAATCGGCTACGGCCAACGATAAAATCATATAACCGGTCGGCGATTGCAAATTTTTCCGGCACAAAACTACTAAAATGACCATAGAATTGCCGAAAACCGTAATCAAAGAAAAAACGCTCAAAATCGTGAAGACGACTGCGTTTCGAAAAAGGTCAAATTCGGAAGTTTGGCCGTTCCTGGTGATAGTTGACGAAAAATTTACGTTATCATTGCGGTGAAGATAATTTTCCATTACCTGAAAATTGGAAATAGAACGATAAGGGAAGTGAATTCAAGAAAAAATATCAAAATTTTTACTTTAAAAAGTAGTTCATCGGTTTCCGAACTCATTCAGGCATTCAGAGAAACCATCGTCATAAAACTGTGGTAGCAGGAAAAAAACTAGTCTGTTTTTATGAGATGGTTTTGAATTCCAAAAAATGACAAAAAGTACTATCGTCGTCAGAATCGTTCATACAAAGCTTTTACAGTGGATTTTTTCGGCCCAAAAATGTAAAAGGTTAGAATGGTATGCTCACAAAGTACCAATCATGTACGACAGATTATTCAGCGAAAACCATAAGAATTTTAAATATTACTTGCTGTCCAGCTTTATTATTTGGAGGCAAAAGTAAAAGATTATAGCGGCCCAGATATTCATCAAAACTAAAAGCTGCAGAAATCGGAAGTTTTCGGTGAACCTTTCCTTCCTTTGTTCATGTAATATATGATAATTTTCAGATTCAATTTTACATCAGTGACCTTACGGCAACACTCCCCGCCCAAAATTTCCATGATGCCATTTTATTATTTGCTAATAAACGCCCAATTTCGTGTAGAAAATTATTCTTTATTACGTGTGTTTTACTTTCTTACTTTTCTCTTATCGTATTTTTTTCTGCTCACTAATGGTATACAGATCTAATTTGCATCCTGGATAATTATTTTTCGTTTTAATTTTCTCTGAAATGTCATCGTTCCTTTCGTGACTGTGGAGTGGATGAGCGTGGTTTTTATCCCTGTTTCTTCATATTCAGAAGCTAGATGAAGATTGTTCTTCCCTAACAAGGCCTTGTTTCTTTGTGTCAGTTTTTTGCAGGTCGAATTTTTCTTTGATTTCCCAACCAAACCAAAGATACGTCGGGAGTTGAAACTGCCTCTTACTTTCCCAGACTCCTCACGCGTACTCGAAGAAGGAGAGGAGAGAAAAGCCTTTTTTCTTATTTACCCTGTAACGATGATTGATTCCGTTGCAATTAGCGAAAAAACGCGCTCTCGGGAAACAACACGTGTACTCCTGGAATCGGAGGCGAAATGAATAGAACGAAAATAGGCAAATTAAGGTTGAGTATGTATTCCACGGAAGCATGTAAAAAACGACGTTTCGATTCGGCCATCATGTATCATTTAGCTACTGAATCAATTCACAGCCGCCATTGCCTCACAGAGTCATTTCAACCACTGAATTTATTCAGCCAGTAAAAAGATTTTCATGAAGGGATTAAATTACAATAGAATGACATACATCCTGAGAAAAAAGCAAAAATTTACCGTAAGTATTTGAAAAGCTCATTTAGACAACATTATGTCTTCTCAAACGATTAGATTCATAAAGAAAAAGTCGTTGAACCGAAAAGTTTAAATTCCTGCATTTGGCGAACTTTTGATAAACTAGAAATTTACAATTTTTCTTTCATACTCAAACCAATATATAGGATAAAATTCGATGAGAGCAAGCGGAAATTAAAAAATGAGTCCATTATATAGTCTGATTTTTATAACTTTTTTGTGGCTTGAAAAAGACTACAAATATTTGTTCAGTCCCATTTGTGGCTACTGGTTTAACATATAATCGTAAAAGTATACAATCGTGCTTGATTCGCGGTTTTATTATCTGTATCATTTTAAAACAAAATTGACTATATATGCAGAATACTGACTGAATGGGATCATTGGATGATATGCAGTCGCCACTGAATCAATACTGCATGTAGAAACGCATTTCAATAACACAGTGGCTAAAAATAAAGAATTTTCGTCAAAACAAAATTAGCTATGGCCTCAAAATTTGGACATGTGCCTAATAACGCTCGGTCAGATTTTCCAAAAGCTTTTATTCAAACCTCATTGAATTTGTGAAAAACTTCGTGCACTTTTCCCGTAAAACGTGGATAATACAGGCATTAAAATGAACGAAATAAGCCCAAAATTTGCTAAATTTTCCAAGCTTTATATGGAGTCTAGCCTTCAAAATTGCGAAGATACACTCGCAATACTGATCTAAGTTGTCCCATAAGAATAACCATCTAGTGATCTTTCAGGTGTAAAATTCTAGGGAGTTTATATCTTCCATATTCACAAATACAGCAGTTTTGTGAGAAGGCTTCGTCTGGGTTTGGAAGTCCACCCAGGACAGCTGATCGGAAAGACCCGATGTGAACTCATTAATTGTTCTAAAGTTCTACAGATTTAATTATTTTATAGGAAATTCGATGAACGCAAATGATGATGGTGGAAACGACAGATGTACCTATCTTCCATTAGTTGTTTGACGAAAGCCAAACAAGATTTTACAGATCACTCGAATGCGTAGTAATGAAGAGAGAAGTAGCATCACGAAGCATTTCCTAACAACGTTAACAATTACTGTAATTATGAGATAACAAACCACAGTACAAGAAAACGCTATGGATTATCCATGGCTGAGCAAATCTAAATTACGGGAAATTTCAATAACAAATTTTTTACCGATTTAATTGTAAATCGCAGAGAATCGGGGTTATAGTATTAACACATTCCACATTCAGAGAAAAATGAAGACAGCTCACATCAATCATACATCATGCACGAGGTAATTGAATGAAATGTTGAAATATCAATGCTTAAAGGTCGCAGAAATTCCTTCGAAAGTTGATGAACAGGTCGCCTTATGGGAAATCAACGAAAGAAGTCTTTAGAACATCGTGCGAAATACGTGCTTTTGATAATGGAACCGTTTAGCCGATGTGCCAAGATTTTCAAAGTAGCAGGAAGTTCAAAGACATAAGATGATGCATAATGACGAGGCAAAGTCAGAGAGGATTTATTAAAGTGGTGATCTCGCAGGGTGGTCGGAAGACTGGTTAGTCTAAAATACTATCAGTAACAATCAGCTACGTAACAGTAACTTCTTGTTTGAAATTTTTTACATAAAAATTCAGTAGTATTCACCCAGGATAAGTCACGGTGTTAATACTTGTTTCATCAGTATAAAATCAGTACCTTAGCTAAGAAATGTAACACAAAACAATGAAAATCGAAAGGATCAATTGTCATAATTTTTGTAAAAAATATACTCATCTTTGAAGAGACGTAGCTTTGTGCGTAAAAGAAAATAGAAAAAATAGAAAATTCTCCGTTTTCCCTGCATTTGCGGTCCGTTCCCATTCTTCATAGCATGAATTCAGCCATGTTCCAGCACTATTCCTATAAAAATGATTCAGTAAAATTTGCAGTTTTTCTAATTCAATATTTCGATTCATATCAGCTAAAACCTGCTCAATGTAGACGACGATCTCAATGAACGTTTTTCTTCTCCAGTAGACTGTGTTCTCTCAAAAATCTGTGAAAATAATATTGGAAAAACAACCAGTCAACTACGGGTCTTTCGATTATACACGAAAGCTGAAACTGCATACCTCCCGTAATTTATTCGCTTAATTACTGGCAAGCCGTTTTTTGTGAATAGTCTCATCTTTGATGAGGTATAATTTTTTTCATCAAAACGCATAAAGCGAATATCTAAAGTCAGCAAGATTCTATCTTTGGAAGACTACTGATCCTGACGGCAGATATTACACGGTTTTCAAGAGCATACAGCTTGTCCTGATCAAACTCAACGGAAACTCGCGTCAATTAAATGAAAAATTCAATAAATAATCAAATTACAAAAAATTGTACACAAAAAGAAAATTTCTAAATAAAAAATACAAGTTACCCATGTACAGGAATCAGACCAAATGGTTCTTATATAAAAATTGATGCAAATCGGACAGATTGCCTATCGACTTATTTCATTTTTAAATCGATTCCTTTTATATATCGTATTACCGCTTGCGCCTCCCTCGCGAACTGAAGGCGATCTACCTTCTCTGTATTTTATCACATAATGAAACATTTGCATATTTTTCCATTACAATCTAGTCGAATAAATTGCGCTAATAAAGCACGTACCAGGAAACACATTCTTGAGACCAGCAAGCATATGCTCAACACAATTGAACTCTAAAAAGTTGAATTAGGGCAACCTGAATATATTATTTTCATCAACGTTTTCATGACCAGGAAATTAGAAAATTTTATGTTCGGGAACTGTAATCAATTTTTTCAAACTCTGAATAAAAAGTAGTTGATTCAGTCAGAACATACTGAAACTTCTGACTGTTGACGCCCATGCTCATCAATTTTTATTTGTCATGTTTGTTTTACGTTAGATTGTTGCAAGGAGTAATCATGGAAATTATCGGTTTATTTAACCTATGTTCACTGTATTACAGAGAAGAAACATTCTAAATTATTGCACTACAGTAATCACTCTACTTTTTCTCAGTCATACACTCCAATCAACTTTTTGGGTAATACGTTTCTAGCGCAAAAATAGCGTACAAGGAAAGACAGTCAAAAGCGCATACTCGTATAAGGCATGCAGGAAAAAAATCGAATGTCGTTTAGTTTTTGGCTCAAAAGAGAGAAAATTATGACCAACATTTGGGGTAATGTTTCCAGGATTATGCAAATGAAGGCGAATAAAACCGTAGCCATTGGATATACACAGGTATGATTGCTATGCCTCCTTCTTTATGGAATAACGGTGAATTAGATTTATTACAACATTTCTCATGATTTTTTTTTCTTCTCGGATACTAGTTATTCTAGCGCTTCCGTTTTTATAAATAATTCGTATTAAAAAAATCTGATTCTTTCAGGAAAGACTACGTCGCTAAAACACATGCTCCAAAAAAGAAAAAATGATACCCTTCATATGGGAGTTTTTTTACCAAAGGTCGAACGTTCATACAAATGATCACGAATATAGTATTTTCAAAAAAACATTCTATAATATTAGTCCTCTAACGATTAGATTAACAAAATCATTATTTTATGACAGAAGAACATACGTCACCACCAGGGAAGAAGGTGCTACATACAGGATTTCTGGTTTGGGAAAATCGGCTTCAGACATGCTTGAATGTTTCATTTCTCAAAAGCCAAATTGTTTTTTGTTTAAACTAGAGTTTGTTCCCTCAAGGCAAGTACTTATGGATATGTTTAATGGCAGTCACTTTAATATTGAAGAAACACTAACTATGGCGGAAAGTAAGCTTATTTGTGTATAGCACCTTTTTCTACATGGCTAGTCAGCTAAATTTGCTGTTTATGGCACCTTCATCATATGGGAATCACCAATAATGGCCAAGCAAAAATCATAGGAAATCAAAAATTATTTTCCAGTTCAAGCTATCACACTGGGTTGGACGGATAATTGTTGAACTTTTTGAAGCTCCAGAAACATAATAAAGCATACACATTTATATCAGTATTTTGAATCTGCCTATCTCCTATAATATTGACTCTTGTATGTAGCACTCTGACAATGTAGAAAGTGTCATAGAATGGATCTAGCACCAGTTATCTCAATTTTTACAAAAATGCGATGTAGCACCTTCTTTCCTGGTGGTGACGATATGTACCTTCGTTTGTAGCTTTTTCAATGCCACGAAATGTCGTCTAGCGTCAACAGATTGTCTTATGTCAATGGTACTCTAGATTCCTTGCTGACTCTCATCATTCGCCAAAAAAGATCGTTCGCGCAAGCCTTCTAGGACCTACTTCTTCGGAATTTTTAGCCACAATGAAACGTTGTTACATTGATGATGCAGAAGGTTTGTAAAAATTATGGAGTCTGTGAACATGAACTTGGTGAAGTTAATTGTATGAACTACCCAAGAAGTTCTAAAAAAACGGCGTTTACAAACAAATTACAAAAGTAGAAAGCAAGTAATATTTCACGTTTTTACGATTTTCTGCTTTACTCGTAGAACTGCGGATCAACTAACCCTTAATAAGTTTTTGAACAATAAAATTTATTTTCAATGCTTCCTGTAAAAGAATTTGACGACAGTACTAATTTTTGTCATTTTTTAGCTTAGAAGCATTTTATAAAAAACAAACTATACAAGCATAATCAGTAACATTTTAATGTTGACTGTACGAACTACTGTGACTTCAAAAAGTTTTGCAGTAATCTGCATCAATAATTCATGAAGTTCAGAAATCACTGTGGTCATGTTGGAACGCAGATGCAGTGGGAGCAGATTTCGTTTTCACCAGACCAGAGAATCATTTACTCTAGTCTCGGCTTGAGTAAAATTATTATCAAGGAATTTGGATCTTGAATGAAAATTTTTTTGAATAGTGATCACAAAAGCGTTTTTCTTCTTAAAGATCACCGCTAAGATTATATTGCACGTGACATTTAAAAACAACTTATACCATAATTTTTTTACGAAAAATTGATTTGAAGTATGCTCCGCCTGGAGCAATTGAGCTTAGTTATCGGAGTCACAACTCACCAGCTAACGTTACCTGAATAAATTATTGCGTGTTTTACAGGTTGCGGTTTTCATCGAGGAAATTCATTATTAATCAAACACCTACTTCGTGTCAGAACGTTTCTTTTGTGAAAAGGGTATTTCAATTAAGAGGAAACGCGATATTATCGTGGAATACACTTGCAAGAAAACCTCCGTAATGGAAAAATTTAATCATGATCGATGATCATAAAACAAAGTATGGAAGTCTCAACAGGCCGTGAAACTTAGTTTCCATGAAATTTTCTCAACAGTCAAAATAGCTGTGGATGTAAACAATTTTCCCAGTATTAAGGATGGCTATCTCTATTTGAATTACAGATAAGGGAAAATAAAATTTTCACGCGTTTCTCAGGATCTCTGTTTTTGTTAGAATTCTAATGGAACCCGGAAAGTGAGTAATATTTTCTTAGTCTTCTGCTAAACCCCTGAAATGGAATATTGCAGGCCAAATCAGCTAAACCTGACAATTTTGGGTAAACACATTCAACAGAAAGATCTACAATCGATTTTCAAGATAGTACTTGCATTTTTATCATTTTTGAAATATAAACAGACTATACAATATTTAACAAAAGATTTTTATCATTACACATTAGTCCCAACTTCTCCAGTTGCGGCACAATCTGCAACAAGATTACTGTGGCATACACAAAACGATAGTGTGTCGAACTTGTGACACTCTGTCTTCGGATAAAAGAAGTTAGTACATCAGTTGTACTTTTTTTACAGTGTGTTTCACATCTCTTTTTCTTTTATCGTATTTTCATATACCGTTTTTCCTGTCTTTTTTCTTTGCTCTATTTTTTCTGTAATCTTTTTTGTCTAATGAGCTTATTAACCATATTCCCGCTTTATCTACTTTTCCGCTTGTAAGCATTATAGGAAAATTAGAACAGAACGACATTGCCACAAAGACAAGATAAACAGATATGGAGAAATGATTTATAATTCCGAGAAAAAAATATTTTTAGACTGTATCCTTGGTAATAATTACCGCATAAGCATTGCAGCGGATTATGTTTTCGGGTGGAAATGTTCTCCGTAATTTTCGTCAAATCTTCAGGACGTGCAACCACGATTCTGAAAATCGAGCTCGCTTCAGGCTTGGATGTTTCAACAAGTTTAGATAATTAATACGATGCTAGAATCTCGGTTCTTTATAAAGAATCTCGCACATATTTTCTGATAAACATAACTAATTATCTAATGTAAAATCAACAAAGCAAAAAAGGTTATTATGCAAATTTAGCCGAACGAAATCAATGTGCATTCGTAACATTGAGCTCGGCATGCGGCACATTATGAGTGGGCGATGCCATTGAATGATTTTCGGCCACAACCCAAAATGTCAGTGATACATTCAGTTTAGAGAACGCACCATGCTGACTTTGATAAACATGGGGATGAATTATACTAAAAAATGTTGCAAGACTGCAAATTTGTAGAAAAAAGTAGGACGCTATCCCATCGAGTCGAAAGCGGCAAAAACAGACTACTCTGAAACACTGTTTTAACTCGGCCTTTGTGAATCATGATAAAATATTACATCGCTAAAAATCTCATCACTATATTCATTTTTCAACTTATGTTTCAGATCACGAAATTGATATGCAAAAGTGACACCAAAACAATATAATTTGCTGTAAATTAATACAGCATGACGGTTTCGGCACCTATGTTAATGCAGAAGAGGAAACTACGACGTATAGACAATTTCTTCTGGATAATGAAAGTGAAAAGCAAGTAGTATTTCACATTTTTACAATTTGAAACTGGAAATTTGTGAGCATAACAACGCTCCAACAATTTTTTGAGTAAAAAATTTTGCAGTAAAAGCAAAGTTAATTTTGACAACAGTAATTTTTATTAATTTTCAAATTAGAAGCATTTTATGTAAAACCGGGTATAATTTTTTATTATACAATCAACGTGCCGGATTAGTTTTCCATTCGATTCACAGAATATTGTCATCGTCTAAGTAGAGTCCTAGACGATATGGCGACTCGATACCCGATATTGGTAATCAGTGAGGAGAGTTCAGCAGCCCCGACCACTTCGCAAGATATTTTTCATTTACAAATGAATCCTTTAACCATGTTTTGATTGTTCTGCTCTGATAATAAATAGCTAAAATTGATGAACTAATTGGACTTGGACGAATTATAAGGTCTAAATCTAAATATAGACCAAAAAATGATGTTCATACAACGTATTGATCAAATGATGCAACTACAATTTTTTCCGATTATGTTGATCAGTGGGTATTGTTAGGCAGCTGTGGGGTCACAATTAAGCAACAGTTCTAACCACAGGCTAACAACAACAACAAACACCAAACTCTCCCAGACGTTTCACCAGATATACACCAGAACTTTCACTAAACCTCAGGCAGAACACCTTGACACGTACCTCAGGAGTTCCTACCCAAGTCTCCACTCCTATTCTTAAAGACTCCCTCCACTACGCTCACAAAACAAAACAACTTACAGGTCCAAGTTGTATTGGGTGACGAAGGGCGACGCCAATAATAAATAATATACAAAAATATTATAAATAAGACGATGGCGGCGACGCTCCATAAAATAAGTCTTTTTCAATAATGACAAAAAGACAGAAAACACGCGAAACAGTGGCAGCATAAACCTATGCAAATATATCATTCTTTCCGGCCACTTTTCACCGCGTCCAACCGCCTGCGCACCGACGCCGGAAGCTGAACACGTGCACCTGAGCCCACCTCAACATCCCTCGGCCCTCAAAACCGACCAACGGGAGGTGAAAACCTTTCTGCAGCCTGAGTCTCATACTGAGGCCCCGACTGCATAACAGTTTTCCCCTCGGAAAACAAATTTTTGGGGCTACCCCCTCCAAGATGTGATCCAGCCCCTACCAGGTCCTTCAGGTGACGGCGACCTTGACCAATCCATTCGGCAGGGCACTCCCTTTCGGGCTACCGGAAACGATCACGAACGTAGTTCGGCCTGGACTTTGACGTCGATCTGTGCCTAGATCCGGGGCGTCGCCGTTCCTCTTCTCCCATTTCCTGGTTTTTACAACCTCGGTGATGAGGTGGCCCAGGTGCGCTTCCTCCCCGGTCGGCCGCTCGCCACATCGCTCCGTCCAATACAAATCTACTCAGTAAAAAATATTTTCTATAAAATATTTCAAATATCTACTTACGAAATAATTTTATAAACGCGAATAAAATTTTCACGTCTTCATCTTTTTCAGGCCCTGAAAGTAAACAAGAAAAATACGAGGGCTATATACACGCCCGAAATAAGATGGACGGAAAGACGAATTTCGCCGGGCAACTTTTGGGCACCGGTAAACGAGAAAAAATTTTAAAATTTAAAGCAACAATAAAACGAGATAATATATTTTTTTTTGTATTTTGTATTTTATTTGTGTTTTTGTATTTTTATATTTTTGAAATAAAATTTGTACGAAATAACGAATTTTTGTCGAAAAGTGATGCGGCTATATGAAATTATTGTTGCCCGCCGCCACCATAACCGCCGTATTGGAAGCTACCACGGCGAGGGTAGGGACCACCTCGAGCTCCACGACCCCTGAGGAATCCCCCAAAAACTCCTCGAGGTTGGGCCACACGAGGGGGTCCGCCCATCGCCTGACCTCTATACGGTTGCGGATTAACCATCTTAAAGGGTCTACCTTGACCCTGTCCCTGACCCCAGCCCCGGCCATATCCCCCTCCAGTTCCCCTCTGGTACGAGCCCTGAGTGGAACTTACGGAAGATACTCCTGAAGCTGAGGTAGTGGACCTACCTTGACTTTGTTGATTCGCATACGGTAATTTGAATACTCCAGGCTGGTGCCGACCCTGCGAGTGAGACGATTGTCGCGAGTGCTGGCTCCTAGTCCTGGATGCATCCCTAGGTTGTCTTTCCGTTAACATTGGAATCTTGAAGGGTTGCCCCTCCTCATCCTCTGCCTTCTGGAATTTACCAGAAAATTTCTGAACCATTGTCCGACAACCTTCTTTTCGCTGCCATATCTACTGCAGTTTGTTGGTGTTCCTGCATTCGGTTGGCATACGCTTCCCTGAATGCAGTACTACCTTCTCCCCGCAGGTAGATAGAATAATATCTTTCCGTAACAAATGACTTGGCCCGTGCATCAATTGCACCAATATGTCTCGGGCCTAACTGCTGTTGTTCTAACTTTAGCAACACCATGGTACATAAGTATCTCACGGCTGCCATCACTATTTCCGCATCAAAATGATGAAACCAATTTGGCATGAACTTGAGCCAAATATATTCCCAAATGGGCTCAGGAACGTTTACATGATCATACAGGAAACCACCCTGAGCATCAAAGTGATCCCCGTAGTTCTCGTAAAGCTCCTCTACTCCATTATTCACCAATGCCCAGATGATTTGGTTCCTATTATCATCTGGCATATCCTGAGCAAAAAATTCGATCACCTCCGGTGTCGAAAAATCTATCCTTCCCTTCACCAAGGGAAACTTCTTATGGACATCCCAGTAGTCTCTCAAAACAGAACTTAGGTACTCCAAAGTTACTTCCTTATCTCTACTTCTCTTGACCGATTTTGTCGGTTCCGACGTAGAGGGTTTAGAAACAACTTTTTTCCCTGAAGCGCTGCTCTGGTCCTGCTGAGAAGTCTTATCGACCTTAGACACGGGCTTAGCCAAAGTACTTTTCGTCGTTGCACTTACCTGAGATGCAGACGATTTACTAGGTACTTTAGCCGAAGCAACCGTCGACTGCACCTGACTCGTAGAACTTTTGGTTCCAGGCATCAGGCTCGTCGGCGTAGTTCCCATCTTGGATTTGGTTGAATCCGTCAATAAAGTTGTAGATCCTGCAAACTTCAAATCCACAGACGTAGAACTCCCTGTCTGTTCTCCTTCACCATCACTGATTTCAATAACATCTTCTTCCTCTCTCTTCTTAGCCCTATTGGCCTTTCGGGTTAATTTTCGTCTTCCTAATCTTTTAATTTGATCGTCCGTACGACCTTCTGCTCTGAACTTTCTAACCTCTTCGGCGGTATACATACCTGGTATACCACCGTCCATACTTGGATCTCTGGGCGCTACTTGAACTGTCGGTGTAACCTTGCTGACCGCAGGCTGGATGACCTGCGTACTAGCGGGCTGCACCGGCAATTTCGGGATATGATAAGCAGTAGGCGGCTTGGCTGGAGCTTGCACGACTGTAGGCGCTGCCAGAGGCGTCGGCTGCGCCGTAAAACCAGCCAATACTAGTTCCAGCTGCTTCTGCTGCTGATCTAATCTCGCTTTCTGCTCCGCAAGCTGCTTAGTAAAAATCTCTTTCTGTCTCTCGATTTCCTTTTCAGCTTGCTCCCTGAGCCTTGCTTCAATTTCCTCTATTGCTGGACTTGCAGCAATCGTTATCAGATTGCTTTCATCCAACATCTGCTCTGCCCTGACATCCATTCCAGAAAGTAAACTTTCTGTCTGATCTAATAATGAAGTTACCTGTGTTTCTTGATCAGGCTGTATCAACGATTCAACAGTGACCTCATTGTCCACTTCTAAATCGTCTCCTACCTGATTCAAGTCTATGGGGGTGTTGAGGTCTGCAGGTATCACCTGTTGCTGTGCTTTCGCCGCAACAGGCTCAGCCTGCATCCCCTGCACCTGATCCAAACTACTCATATCAACTCCAGATTGTTGACTCACCGTTGTGCTTACCTCAGTGCCTGTAACCGGCACTGCTGGCTGCTTACCTGTCGGCGTCACTACAACCTTATCGCCAATATGCGTAATCGTAAAACCTGGAGCATCGGACGGCAATATCGGCTCAAAAAATGGCGGCTCGTAACCTGCAACGTATTCCGGTTGATACGCTAAGACGCTCTTTTTCTGGTTCTCCTTCGTTGCGTCCTCACTCATATCTATTGGGTATCGCAAACCTGGAACTCGGACAGCTATCTGGCGGAAGTAAAACCTCTGATAGCAGTACGGATTATCTTTGTACTGCGGACACTCCGCCAAATGCTTCCTTTTATCTTCCGGTCTTTGCTCCCATGACTTTGTCTTGGGCCAAAATCGGATCGGCAAAAATCCGAAACGATTTCCCCAACATGTAATAGAATCGCCCTTGGTTGGCGTATGTACCTCTGTTACTGGAAGACTATTCAAAAATGATAAGTACTGACCGTACCTATCTCCCCTCCACAACATCTTCAAGAGTTGTTCCTTTCCCTCAGGGCTAAAGGATCTCAAATAGTTGTGGTCAAGGAGAGAGGTAAGGTACTCTTCGGCTTCCTCTCTACAAGCTGGCCAAAACAAATGAAACGTGAGCGGAACTTTATTACACACTGACTCCAAATTCTTAAAATTGTCCTCGATCAATATTTCAGAATAAGGAGCGATATCCATACTCCAGTGTTGCCTTACGTACGAGTCTTTACCATTCGAAACTCTGACTGGTTCATACTCGTGGTAATCAACTTCCAGAGATGGTATCTCCAATAACTGCTTCGTTTCTTTCCTATACCTTAGGTAATTCTCGTATAAAACCATAGATACTGGTTCATCGAGTCTACTGAAACTCTTCCCTCGATTAACCATATCTATCACCTTGTTCATTATTCGAGTTCTAATCTGCTTTTCCGACAAAGCTTCTTCGAACTCTTCATCCTCACTTACCGTATCATTACCGTCTACATTCTTACTTTTTTCTTTAACGGTATAATCAGGATGAATACCCTTAGGTATACTTATGTCTCTCCCTCTCTTCGGATTTGCCTCGTAATGAGGGAAGCTGTACTCCACATAGCCTCCAAATGAGGTGTCCATTTGGGCAGCCATACGGGCATACGCTTCCTGTCTCATTACGTGGTAAATAGCCGACGACTGCGGCTCCTCTACTTCCGGACTTCCACAAAAAGTCTGCGGAAAATTCTCTCCATGTATCATATTAAAAAACCTGTACAACCTGTACGACATTATCTGGATTTGATCCGCTTTCATCAAATCATGCGGAAAATACTGGAATCCGACCTCGACTTCCATAGCTAACTCATAGTGGAAAAACGCTAAGAAAACCAACAATGAGTAGTAGGCGTCCAGTGCTGAATACCTGATTTCAAACTGTGTCAACGTGTGCCTACAGAATCGTTCACGTTGCGCTCTCTGACGGAAATCGATTTGGAAATAACCAACGTCCGCCAGATACAGCTCCGTGAACAACCCTTTCAGCTTAAATGTTTCTGGGCAAAGTCCCAACTTCCTGGACATTGCCAAAAATCTTCCGTTCAATTGATCCCCTACCTTGGCTACGTCATAATAACGGCCATACGAAGATGCAATTCTATACTTGATCTCTGCTGTCAGATCAACATCCTGGTGATTTCTGCCTGCGCCATTAACATTCCAGACGGCAACCAGATCTGTAACCAAGTTGTATCCAACGAGAAGCATGTCCGAATCTAAGAGCTCATGAATGAGCGTCCATTCCTTCGGCATGATTGTCGTAGTATCTACAACAAAGGTGTCTCCAGTCACCGTCGAGAAGCTAATGACTCTCGCGAACTCCTTCCCTTTTGGGTTATCAACCCCAGAAGTCGCGAAAACCTTACTGACATACTCTTGAGTAACTTTTTCGGTATCAAAACCGATAACTGGCTGTCCTCGAAACCTACTGTCCTTTAAGGTTTCGATCATCTCAGCCACCTTACCTACCTCGACCAATTTCGGTTCCGTCAGTTCCAACGGAAATCTCCCGAACGTCGTGGCAAACCATCGTTCTAATTCGCCGACTCTGACAATGCGTTTAACATTGTAGTCTAAAAAATTCAGGCGAAATGTTTACAACTTTTTAATGACAATTTTTCCCAAAGCGGACAAACATCGGTTAAATTCTACCTTCACCACAGATAGTAAGCACAAATAGGAAAGAAGAAAAGAAAATTGCAAGCAGGGGAAAATAAGGTACCACACATATATTGGGTTAGTGTTGGCAGATAGTTAAACACAAGTGCGGCCCCGACTTCTACCTTATACGGGAGTACACGCACAGACCACCTGCGTCTTCCATCAATCGACTGCTAGCCGTCTCAATCCAACGCCCAAAACGGCCTATCCAATCAATAAATTAAGAATTTCCAAGAAGAAATTTGAAAATATATTTACTATTTTACCCAAAATGTGGAAATTCGTAGAAAATTAAGTAAAGATGGAATTTAGAAATTTAAATAAATTTTGAAATTATCTACCCCTAGTCGACTAGTTGCTACACTCCACTTCTTCCCCATCACATAGACGAATTTATTCAACTCGCTATGTGTGTAGAGGAATAATGTAGTTTCGCAAAAAGTCCAAATTTTTGCGCTACGGGCAGCTTTGCCACACTTTTTCAAGTTGACAGAACAATTATGCTCCCACTAAACTTTTACAATTGTCTAGGCCTTCGTCTAGACACCCGTGGGCTATGACATCCTGCTTTGCCCAATAAATTTTTAAATTAACTAAGTTTAAAACTTAGGTCGCTTACCATCGACTAAAAAATACCGATTGTTTTGCCGCACCTGCGGCTGTCCGTAGGTCACGTGGGGGTCCGTGACCAAATACTGCTTCGTCCGGCGTCCATTGGGGGGCCTGGACATTCCTTCCGCTTCTTTTTCGAATTCTACTAATTCGGCGCTATCAATTTTCGCAAAATTTTTTAAATTTGTTTAATATGAGCTGAAAAATCGACAAATTTTCTGCTTTCGCTACTTTTTGTCTATTTTCACTCTAAAACTCAGCGGTTTTCCCAATTCTTCCAATATTCACAGAATTGGGGGGCAACAATTAACTATTTCCTCCGAAATTAATCGGACTCGGGGAAAATTAGAATTTTGGCCGCGAAAAAGTTTTAAAAATTTAGGTTTTTGCGAAGAGTGGTTTTTTACCAAAAATTTTGAGAAATTTTAAGATTTACGCGAGGGAAAATTAAAAATACACGATAAATACGCGATAAATACATAAATAATTACAATTAATTACAATTTGTACTTAAATACAAGATTGGGGACGAAAAAATATGGGGGGTATTCATACGCACACACACACAAAAACACAGCGCTACGCGCTACGGCAGTTTATAATTGTCAATTTTCGAATCTACAGTAAACTGCGTGTCCTTAGATGACACGTCGTTAGACTGCAGCCATCTGCCGGTCTCGTAGCGAAAGTGCTTTAACCTGCTCACGGATACCACCTGCTTTTTCAGCGGCTCTCTCCAGTGAGCGATTTCAAGCACATTCTCTGATAATCTCCTATTATCAGTAACAACATACGGTCCTTGCCACGGAAGACCCAGTTTTTTCTGTTTATCGACTTTCAGCAAAACCCAATCATTGACGGAATAATCATGAGCTTTTGCTTTACGGTCAAAAAACTTTTTACTGCTCTCCGCAGCCTTCCTGATATTCTCAGCAATGGTCTCATAAGTTTCTACTAAGCTTTCGGTTAGTATATGCTTATAAGCCTCATAGTTCATTGGTAGAACTATGTTTCTAGCAACACTGATACTAATGCCAAAATTAGCCTCATGACCTCTCAATAAGGCAAATGGAGAACATCTTGTTGAGGTATGAGGTGTGGCATTGTATGCAAAACAGATTGCAAATATCTGTCCCACTTATCTGAATCCTCTATAGCAACTTTTCGCAACTGCTTGATCAAGGTTTGGTTAAACCTTTCAACCATTCCATTTCCTTGTGGATGGTAGGCAGTTGTGAAAATCTTCTGACACTCCAACAATTTACAGACTGACGTCATCAAATCAGCTGTAAAGCATGAACCGTTATCACTCAACAATTTCACCGGGGTTCCATGCCTGAACACAATATTCCGAAGAAAACTGTCCACAATGGTTACAGCAGATTGATCCGGGATCATTTCTGCTTCCACCCATTTTGTAAAGTAATCTTGAAATACTATCACATACGGTCTTTTCTCGCTCATGGGAGATATTCCCACAATATCTACAGAGACTATGTCAAATGGTCCTCTAGGAATGATTGGATTCAATGGCGGAATCGTAGCCTTTCCTGGAGTCGCAATTTGACATATCGGACAAAAGCTGATCCAGCTCCGAACATCCTTCTCGATGCTCGGCCACCAGAACCGCTTTTTAATAATAGCAAGGGTTCTCTTAAACCCTTGATGCGTCATCATCACTGCTCCATGATACTGATGCAGGACAACTTTTTTGAGAACAGAGGGGACAACAATTTGATCCTCTGCCTCGCCAAAAGTCTCTCTATATAGTATCCCTTGATCGATATAAAAGTTACTTTGAGACTTGGTGCCACTATTAGCACCTAGTTTCTCGAAGATCACTTTTAAATCTTTATCCTTTCCTTGCAACTTTGACATCAAGGCGTTTGAGATAAGCCCTTTCGGTCTACCATCTTCAATCTCTGGGGCTTCTTCAAACTCCTTCTTCTTCGGTTCAAAAATTCTCTTCACCTCTTCTTTAGGTTTTGCTTGCCCAGGAGGATGTCCTTTTTCCTCCTGCTGCAAGTTTTTTGACATTTGTCTAGTGACTACTGCCTCAATTTCATATTTCTCAGGCGTTCGATAATTATCAAATTCTGGAGAAATATTAAGTTGAGTTTCATCACTAACACCATAGTTTGAAGCCACTGAAGTTGTGGCCATCTTCACCGGAGTGAAGACTCCTACAGCCTCATCCACTTCATCTCCTCTGAGTTCCCGAAGTTGTTTCACTAAAACTTTGTGGTTTTGGTTAAGGACTTCGTCTTCAGCAAGAGATTTCACTTCTTCTTTCTGAAAGATAAGCTCCCATTTTGGTGGCAACTTCTCTTTCTGCTCATCCGGTTCCTCCTTCCTGGAGAGGAAATCTGCCATGGCATTTTGTCTGCCAGGCACGTACTCCAATTTGTGATTAAACTGGCAAATGAATGCATACCACCTCTTGAGTTTGTCATTAGTCTGTGTGTTGACCCTCATTGATAATAAAGGTTTGTGGTCAGTTTGAATCCTGACCTTTTGGCCCAAAAGATAATGTTTGTAAATTTTAAGGCCGTAAACCACAGCTAAGCATTCCCTTTCGGTGGCGCACCATTTCCTTTCTTCTGCCCGCAATATCCGACTATTGTAGGCAACTACCCAACGTTCCGAGTCAGTCTCTTGACATAACACTGCTCCCAGTGCAATTCCACTGGCATCCGTTTGAAGAATGAATCGCGCAGATCCATCTAGAATTGGATGTCGTAAGAAAGGTACTGAGGTCAATGCTACTTTGAGCTTCTCAAAAGTTGTGTAATGTAACTCCGTTACATTCCATGTTCCCTTCTTGCCTGTTAATTTGTACAAGGGTTCAGCTAGTGCTGCTAGGTCTGGTATAAATTTCTTACACCATTGTAGCATACCTAGGAATCTTTGCATTTTCTTAACAGAATCCGGGAATGGAAATTCCGTTATCGCCTTGACCTTCTTAGGATCCGGAGAAATTCCGTTCGCGTCCAAGATGTGCCCTAAAAAGTGCACCTTCTCGGGAAGAAATTCACATTTCTCTGGCTTAAGAGTCAACTTCGCCTTCCTCAACGCTTCTAGCACCATTTTCAAATTCTCTAAGTGTTCCTCGAACGTATTCGAGAAGATGATAATATCATCTATATACACTAGGCAAATTTTCCATACCAAATCCCCAAGGATTCTCTCCATCATCCTTTGGAATTCAGCAGGTGCATTCTTCAACCCAAACGGCATCACTTTAAACTGAAATAAGCCCTCTTGGCATATAAAAGCCGTTTTCTCCTTGCTTTCCTCCTCCATCGGGACCTGCCAATATCCCGACTTCAAATCTAGAGTCGTATAAAACTTCGCTCTTCCAAGGCAATCTAAATAGTCATCCATTCTCGGGATGGGATATTTATCATCCTTGGTCACTTCGTTTATACCTCTAAAATCCACTACGGGTCTCGTAGTTCCATCTTTCTTTCCAACCAGGAAGAAGGGTGCAGCCCACGGTGACTTCGAGGGCTCGATCACTCCTTGATCCAACATCTCCTTTATGTGTCGCCTTACTCCTGGCCGACTATTAATTGAAGCTCTGTAATATCTCTTTGCTATAGGTCTAGCATCTCCTGTATCTATCTTGCATGTCAGAGCTGGGGTTGTAGTAGCCGGATCACCAGGCAAGCTAAAGACATCTCTGTACTTCAACAAAGATTCTATAGCTTCCGTTTTCTTCTCTTCCGAAATTTTCGCCTTCGATATCATCTTGCATAATGAAGTATAGAACTCTACAGAATCAGCTTTTGATAATGCAGGCATTCCTTCCTTTACCATGCAGGTCTGATATTCCTCTTCCTCCTTTATCTTTTTCATTTCCTTTACTTTCTTGTACGTATCGTCATCTTCAATAAGCATAGATTCTGTATAGCCAATGATTTGATCTCTCTCAAACCCACATCCAGAACCCGTGGTATTGGAGATTAGTACTACAAACTCTTCTTGTGATCTGTCTACAACCGCTTTCTCCATTCTGAACTTCCTTTCAGAATCTTTTGATTCGACGATAATTCCGTTCAACGTGGCATCTCCATGTTGATCCCAAAGTTTTGCCTTCATCAAAACATCTGTTCCATATGGAATGTAGGTTTTACTACATGCAACAATTGCAACAGTTGTCTTTAGTAGACAGACTTTTGGATAAACAATTTGATTTATGCAATCAGTCGACGCCACACTGACTTTAGTTACTTCTTCCATTACCGTTTGCACAGTAGTTACAGAAGGAACTTGAACTACGTCAATCTTTCTCTCAATGCCTTGTATCGTCATGGCATTTCTTTTGAAATCAATCACCACACCTAAATCTGGGTGTGCTAAAAAATCTGTGCCCAAGATGAGGTCCTCACCTGCATCTGGCAACACTATAGCATTGACTGGAAAACTTCCGAATTCAGTCTTCATACAAACTGGTACATACCCATAGGCATGCACAACTTTTCCATCAGCTACAGTCACTTTAAGGATACGAGGGTACACTGTATAATCAACGTCTAATGCCCTTTTCAGGAGCTTAGAAGACATGACCGTACACTGAGCTCCTGTATCGATTAAAGCTCTGGTAGCCGTTTCTTTAATAACCACATTTATATAGAACGGAACCGTTTTCGGATAATTTTTCAACAACCTTCTCTCTACGTCCGTTGCTTTTCTTCCATATTTCACATGAGCCAAATCTCTTTCTTTCACTTTCTCTAGAGGTGTCACCTTATCCAGGTGAATAATACTTCCGAGAACCAAACTAGAAGATTTGTTTCTACTCTTTTCGCTTTCATCATCCACATCCGTACGGCTTGTCACCATTACGTTATGCAAACTAGGTTGCGACTGGTTAGAAACAAATGATCCAGACTGATCCTGGACGGTACTACCCTGAATAGCAGGTTGACTAGTTGGTGCAGGTAACATCAACTGAGGCTGTCTCTGCAACTGGATGCCTTGCTCCCTAAGTCTGCAGAATTCCCTGTATCTCTCAAACTCTGGGTCATACCCGTACATTTGATCTTCTTCGGGGAATCCTACATAATAGGCACCTCTTCCTCTTCCTCTAAATCCAAACTGAGGTCCACCTCTACCTCTAAAACTTCCTCTATATGAAGCGTTTCTATCACCACCATAATACTGATTAGACATGCCACGGTTAAATCCACCGCGTTGCTGTTGCTGACGCCGGTATGCTAATGTCTTACACTCCTCCGTAGCATGCGTATTATTCTTATGATAAATGCAATAGGGTCTCTGCTGCTTCAACTGCTTCTGCTTTTCAGCAGACGCAGCCTTCACAGTAGTCAACTCTTTTAAGGCTTCACTCTGAGTAACTTGTAATTTATCTACTTTCTGAACCAATTGTAGCCATTCCTTTGAGAGAATTGCTAGAAAAGACTCCTTGGCCTGCTCCTCGTTAGACTTTTTGACATCACGAGGTGACGGACCAGGTAGCATCTCTTCCACATTCTCCTCACTTCTCTCCTCTTCCACTGCCTTTTGCAACTGATTTTGTGGTCTTGACTTCGTCTGGTTATACTTTTTAGTACTTCCATACGGAGCATTCCCGACAAAAGCAATTTCCGGGCACATCTCCTCCACTACAACTTGATTCACTACAATCGGTTTATCTTTGGCTCCAAAAGTAGTAAACACATTCTTGTACTTTTTATCAATCTGAGTTACGGCGTATGCAAGGTCTTGCCATGTTTTCATCGATGGCAATACATCCTGCAACTCCGTCTGATACAACGGACTACTCTTATAAATGAAGGCATTAATAATATTCTCTTGCCTTACTTGATCACTCTGATCTGCATAGACCAGATCCACATGATTACTCAATCTTTTTAAAAACTCTAAGGCTGACTCGCCTTCCTCCTGTTTCATATTAAACAACTCCCTTTTGAGCATCGTCAAATCATAAGTCGGCGCGAGATACTTTAAAATATTTCTTCGCGCTTCTGTATAACTTGAGGATGTCCTCGCTATCCTCCTCGCCGTATTTTGAGACAACCTTCTCAAACATTCCTTCTTCACTTTATCAGCCGTATTCTCCAGAAATTCACTTTCCAGATCAGTAAAAAATTTCAAAGCCTCCGTCGGCTTTATACTATCATGTAAAGGTCTATGTTTCAAGGCCTTTACTACATCTCTCACATCAACTTCAACACTTGAGCTAGAGTTCGACGTAGATGAACTAGTATTATCACTATCTGAGTAATGTCTACTTCTAGCTCTAGATCTGTGAGATCTCTTTCGACTCTTTGACTTTCTCCTTCTTCTCCTCTCAGGGCTAAGGTCAGCTCTATTTGCAGTATCTCTCCAAGGAGTAGGACGAGAAAACCTATCCTCTCCCTGGGACGATTTGTCGCAAATAGTCACCTTCCTTTCCCTAGACCTCCTATTCTCTGAGTAACCGTAGGCATTCGATTGTGCTTGTTCAGCATTCCTCGAACTCTGCGGCTCCTCAGTCCAACCTCTATCTCTAGCCGAATATTTGTCTCTATCCTCTTGAGACCTTACATAAACTTCCGAATGAACCTCTCTCTTAGGTTCACTAACTCTCTCAACTCTATTCTCAAGGTAAGAAGACTCACCTATCTTCCTCCGTTGATCATCCTCCGTTTCCTTTTCCTTGATCTGCGCGCTTTCGATTACTTTGATCAATAACTCGACCTTTTTCTCCAGCGCGTTAATTCGTACGTCCTTGGGATCGACTCGATCCCTTGGATCCTCTCGTCGACTCCAATTCGTAATTTCGGGGTCGTATCGCCTCGAATATTTGTCGTCGTATAAATCCGCCGGCGCGTCCTCGTAATATTCGTCGTAATTCATGTCCATCATGTTCGACCTCCACGCCGGTTTCGATTTCCGTCTAATCTCCTCCAGCGTCTCGGCCATCGGATGGACCAACTTCGAGGGCGACGTCGGTTTCTCCTTCTCAAAGGTCTGCTGACCTCTGACACTACCACTTACAGTAGTTTCAATCTCGGCTCTCCTAGCCATCTCAAAACCACTTCTCCTCAACTCTTCTTCAACTCTTGCCATTTCGGCAATTCCACTCTCTCTCCTTCCTTCAGTCTCAGGCGCCTGTGCTTGAACCTTTTCTACCGCTGCGTGTTCTTCAGCAGAGTCCAGATTCGAAACACTAGGTTCGTGTGACCTAGGAGGAGTCCTCAACATTTTTCCTACCGGAATACTCATCTTCTTCACTTTTCCGGTATGTGACTGCAAGTAAAACCCAGGAGGTTTAGTTATTTTTCTGGTGGTTCTCCGGTTATCCGTCGTGAGAGGCGTTAAGAGTCCACCACTTGTTAGGCAGCTGTGGGGTCACAATTAAGCAACAGTTCTAACCACAGGCTAACAACAACAACAAACACCAAACTCTCCCAGACGTTTCACCAGATATACACCAGAACTTTCACTAAACCTCAGGCAGAACACCTTGACACGTACCTCAGGAGTTCCTACCCAAGTCTCCACTCCTATTCTTAAAGACTCCCTCCACTACGCTCACAAAACAAAACAACTTACAGGTCCAAGTTGTATTGGGTGACGAAGGGCGACGCCAATAATAAATAATATACAAAAATATTATAAATAAGACGATGGCGGCGACGCTCCATAAAATAAGTCTTTTTCAATAATGACAAAAAGACAGAAAACACGCGAAACAGTGGCAGCATAAACCTATGCAAATATATCATTCTTTCCGGCCACTTTTCACCGCGTCCAACCGCCTGCGCACCGACGCCGGAAGCTGAACACGTGCACCTGAGCCCACCTCAACAGTATGTATTAGTAGTTGAGATTTAAATTCTTTATCAAATCAAGAAAATCTTTATCTTTATGAAAACTACTATGTTTGCATTAGTACCCCTTGAATTTTTCGATCCAAACTTCAGTTCCATAGCAGGCCAGAAACTCGGTAAAAGATGACAAAATCCTTCAAGTGTTATTTTTACTCTATTTAACAATCAGTTGACATTTCGATAGAATAAGGGATAGTCATAGACTCCATAGAAATTTAAAACGAAGTTACTTGCTCCTATAAAACGAGAATCAAACATGAAAGCATAGGCCGACGCAAAATACTATAAAATGTTGGATTTATACAGTGCTTTCAAGCTGACATGAATTAGATTTCCCAGAAAAACATCTACTTTACAAGTTAAGCTCTTTCAACAGATTTGGATATTTCGACTTTGTTCAACCAGAGTGACATCAAGTATCTCAAATCCTTCAGTGAGTCACGTAATACACCTCTAAATTATTACCACTACCGTATATGTGTCACCATGAAAACTACAATTGAGTGTGGCAAGAAGGTAGCGAAATCAATGTCCTGAGGAAACTATGGGAAAGCATTAGCACCAGAAATAGGATTATGTCTTCTAGAACTCGTGATCAATTTGCTCCAACCGGATCTGTTTCTGCTTAAACGGTCCTTGGAGAATGTGTTTTTAATATCAAGTTTCTATAGTTAAGTTTCGTAATTTGAACTAATGGGATTTTCGACCCGAAAAAGTACTGTGAGTCTTCGTTTCCAAAATCATGTCAATGCAAAACATAACGACAATTTTCAGTATAAGATGAAAGCCCACTTGAAAAAGATTGAATAAATCAAAATGACATGGCTCCTGATTTGCTACGATTCGAATATTACGCATTATTTTTTTACCGTGAGACTTCACTGCAATTAACGGCGTGTAAGATCTGAAACTACGAATGTTGTAAGTGCATTCTTAGCCCATGGATCTCAATTTTGAAGAGAATAAGACACCGACTCTGTTTCCTAGGAACATAATTACACCATTTACGGCGATCGAGTGCACGTTTTTTCTTTCAGTTTGATTACTATAGTCTGTTTTTCTTGGAATATTTGCGAATATTAGTGGAAAGCAAGTTCTATTTCATATTTTTACGATTTCTTGCTAAATCATATATCGCATATGATTGGAATTTTGCGAACCTTCTCAAACAACCCTTACCAAATTTTGAGGCTTTGCATAAACGATCAGGAATTTATAAGGAACGACTTCATTTATATTGAACTGATCGATACCGCGATCCCATCAAGTGAGTTCAAGGACAGAAAACTAGTAAAGCTTTTTTACTGTAAAAAATGAAGAAAACTTCTCGGCCATATGAGCGGTAAACAGAACAGCAAATCAAAATTGGATAAATTTTGTGGTCTATCTATGATTTTGGCCTACCGATTGTCATGCAGAAGTTTAGAGTTTTTCAACAGTATGAAGTTTCCAACTTCTTAAAATTTCATATCAAATTGAACCTTCTTTAGTTGCCGCTGCATTTTTTACTTCGATGTAAATAGGCTATAGTTGCTGAATAGTAAATTTTCTTGTTGAAAACACTTATGCAAATTTTGTTGTAACATGGCTGTTGAGCACGAGTAACAGGTGTAAAATTACAATGATTTCTATGTGATATTAGATGCGGTGTAATATATATTATTTCTGACTTGACGTTTGCCGACGTCAGATTGCTCTAACCTTGCAGATATCCTATAAACATATTTCAAGTGCTTCACTTTCCTCATAGGTGCGCATGCGTTTTTGAACAGAATTATGATTTCCTCTCTCTGTCCTGAAATTTGATCAATAGTGCAACTGCCAAAAAAAACTGAAATGGTGGGGAAAAACCATCACAATTGAAAAAACTCACTATGCTTCTATACAAATTCTAAACAGTATTAACAGAAATAAACAGATTGATCTGAGTGACAGCATCGGAATTTATGATCTGTACCCAACTAATTAGTGGAACAACTGTACTTTGACATCATAAGAATAAAAAATTGAATTTTTTCTTGAGAGCCCCGTAGGAACTTTTGATACACTTATACGTACGTAGAACAAGAGAAAAGTGATCCAGAAGAAGAAAGAAACTTTTCCGCTTCAATTTACTCGGGGCGATTTTGAGGAGAGAGAGAAAAGCGGGTGATTTGATCATCGATTCTTGCTTTTACGAGATTGTATACGGATTTAGTATGTATAAGCACGCCGAACAGGAAAAACACGATGATTTCTGCTTTAAAGTGGAAAATTTGAAAAAGTGATTATCGCAGTTGGAGGCAACACACGAGGAACATAGTGCCGCAGGCACTGTTTTCCGAATAACAATCTGAAGCCAAGTTGGACATGAGGCGAAAATACGAAACAAAATTCCAAAAGATTTTAGATTAGAATAACTTAATAGAAATCCGTGCAGGATAATTAATGACCCTTTAATTCTATTATGCAGGTCGTGTGAGTGATCTAATATAAGCAAAATTTAAAATATGCACTGGCCAAAAATATAGAAAAAAATGATTTGCGTGCTTACGATTCGGAATCAAGCACGACTTATTTACCAGTTTAAATAAAAGTTTCAAAATAGTGAAGAACGCAAGAATAATTTAGTCGCAGCTGGGCTCGTTCAGCTAAATAAAACGACGTTGATCGTGGCAGAAAGCCGATGAGAAAATTTATTCAAGATATTAGTAAGTTCAACCATAGTATGTTTTTTATAAAATGTAGTTTAGTAAGAAATGATGAAAATGTTAAACAGTACTTGCTTTCCACTCTTAATATTCACATGCGTTTGACGAAAAAAGACAATAAAAGTTGGCTGGAATATTGAAAAGAGATCGTTTCAAGTTTTTGTGTACCAAGAAAGGAAAAAATTTTTGTACATTGCAGATCTAACATAGAATATTAGAAAATTCGAATGCTTTGTCAACATTGAACTCCAACAAAAATCGGAAGAAATAATGCCAGCACGATGACTTTCTTCATTCATCTTGTGGAATGCAGTTTTATTAATTTCTTCAAATTTGAATATCCTACCAAATTTCAAAGACGCTTAGTAGCCAAAATTCAGCTGAAAAAGCCTGAACTCAATTTATTATCATCGGGACGCATTATGGAATATTTTAGGTGGCAGCATCTACGTGATATACGAATTCTAACGCAACATTTCCTTAAATGGAAACTGCACCAAAAAACTGACAATAATGTGTGTAACTGCGGGTTACGGGATTACATGGTGGATAAGTTTCTCAATGCAATAAGTCAAGTTTGAATATCTTTTAGTTTAACTCTATGGAACTTAACATTTGACCGATGGACTTTTTCGATTGCCTAGGAAGATTGCAGCCTAAGCATAAGATCGCAAAGTTTTCCCAATAACTTTCCAACTTCTAGTTAATCTGCAGTTCGTTCCGGATAGAGCGCACTTCACTATAAATGACACTCATCAGACTCTGCCGGATTTCCATGGATTAGCTTTTTCCTGGAGCAATGTCAACAAACAAAAACGGTCTCCAACCTTGATAGTCTATCTATTGTCAAATGAGCCTCGGAATGAAAAATAATCCGTAGAAATCCGTAAGCAGATAATAGACCTGCATCATATGCTGAAATTGTTTTTCTCATGTTGTTCACCTGACAGCTACAGTCAGTTAGAGAAAAAAAGTGCCAAATAAGCAGGTTGTTTATTATTTACATAAATATCCTTCTACGCTCCGAGGCTCATTTGGAAAAAATAGTTTATATAGTGCTACGTGGCTGGGAGGTCGGCTATAAAAACTTTCTTGTTAATGTTATTCTAAGACAAACAAGTTTCCCATTGTAGCAACTGCCTTCCTAAAATCAGAAGGCCGTGCATCCTGCAACGGATATATATTTTTTTGTTGGCGTGAAAGCCTGCTGATTTCAAAGTTCCACACTTTATTAAAACACTTGCTGATAACGAATAATTTGATATTCGATGCTATTTGAGCAAGTAAAAATCTCGTTATCAGTTGTGCGTTCATCGAAACATACAAAAGTTCAGAAAGTTACCTCGGCATTCGACTATACGAAAAATATGTTCATGCAAATAATGAACAGCATGAATTGACTGTACCAATTATAATAATAAAACTTGAAAAAAATATTGGCTTGGGATGCGTTGTCATCTCTTGTTGACAGATTCTTTGGATTTTCTTGTGGGCAGAGGCTCATTTCAAAATGAATAAAATATAAACAAGCTAAAAATAGATTTTGAATCATAGAAAACTCTCGAAATTTCAATCTTAACGCATGCTCCAATAAATATACCAGTTTTTGGGTTCAATTATGATTTCATCATGAAGTAAAAAATACCCTTCCTGGATCCTGATCAAGTGAAAGCTCAAATTACCAGTAGTGCTTCAAAGGCTTACTGTCACAGTCATTGACATAATAAAGTTTAAATCAGCCCTACTTACAGTCTGAATGAAAAACTATGGTCTATTTGTTTCCAAAGGAGCCTACGATAGCAAAATAATTCGAAGAAATCGGTGATGAGGCAATAAACCTGCATCGAAAGCCAAAATCTTTTTTTTTACTTTGTTCGTCTAACTGTCGCAGTCAACCCGAGAAAAACGTTCTTTATACGCAGGTTGTTTATTGTTTGCATTAACATCTTTCTGCGTGCTGAGACTCATTTGGGAAAAATAGACTATAGATCAAATGACTCTTGAAAACAAGTTATATATTTTCAAATTAGTTTACGCTAGAAGTTGATCGAAAATTCCCAGAAATGACGAAATTGGTAAATTTACTCAACATAGTATCGTCAAAAGAAATTCATGTTGAAACGACGTTACTGATTTTTCCAAACTTTCTCAGAAAAACGTGTTGTCGTCAAAATCTTGTAAAAAAGCTTTTACTATGGAAATTTTTATTCAAAAAATTAATAAAAGTTATTTGAATAATATGAGTCAACATCTGTTTCAAGTTATTCGTCGCTCACAACACGGTTTTTTTATCGATTTACATAAAATATGAAACTCAAGTCACTGCCCGGCACAACCTCGTCGGTCTGATTTCCTGCAACAAAACACAGTAAATGAAAAACTGCGAAGAAAATTACGGAAATTTCGGAAATAATAACCAAATAGAAATCATTAGCACAAATGCTGACAGAAATGGCAATGTCGCTCGTTGATTTTTATCAAATTGGAACAGGAAATGAAGAACGAGAGAAGAAAATAGAAAAATTGCGGTGTTACAAAAGAAAAATGGACGTTACCGTGAATGTTTATTGATAGCAAGTTTATTCCTTTAACATGTCACCATTCCTTTCCTAATTTTCTATGCTTTCGGAACTTTGAGGGCTAATTTCTTGTGGTTGGAAATTGCTTTAAGGAGAAAATAAGAACATCTGTTTATACTTCTACAAAACTGTAGTTTGGGGTTTCTAAAATGAGCCTGAAACGTCAATAGCAGCGCTTCACTGTTTCAACTTGCAGCCATATCTTAATAGGTGTAATAAAATTTCCGAATAAATTTTTTGACTTGGGAACATCGTTGGAAACGTCAACTCGACCCTCAGTACTTCTTCATGGCTGACGACAGACGACGGTTCTGAATTCGTCTGCAAACTGCAAGACCTATACCAAATTTGTCTATCGAACGCATTGCCTCACTCATGTAATACTATGGATAGAAAATTACATATCCTGATCAGCACACTGTAGAATCTGACCGGCAAACGTTTTCATATGAATTTTTCATAATCAGAAATTAAGCACGTATAGCTGCATCTCTCCAAATATCTAATGTACGATAATTCACCAAACTCCATTCACTTTGAAATGATTTTTTGTTTTGAGTTTTTGTAAACGCAGTGTCACTAGAGATCAGAAAATCAATTTATATAATCTTTGAATCATTCAACAGAATGATCATCAAAGAGTTTGTATCATGAAAAAAAAATTATTGAATAGAGTCAAAAAGCCAATTTTGGATAAAGGTTTAGGTGCGACCTCGTTGCATCGATCATTTAACAATGAATGGAGTATAGTCAAACCGTTGGGTTAAATGGGTCCAATTGGGTTCAATGAGCTCAATAGCATTCCTACAATGCTAACATACGAAAGTCTAAATTTACTTTCTATACCCTATGAACTCTATAACCAATGAACCCAAAGCTCTAAAAACAAAAAAAAACAATAACTAGAAAACATAAAAAATTAATTGCGCTGTACTCATAATAGAATTGGTCAAAAAGCTATGAAATTCATCCAGACTACGAAAAATTTGTGAAATATTTTCAATTTATGGCTCCTTTAATTTGGGTTAACCGACAACTGAGCGCCGGACAATTGAGCGCCGACAACTGAGCGCCAGGCAACTGAGCGCCGTGACAACTGAGCGCCGTGACAACTGAGCGCCAGACATTTGAGCGCTGACAACTGAGCGCCAGACATTAAATAGTCGGCGCTCAGTTGTCGGCGCTCAGTTGTCTGGCGCTCAGTTGTCTGGCGCTCAGTTGTCTCGGCGCTCAGTTGTCACGGCGCTCATTTGTCTGGCGCTCAGTTGTCAGCGCTCAATTGTCCGGCGCTCAATTGTCGGCTCATGTTTAATTTGAGCATCAGCAATGCAAAATACAAGCGTGCAGATGAGGAAAAATAAAAGAAAAACAGTGATTTCATTATATGTATCACAAGTGAAAAAATTTCCGTAGTTGGCTGATGGAAAAGACATTGACTTACGACGCAGGTCTTTTAATTTACATAATCATTTTTTTTATTTTAGGAATACATAGAATTTTCTTTTTGGTTTATCTTTTGTGTGAAAAAAATCACGACTATTTTCTATGGTGTAAACTTTTAAAAATGGCGATAGATGCAAATAATACATAAAATAACAGTAATCAAGTCTTGTAAGAAAGATGTTCTTAAAAAGAAATATAAAAACTGTAAGTAATATTGTTAAAAATTGCATTAGTTAAATTTCTTAGAAACCGCAAATGAAATCATTACAAAAAAGTACACAATTTCTTATGAAGATTGTGGTCAATAATTATCACTTTTGAAACTTCACAGAAATCGGCAAAAATAATGCTCGTCGATCACTACAGACTAGCAAAGGACAGCTCAGCAGTCTATCGAGCACATTAGCGTACTTGGCACCTTTTCTATCTGGAAAACATATTCTTGCCGAGAAATGTACCATCTGGGCTCATCAGTGTTCCAAAGTTGAATGATGATCTAGCAAGTCGTAGGCCAGCATCGTACTTAGAAAGTACCCGTAACGTTTTCTAGAAATTTCCAAAAATCTGATCGAATTACAAAACGTAATAGGCATAGCGTACATAAAGAAAAAAATACAACTAAACGACAAGCTTTCAAGAATTTTGATTAGCAACTGTTATTCTAGTGAGATGAATCATATATCATAAATTCACCTACGGTTTGTCGAAGTACGATTCAACTCCTAGAAATCTCGAAACACCAATAGCCTCATTTCTGTGAATTTCGGCAATCGAAGAATATTAACAACTTTGAACTCTTGTTTGCTATAATATGAAGAATAGCCTTGAGTATGACCATATCGAGAACTACGGTAAGCATTAACCCGTTGTTAGAATTAAGACCCTCAAGTCAGGCGTATCAGGAGATTCATCTTTTTGGGATCGCCACCATATCACAACTAAGAAACTTCATAGGGCATTAGAGAAAAGTGTGCGAGAGTAGAACCTTACTAGCCTACCCATTGCAGTCTCCCTCCGCCCCGAAAATTTCATAAGAACTACCGGGTCGTTCCATGAATCAAACGCACAAAAATCCTACTAATGATTTGACAACTTGGCATAATAAGAGTCACTTTCTGTAAGCATCACCTTGAGGTCCGATAACTTTAGAAATAAAGTTGACCTGAATTTTACACAGGCTATTCAGTTTTTTACGCCGATTACCATGATAACCATCATGTTACACAAAACTCATGCATCACGATTGTGCAGGCATGTAAAGTTTCAAAAATTTGCATAAAACGGAAAAAATGGTTCATGGTGCACTTTCACGTACAATTCTGTCAATTTGTGTTATATTTTGTTTGAATTTTCTTTAAATGATAGAGCAGATCGCTTCATTCATACGTCATATTCACAACAACAAATCGTTTGTTAACTTTTTTATGAAGAAACAAACGCAGAAATTTTAAGATTTACTTGTTAAAATCTTGCACATTTTGGCCTGCAGTAACCCGAATAGGTTTGGGCCGAACTCAAAATTTTGTCAGCTTAAAGAGCAACCATATGGCCTCCAGTGAGTCAAAAATAGAAAAAAATAAAATTACCTTTTCTTGAGCTATAGTGCTTTAAAGTGCACCACCTCATTAGGCATAACATTGTAATTTTGGTCATAATAAAAATTGGTACAAGCATAGATGCACATATGGAGGTCTGGACCCCAAACAAGTTTTGATTGATCCCCAGCAGGTTCGACCACCCAGCATTGATAAGGAAGATGATGAAGGAAAATGAGAAAAATAGAGAGAAAGATGTCACAAGAATGACAATAATAATGATTTTTCTGAACAAAGCATGCTTGATAGCATGACACTGAAGAAGTAACATTAAAACTTTAAAAACTGCTGACCAAGCAAATAGTTTCGCATATTTTACCTATATAGAAGGAAGAATATGATGCTTGGATGTTAGAAGACCCATCTTTTTGTTATCAAAGGACAAAAAAATCCATTCCAACTACCGAAAACTTACTAACAAACCACAAATGTTTTAAAGACAATATTTTACACATCAGAGACTACTTTTGCGAAATTGACCAAATTATAAACTGTATGTTACAAAAGCAAAATAATTATATGAAAAAAACGTCATGAAAAATCGGTACTGTTCTATTTACCACCGCCACCAATTTTTTTTTCTTACTGAAGACCTTATTTTAATCACATTTTTTTCTGGTTGGATTCGAACCTCCTACCCAAAACACCTTGAGACTCGAAGACTGATGTTCTATCCACTCGACCACAGGCTCGTGTGAAAACACTTACTTTAATCATAATAAAATACTAATTTTCGGGTGACATAAAAAGGGCAATATCGCGTAGCATAGAATCAAATGGGCAGTGATCTGCCACTATAGCCTAAGCCTAAGCCTGAGCCAAAGCCTAAGCCTAAGCCTAAGCCTAAGCCTAAGCCTAAGCCTAAGCCTAAGCCTAAGCCTAAGCCTAAGCCTAAGCCTAAGCCTAAGCCTAAACCTAAGCCTAAGCCTAAGCCCAAGCCAAAAGTAAAAAAACTGGTAGCGGGGGTATAATAGAACAGTACCGAAAAATCTGAGTCAACGTGCGACACGTTTAAGACTGCAAAAACTTGTCGGTTTTCCAAGAAAATCATCTGAGACATTGTAACTTAATAGAATCTTTTTTGAGATTTCTTTATGTTTTGCTTTGCTTTACCTTTCGCTTGATGACACCAGCCATACAATTGCATGACTCTTCCTAATTTTTTAGCTATAATTTCTTTTCGCCAATTTTTCAGCTATATTTTATTGAGCCAATAGAAAAATTCAAAAAATCAAAAAAAAAATCGAAAACAACTGGCATCAAAGTCAGAAGGTCATTGAGCCGCAATCAGGACTGGTGTCATCAAGCGAAAGATAAAGCAAAACAAAACGTTGAAAAATTTTGAGAAAAAGATGCCATTAAATTGGAATGTTTCAGAAAATTTTCTTGACTTTTCTGCAGTCGTCACACGTGAACTCAGATTTTTCAAGACGTTTTTTGCATATAATTAGTTTTCTTTTGTCACACACAGTGGTCAGTTTCGCAAAAGTAGTTCCTGATTTGGAAAGTATGAGGTTTAAAATATTGTTGATTATTGGTAAGTTTTCGGCAGTAAAAAAATAATAAACTTGTACCCACAGTATAGAAAATCTACTGAGAGTCAACCAGGACAGGTGGAAGGATGGACATTTTTTTGTTCTTGATAACAAAAAAGTGGTCTTTTAACATCCAAGCATCATATTATTTCAATTTCATTAGTAAAATATGTGAAAATTACCGCTTGGTGAGGTTCTATGGTATCAAGTATGCTTTGTTTAGAACAATCGTTTTCATTGTAATTCTTATGACATCTTTTTCTCTATGTTTCTCGTTTTCCGTCATCATCTTCCTTATCAATGTTGGGTGATCGAATCTGCTGAGAGTCAGCAAGTATTTGCTGAGGGTCAATCAAAATCTAGTTGAGGACCAGACCTCCCTATGTGCACCTATGCTTCTACCAATATTCATTTTGACCAAAATTAGAATGTTATGCATAATGAGGGCTCTGTACTTTGAAGCACTATAGCTGAATAAACGGTACTTTTATCTCCTCATTTTTGGCTCAATGAAAGCCATATGGTTGCTCTTTAGGCTGACAAAATTTGGAGTTCGGCGCGAACCTATTTAGGTTACTCTAGGCCAAAATTTTCAAAATTTCAACAGATAAATCTTAAAATTTCTGCGTTCTTTTGTTCATAGAAAAGTTGAAAAACTATTTTTGATCGTGAATATGACATTTAAGTGTAGCGCAACATCTGCTCTTTATTTAAAGAAAACCCGAACAAAATATAATACAAATTGACAAAGTTGTACATGAAAATGCAACATCTACCACTTTGCAGTTTTATGCTAATTTTAGCAACTTTACATGCCTACAGAATCGTGAACAAGGAGTTTTGTGTAAAATGATTGTTATCTTTATAATCAGCGTAAAAAACTGAACAACCCTATGTAAAATTCGGAACAACTTTGTTTTAAGTGTGATTCTTACAGACATTGACTCTTAAATAAGTGGAAGTAACAAATCAGATATTTGTGCTAAAAATGCCAGATTCAAACATAAAACGCACAATGCTGAGCCTATGAGAAAGGAATAAACAGTTATCATAGACGCCAATAACAATAAAGGATTCCGTTTCAAGGAGGATCATTTCAGATAGATCCAGCAATATAAATATTATCGATAGAAAACCGAAGGAAATCTCAAATTCAATTCTGTAGGGACCATGTTAGCAGGGATCAAAAATTTTCTGTAAAGCCTGGTTGCATGCAGAAATTTTCTTGTCACCGGAACAAAACAAAAGGTTGGACTTCATGTCACCATAGTTGAATTCTGGCAAAAAAACATCGAAGATGTAGAAAATTATAAAGATAAGCTACTCATTCTTTTTAAGAACTAATTCCACCTTCTGGGCAAAAGAAAAAGCCGTATATGAAAAGTTAGCATAAAATATGAGCCGCATAATAAAGAACTACATTCTGTTCATTTTTTGCGTCGCCGTCAAGTGTAGAAGTCGTGTAAAAACTTTCCTGCACTTCCCTCATAGATGGGAAATGCCACAAAGACAAGCGGGGAATGTAGATGACAACAGAGCCTCAAAACTCAATTTTAGCAGCTTTCTTTGAAAAAATTTATTGCCTCGAAATGAAAAGGAAGGTATACTGTAGGGCATACATTCTCTAATGAATTAATTTGATTTTGAGAAATTTATTATTGGAAAGGCTTTAAATTTTATTATTGGAAAGGTATTACTTTTTTAATTGAATGATGAATCGTATTCGTTTTATGGTCACAAAATAAGTTCCAGACAATGTTATACGATAATAGTCTATTTATTCTCAAATTAGCCTCTGAATGTTAAGTAATCCTTAGAAATACGTGAGCGGATAGTAAACCTGCATCGTATGCCAAAATGTTTTCCTCAAGTTTTTCTCCTATAGTCCATTTATTCCAGAAGTGAGACTTAGAACGCAAAAAATGTCCTCACAGGTTGACTGTGGTAGACCGGCCAACAACGAAAAGATGACCACGTGCACTGTTAGTATCCCATAAATAGACTATATAACTACTGCTATGATCAACAATTGATAAAAAGCGTTGGACTGTTTATTATCTGCATAAATATCCTTTTGAAATCCAGGGCTCATTTGGAAAAAATCGACGATAGAATGCAGTGCTATTCCACAAATTCCAAATTTGCATGGTAACCATATAATCCACATCGAAAAGTCATAGAGCGAGCATAAAAATCACTATTCCGCCTACCTGATCTTGTATTCGAGTTTAGACTATGGCCCAAAGTCTGTGATATCTGAGATTAGAAAAAGTTCAGTTATTTGAGTTCTATGAAGATTCAATTTACAGTTGAACAAAATTCATAAGATGCATTCAGTGACTTTGAGCTTCATCTTGGCAGTCCTTGCACAAGTATCATCATCTTAATGGAGTATGAGATGTAGGTCACTCTGACGATTACGTACAAGAGTGAAATCTTGATCGACGAAGAGGTGACGTCAAACTCCTAATAAGTTACGGTATCACCCACCGAGGCAACAACTTTTCCTTCGTGCATTTACTTTAGTCCATCTTTTATAAAATGCTTGTAAACGAAAAAATGACAAAAATAAGTACCACCCTGAAACTGGCTTACACAACGTTTTTATTGTAGGATCTTTTATTCAAAAAATTGCGATAGATAGTTGTATAGGCTCTCAATTTTTCAGTCCTATGCGACATATGGCTTAGCAGGAAATGGTAAGAATATGAAATAGAACTTGCTTTCCACTCTTTAATTTACAAGCATTCCAAGAAAGACCGACTATAGAAAAAGCTGTGATTTGGAATTTTCTGGAAGCCTCTCAAAAAGGGTCTTGCCAGAATCTTATAGGTGATCATCAGGAAAGTGCGATTCTTGTATCACGGATTAAGGTCATTGTAGTCGATAGATCATCTTGCCAACTGTTCGCAATGCAAGTACGGTCTTAAATTTTTTGGAATTGGACTGTCATACAATTCTAGCCAGATCTTCGTGTCAGTGGATTTTGGGATGCAAGGTCGATATAAAATATCATAAATCGAGATGTTTCGCGGATCTTGCGGCTGGTATTATCCTTGTCCTTAGCCATTAAAATACTTACACCCGTCGTTCTGCAAGGTAGACTAAGATCTTCAATAGTGTCTTGAATGGGGTCTTAATTAATAGGATGATGATGAGCCAACATAATGTGGCATACTAAATGACTAAAGGCGGATTCATACTTAATCCGGCGTCCGGCAAGTTATTTTTAGCTTCTGGGCATTCAGTGTCCGGCATCCGGCAATGCGGCATCCGAATTCGGAACGCAATGCCGGTCCGGCAAGTTGCCGGATCGGATGGCAATTCATACTTCTTCCGGCGCCGGAAAGGCCGGATGACAATTTATTCTTGATTTTACTATGTTTAAATACCTTGAAATCTGTTCAATATTTTGTAAAAAAATGTAAAAAGTTTTCATGAAAAGAAAATGTTCAAAAAAATATATATATATTTTTAAAAAGTTTAAAAAAGTAAAAAGTTTCAATAAAAGAGTTTTTATATGACTACCCTGCACACATATGCTTTCAAGAACGGAAAAAACATTCAAAATATTCAGCAATCAAAAATTAAACGAACGTCATGATAAAAAACACAAAGTTTCGCCTTAACTAAAAAATCGATATCTCCCACATATATTGTACATACCTGTAATTGAGGGGGTTTGGGGGGACCCTCACCCCCAACTTGGTCAACCCTATACCCAACCCCCCCCCCAAACTAGGAAAAATTGGGAAAAATAATAGAAAAAGTGGCTTTTTTTGGCCTTTTTGGGAAAATTTTCGAAATTTTTTCGACTTTTTGGGGTCGTCTCGACGCCCTCCCCAAAATTTTAAAAATTTCACCCCAAAATTTTCGGTTTACCCCCCCCCCCCACCCACCCAACTAGTCAGACCTCTTACAGGTATGACATTGTATATGCAAAAACCAATTAAGCACGTGGTTCTTTTAAAATTACATACAAAATATGCTTTCCGGCATCCGGAAAAGTACAAACTGTTTCTGCTCTTCCGATCCGACAAAATTCCAGTCTAGCGGCAAGAAAATCAGACGGCAGCGTGGGAATCCGAAAAAATGACGTCATCCGGTGCCCGAACGCCGGACGACTTGCCGGATCAAAAATCTAAAGTAGACTTTTTTCGGATGCCGGACGCCGAATGAAGTATGAATCCGCCTTAAGGCCTGTCTAATGTAAAGTATCAAGTTAGATCTTAATATAAAAAAATTCCCACGTAAACCCGTAGGAATTATGTTTCCATTCTGAAAATTGGCTTCGTGAATTCATGGTTTAGTTCCAGCTTTAAGTCAAATCAATAAATCGATTTATTATCCGTTTATTATCAAAATCTATTTCAGATGATCGTGATATCCTGTGCCAAGTTTTTGAAACATCTTGGCAACGACATGAGCTGACGTTTACACGCCCTCATAAATAACGTACTTACATCGGGCACATTGATTCACTGTAGATGTTCTTGCGCTCCCTATTTCCTAAGTGTGATCTTAATTTTACATTGATCGACGTAGGATATCATCTGGCATGACATACTCTTGCCCAGAACGGGGTGGACAATGTCTGCCACAAAATGAATTATAATCTGTCGTTTGGCTATTGATCATTGAGTAAGGGAACTTCTTTTGTGCATCCAAATAATGAAAGTATGCAGTATTTAATTTTTTAAGAATTTCTGCTAAACCAGAGATCACAATATGACTCAAAATTTGTGAGAATGTTACAATAACGATTAAAAATTCTTTGAGTGAAAAACCTTACTGTTAAAGCTTTATGTTTCCGATTCTGACGACAGCGCTGATTTTTGTGATTTCTCAAAAACAGACTATTCAGCTGTGATGTCAAAGGAAATTTTTACTTATTGAAATAACTGAACTTCAGTCATAATTTTGGCCTGTAAATATGAATCTGCTTTGCTCTAAATCGAATTACTGTGTAAGAAAAGTGATGATAAGATACAATTTTCACTGGCCGAAATATATTTTACTCACGTGCTACCTTAAAAAAAGATGCATGAAACTCGATAAATCAAACTATATATGACTAGTTCTGAGCTTCGTGAAAATAATCATGATATCAAAGTAATTAATCTGATGCGGGTGATCCACACGAATGGAAAAAATTTAAGACATCTGACTGTAATTGGATGCTCCGCTAACAAGCTGACACGGATAGGGTTCTTTTTATGTTTAACGAAGGCAAGGACAGGTTGTACCAGCGTTCCGTGACAGAATAGTGAAAATTGTGAAATACTATATATGCCTGAATATGTTTTATGGATCAAGAAAGTTAAAAGCCTAACATAAAAGCTATTTTCATATGAGAAATTTATGTACATGGTTTCAGTGCAAGAACAAAGTAACTATGGCGATATTGATATCATGATGCGGAACTTCTCATGATACCATCTGCAGCTGATTATTTTTGACATATATGTAATTGGAGACGATTATTAAAGGTAAAAATCCACATGAACGTTCGTAAATTCTGTACTATTTTGCCTTACCAGTCTTACGATATTTTATTTATTATAATTCACGAGGTGCTATGGTCTGTTTTTTATAAAATGCTTCCAAATAGAAAAGTGGCACAAATCAGTACTGTCGTCAAAATCGTTTACGTAGAACTCTTACTGTAAAATTTTTTGCTCAAAAAATCCCTAAGGGTTTTAGGTCATTATGCTCACAAATTTCCAGTCCAATATGATATATTGTTTATCAGTAAAGCGTGAAAATCTGAAATACTACTTGCTTTCCACTTTCATTATTTAGAAGCATTTCAAGAAAAACAGACTATAGGAATAGTTTTTTAAATAAAATACTTGGGTTGGAAAACGATACAAATACAGTAGCGCACGAAAATCCCCTCAAATATTTTGTTTCTCATCATTTCGATAAAAATTTCGCATCTTGACTGGAAAGAATTTTTCTATCAAGTAGTATAATGTCTGTAAGAGCTTTTGACGCAATTATTCGAATTGGAGGTTTTTTGAAAAACTAATTTTGTGAAGCTGTTTTTCGTTAGCTGTTCAATGCTTTTCTCATCTTGTTTTTTTGTTCTGAAGTATGATACTGGTTCGATGGAGAATTGTCTTGCAATTCAAAAAAGCTAAAGTAGCTACAGTATACTATCAAACCTACCGAGAAAAACTCCGATTAGTTTTTGTGTCGATATGGAACTCCATTACCTAGGAAAATGTTTTTGTGAATGAAATCGTCAGTTCACGCGGACATCTTTTTTTATCAAGTTGTAGGCATCTGCTAAGGTCGAATTAGCAAAAAAAGGTGTCCGCGAACCTAAATTGTGTCTTCTCTGTCTTTACATATTTTGCATTCTAAGTCTCATTTAGAAACAATTGAACTATAGAAATGCTTCAGCAGAAAATGCTGAGTGAAGCTGCTCACAAAAAGTCAAATACCATCAAATTCATGCTCTGATAGAAAATTGATTACTAATTTACACATGAGAAATACACAATAATTTGTTTGATATCCTGTATGCGTACGGACTCAGGGCCGTTTTTTATGGGCCACCCTGTATGCACTGACCTGAAATCGTTTACTTGAAGCTTTATTAGTGTGCAATATTTACTCAAAAATTTTGTGTTTGTTGAGTTGTTTAGAAATTTTTAGTTGGTCGGAGACAAATATATTTAACTTCGAAGCATTAAAAGGTACAAGGCTACTTGATAATACACCTACAATGGAAGGCCGAAAAAAACATGATACTGACGGCGGCGAGACAAAATTCACTTTGAATACCTCAGTATCTCTATAACGTTTAACGCCCGGTCGTTACGGCTGAAGTCTACGGTCTCAGAAATCACTAATGTATACCCCGCGAGTAAATTCATTCGTTAAAAATTTCTCATTGGACGAAAATCCCGTCCACACACTGAAGATAATGTAACACTAAAATTTGGAACATAATTTTATTCGCTTGAACGAGAATAAATTTTGCATAAACAGTCTTCCAAAATTTTCAAAAACCTATCTATTTCACGCGATTCCAGGCCAATAGCCACAGCCACGTTCAAATAACTGCATGTATAATTCGGGTAATGCGACATCCAACCTTCAAATATTATACCTTCGATCAATTTGCCCTGGCCCTTGACGACGACCCTGAGAAATACCAACATGGAAATGAAAACGCGGAGAGGCAGAAAGAATGGAATCCAAAAAGTGTGTTGCACGACCAGTTCTCGAAACAGAAAATAAAAGACAAAAATTTTAGAATCATCCTATAGCCCATTTACTTTGAAATAATAGGTGCAGCGATAACCAAAATAGAATGTTCAATTTTACATGCAGTTTTTACGTAGAGAAAACCTTTATATTTGTAGAAAAACGCTGAATTTATTCACGACAATGGAGATGTCAGAATCATAGAAAAAACACCATTCTCATCCACTTTTGACTTGATTAGGAGCGTGTCGATACGTGGGTGCTACTCGAGAAATTTTGATCATTTAGCGATGCTCTTGGATGAAATTTCTAGGTTTTTTATTTACCGCTCATGAATGAGAATTTTCTCCATTGATTACATTAATGACCTTACTAGTTTTCCCATGTTGAAGATAATTTCATGATATCGCTGCATCTTATCAAAAAGGCTATAGCATTAATCACACAGAAACATATTTCCCTGAATTGAGCTTTTATCCTTTAAATAATTTGATCACCTGGCTCCTGAGCATTGTCGTGTAAAGAGCATAGATCCTAATTTCGTTATTTCCGCAGATTTTAGCGCCGAATCAAGTTTTGACAACGTCATTGCTAAAAATATCGATTTTAATTGCGTAGAAAAATAAATAGGATTTCTAGCACTTTTACCCATCGAAATGGTGTTCTTCGGCGTACTTAAAACTTTTTCGTCGTATTTGGCGGCTAAAATGCTCAATTTTTGTTTGAAATCGTCGAAAAGCGTTTTTCTCTTCTTCCTTAGCTCCAAATATCCGTCCTGCCCCATCGACAATAAAGTGATTACTAAATCAATCGAAGGTGAGGCACTCGCCCGTCCTGGACAATTGTAGAAAGTCGGTAAAACAAGTTACGTATAAAAAACAACTCATGACAACGAAATCGAAGGAATTTCTCATAAAATAATTCTAAGGCACAGGCCGATTCAATTTTTCATCTTTCCGAAAACGAATTTCTCGCGAATGAGGTCCAAAAATATCTTCAGTCAGATTTTAAAGAATAATACAAATTATGCATATACCAGATTTTTCGGAATATGAAGAGAATGGGCTCACCTGGGTAAAGTTGAGCTATCGAATCGATAATAGAACGCTCGAACGAACCAATAATAGTCGCACCGACAGGTACCATGAAATTTTTATCGGTCGACTGGACAAATGCATCTACCCGACCAACTCGGCTAGCCTGAAAACGAAAAAATGCTTTTTAGAGCAACGACTATTCATTTTATTGTGAAAACGAGTATTCATTAAAAAATTTTGGAAGTCAACTTGCTGAGACATTTCGGTTGAAAAATAAAATTACTGGTGACTATCGAAGTTGCATTGAGGATGAGAGTCATAGAAGTTTTTCGACGAAACTTTCAGAATGTTACCGACGATGAATTCTACATTATATTATTCATCTCACTTCTTCAACAATATTACAAATTTTATCGCACTGCAGGCCGTATGCGTTGTTCACTAAGTGGAATACGTTTAATCGTTTGCAAATCTTCGCAACGTTGATAATGCTGAATTGAACGTAAGTTACATATCACATTAAAGAACTGGTAAAAATGTAGTAATATTTGTCAGTAATTAACAATGAATGAAATGGGGTTTTTAATTAGTACCTACTCATCAGGAATTCGAGGCGCAAAGCAGCTAGTCGTAGTCATAACGCATAAAATGTTCGGCACGCCGAGATTTTCAATCGCCACTTCTAAATCTTCGACGGTCATTTTCAATTGGTCATTATTATCATCAATTTTCAGCTGAAGTATTTGAGGCGTATAACCTAGAGAAGATGGAACATAATTCGATTTAAAAAATGATTCGAAAATTAATTATGGAATCACCGGCTGCTAAAATCGATTTGAAGCAAGATTTTTGATCTATTCGTGACCATAAGACGTGACTAGCGGCTGGTTTCTGGCGACGAAAGTTTAACATGCACAGCGTCAAAGCCATACCGGTAGAACAAGGAACGACGACACATTCTTTGGCATTTCGGATTCCTGTGGAAGATTATATCATAGAATTATGTCACGTTAAAAAGCCGTAAAATTAGATTACTAACTTCTACTAGGGCTGTCTCATACCAGTAATTGGGGGGAAGTTGGGGGGGGGGACCCCCCAACTCGGTCGAACCCTGTACCCAAATTTCGGAACCCCCACCCCAACTTGGTCAACCCTATACCGAACCCCTCCCCCCAACTTGAAAAATTGGAAACAATTAGGAAAAAATGTTTTTCTGGGGAAAATTTTCGAAACTTGTTCGACTTTTTTGGGGTTTTTCGACCCCCCTCCCCAAAATTTTGGAAATGTTGAGACACCCACCCCAAAATTTTGGGTTTACCCTCCATCCAACTGGTCGGACCACTTACAGGTATGGGCTGTCTGAAACTCCGGCCCCTGTACTGGCCCCCACGCTAGACCACTCAAAACCAATGTTCACGAAAAGATGGCGAGCTCAATTTACCATTTAATTCCAGCTTAGATTGTAAATAAGTATTCATTTGAATCAAAAGGTAAGACTGATCTAACGTCTGCAGCGATCGACAAGGCGTCCCGGATCGGATCCGGTGGTAAATGAATGCCCCTGAATCGTGCTTTTTGTATCAATGTGAAGATGTATATGTATCACATCCAATAGTATACATAATTAATATTGCCTTTTAAGGCAGTAATACCGCAATTCACAATTGGCAGCCAAATAAGAGGTTTCATTTTATGTTTTTAGCAACCAGTAATGTTAGTATTTTGGGCACACGGGTATCTATGAACTGTAATCTTTGCTTTTTTGAACTGGAATATTTGCAAAAAACTTTTACGCCTTTTGAATGTGTAAACTAGAAGCTGATCGAAAATGACATCAAATCAGTCCTAATTGTAGCATGTCTTGCAAGTTTCATATTACATTCAATATGTACGCATAATTTCTTGTATTTACTAAAAATGACAAAACTAATTTTTACGAATGATAAGATCCTATAAAATTCAATACAGCACTTGAAATTTAACAAATTTCGGAAATAATACGAGAAAAAGTGAGGTTGCCGCTGAATTGAGATGGAGCAGTTTGTATTTTTGCATTCTAGGATGAAAGTATTACAGAAATCGTGCAAGGCAATCTCGAGCAAACTCGACTTCGTTTTATATCGAAATGAATTTGACCTGAAATTGCTCGTTTTGAGCTATATCTGTTAAAAGCTCAAATTGTTAGTTTAAGAAGTCGTCAAGAATATACCATTATTCAGACGTACAACTCTCCACGGGAAAACAAAAATTTAATTTTTTCCGGGTTTTTAGGAATATTGGGAGTTTTGAATCGTCGTATAATAATATATTAAAAACTTAGAAATGTTGTATAGTATGCCCATGTATAGTTTTTAGCACTAATATCTAAAAATTCTGATGATAAGATTATTAGTGTTTTCTTTTATGAGTGTACTGTAAAAATATGTGGAAATGATTCAAATAACGTTCGAACTCACCCGATAAATGGATAGCATGCAAAGCCATGGCATTAGCTAATTGACTGACGATCGACGATCCGGTTGCCTTAGGTTGAGAAGACTTTATGTCACCAGAACGACCAATACCATGACTTAGACTAGAAAAGAAAAAATATGAGAACGAAGCAATATCGCAAACATGAGAAATAAAAAAACGAGAACTCAAAATATTTCCGACTTTGTAAAGTCAAAATTACTTGATTCCTACCTGTAGATGGGGGATGGGTCCCCACAAAATATTCAACTGTATAGACAGTTGTCGACAATCCTCTTCTCCAACTTTCAGTTGTCTACAACTATCCAACTAGCCGGTAGGAAATCGATTAAAAATACCTATTTTTGGTGAAAGATGACTTTTTTGGGGCGAAAATAGGACAAAAAAGAGACAAATTATTGGCGCTCCGCGCGAAATACTGCTCAGTATCCGTTTTAAAGCAAAAATTCATTAATCACGGGCATGTTTTGTTTATTTTTTGGTGGATAAACACATTTTTTTCAGCACTTGCAGACCCCCTCCCCCCAAAATTTTGGAAGGTCAGCTACTCACTCCCCTTACAGCGGCTATTATCGTGCATTCATATGATCGGACATTTTACAGGTATGCAAATTACCTCATCCGTTTGTAACTGTTAACAGTCACATATCTGTGATTGGGGATACGGTCGTAGCCGAGGTCCTCCAATTCGGTCGGATCTAGTACTCAAATGTTGACATTATCCCTCCCAACTCGAACGAATTGAACAAAAATAGCATTTTTGGCGTTTTTTTGAGAAAATTTTTGAAATTTTCGGCTTTTTGGGAACCACCCCAGAATTTTGGAAAAATATACACCCACCCCATGACTTTTGGGTTTACCCTCCCTCCGACCGGAGGTCCCATAGATGACTTGAATTTCATCAATACATTAAAATCATTATTCTGTTAGGATGCGTACATATAAATACTACTCATGGTTTCAGATAAAATTCTAAAAACTTAAAGCTTACTAGAAATGCCGCTCTTTGACAATTTGGCTGAAAACTCGCCCTTCCCTCTCACCGACGCCTGTATGATTTGGGAAATTGTTACTATCTAAGGCGGAAAGGTAAGTGAATAGATACCGAATTTGTAAATCGTCCCAACTATGCATGGGGATTTGCTTCTGAGAAAAATAGTTGACAGCAAAGTTTAGAGGAAATAAAATTGAATGTTGTTTTCTACCTGGCGTAAGAGCTGTTTCATCAAATTTTCTCTAGAGGCTTTCGCTTCTTCGGCTAATAACAGCGTGGAACTCAATATCACAGATGAATGTTGATTCATTGAAACGAAATGCCTAAAATTGAAACGCTCTTTCTCTTACTCGTAAAGAGACTAAAACTGTATACAAAAAAACCGTTTGGTGAGTTCGACGTGAGCTTTTTGCAAATCAAAACGAAATTTAGGATTGTGCAAATAAATTTTTTGACCATATATACAATCTAGGACCGAACGACCCTTCGAATATAGTTTTATTTACGGTTATATATACATTTGCATTTGGCATTAATACACATAAAAACAAAAGGAAGCATAATTATCGACGCTATTTTTGATTTTTTTTCATTTCGCATAATAACAATATGAGAAAAGACCAAGACTTGGTGGGCCAAGAACAACAAAAATTTTACACTGAGAAAGACGCAATTCTACCAAAAGCGGGAAATAACTGTTTCATTCAACTTCATCTTTTCCTGACGAGAAAACAAAATAATATTACTATTCACACGTCAACTTTGGATTTTAAATACTCTAAGAAATATAATATCTTTTCTTTTACAAAAAAAAATCAAAAAGAAAAAGTTTTGATTTTGTGCGTTGACAGATGCTACGAAGAAGATAAGCAACGTTTTGACGATTTTTGTAGAATTAGGTCCGGATGACAGAAGGCTGAATAAACTATTCGGCGAATAACAGTATTTAGTGAATAAAATAACTTATTCGGTGGATAGTTATCCGGCTGATAAATGAGCAAGTAGACTATTCATTGAATACATTTATCTGTATGACAAAACAGTGAATAAGCATTGCTTAGCTATGAATAAAAAAATATGCATAACATAAATGAATGTTTCTGTTCAGCTAACTTTGTCCAAACGTGCTCCTCTTCTTTCCAGTTCTACTCTGAACATTAACGTTTACTACTGGCAGGAGTCTGTGTCAGTTTTTTGGCTTTTGCTACTGCTTAAATTTTTTCTCATTTGGCCAACTGACTTCACAAAAGCTTATCATGAGTGATCAAACGAAAAAAGTCATGATCGAGATTCAAATTTCTCTTCAAATGAAATCAATTTTCGGCTTGAATGTTTGCGTCAAGATACTCCTCCTTTGATTAATACGATAGAGAACAAAAAGACTGATGGTCAACCTGCGAGCCAGAAGAGGGCGATTTCAGCCCCACGTTCCACTGCTGAATCAAAGATTGATTATATAGTTTTTAGTGGTTGGTGGTCTGTCTCCAAGTTCTCTATTTTTCCTGTTAAAATCGGTTCACACACAAAACATGATCGGTGCTGAAAATTAAGTCATCTGGTACGAAACTCGCCTCGTCTGGTACCGAGTTGCACCCAGTTGAGCTTACAGTGTAAGCTATCACTCAACAAATCAATCAGCTCTCGTAAAATGTTTCTTTTGAACCGGTACTGTAAAATAAATTCCCGATCATTATAAATTTCAAAAGGATTCGAACGACGAAATGAGGAACGATTTATAATAACAAATTCTTCTTCTTTTCCCACGTCATTGAAAAAATCAGCAAAGTCTACTTCGTTCATTTTTCGTGAAAGAAAAACTAGAAAAGAAATTTTCTTGTGCTATTTCCCTTTTCATTTGTGCTAAGACCAGATATAAAATCGACGAATAAAAAGATAGACTGCATAGAAAAAGTTATGCAACCGTCTGTCATACTGCATAAATTTATGCGACGATTTTCTTCAGTGAATATCTCTATTTTCTGGCCACTATTCATTGAATAGCACTATTCAGCCTTCTGTCATCCGGCCCTTAGTACATGAAGTAATTAGGTTTTGGGTGAAATTTCGGATGTCGTTGTTATAGAATTAGATTTTCAGAATTATTCCTTGGTGGGTTTTACCGCGATCCTCTATCTTTGATTTTCCAAGTTCTAGGTCAGATAATCACAACAATATGTACATCAAAAGAGATTGTTTTCAAGTGATCTAAGGCATAAAAACAGATTGCGAAAAAATCCAACGGTGTAGGCAACATTTTTTTTATGTATTTTGATATTTTAAAACGCTGGAATGGAAAATAAATCTTTTTAACAATTGTTTCCTGGATAAAAAATCCAATTTTTTAGCGAATTCAATGAGTTTTCAGTAGAGCAAACTAAAATCGAAAATTAGGCAAGAAATTAATAGCTTGGGTTCTTCAACCAGCGAGAACTTCTTGAATTATCTTATGCTGATGGATATTTAATAATTTTTGAAAAAACGCAGTTATTTTCGATTTTGAAGCGCTTGAAAATGCATCTGCAGGCAGGAAAACCTATAACCTTATCAAAAGGTCTGTCAGGCTCTTGGTTACGCTTTACAATATAGAAACAATTTTTTTTTGATTTTTTGATTTTTTTAAAATTAGTACATTTTAACGTTAGATATTTTTGAAAATAGTACATTTTAACGTTAGATTTTTTCAACATGATAAAAACAGTTCTTGACGCCTCTGTAAGCTATAGGGCTGTGTCATCAAAACACTATCTGAAATTTCAATATTCATTCAAGTTTGGAAAACTTTAATGAAATTTGGGAAAACATTTCTGGCTAACAATTCGATAAAAAAGTAATTAATTAGACCTTAATTTACCACATTCAATATTCGTTAAAATCGTTCTCACCTTTTTTTCATTTATCTGCAAGAGAGACAAAGAGAACTGTCGGAAAAAACGGTTTACGATTAAAAAAGAAAAGAAATGCTGCAAGAATTCGAACATCTCTCTCTATGTTTAGAACGTTTATTTTTTGTTTCATTTTCGGCCGCAAATTTCTCATCAACAACATGTAAAGATTGACCTTGTTTATAATTTCTAAAGTATACATTTTTCATCGAACAATTGTGCCGACGATGTCAATTTTTCTGTCTGAATCAAATCGCTATAATGATGCTTTCAGTTCCAACTTTTGAATCCTACTCATAATAGAGAAAGTTCATAATTTCTTTTCATTTATCAGTCATTTAGTTTGGTGCGATAATACAAATACAAAAATTTACCCACGTTCGTGCCCAATAATAGGAGTAGTCAATACTGTTTTCGTTGATTTGGCGCAAAGCGCCGAGAAAATTTTGTGCAAGAAATTTAGGCGTTTGACAACTGAAAAAGTTTATGTCAATCGGCCCAAACAGTCAAATTTTTTTTAGCCATTTCAAATTTGTTTATGCCAAAGAACCTATTTTGGCTCAAAAAACACGGATTCAAGTCAAGTAACAGGATGACATCAATTCAGTGAGCCTACATAAACATATCTGTAAGAGGTCCGACCAACTGGGGGGAAGTAAATCCGAAACTTTGGGATGAGGGTCCTGAAATTTTGCGGTAGGGGCAGACGCGCACGGCAATAATTTTTGAAGGGGAGGGTCCTCGAACTTTTTATCGAGAGGGTGAACGGGTGGGAGAGTAAAAAAACAAGAAAAAGTTCTCCCCAAACCCCCCCCCCCAAATTAATGGTATGGATCGGGTTATACCTCTAAGAGGTCCGACCACTGTTTTTTTTCCACGAACTTTTTTTCCATAAATGTGGAAAGCGGTAAAATTTTCTTTCCACATGTGGAAAATTTTTTGATGACAATTTTTGTCGCAAAATCCTTGTTTTTTCGCTTGAAAATGCTCATAAAAGCTTTATTCAAGTGTTTTTGAGCTTTTTGAAGCATCCTGATAATCATTCTGAACATATATCTCAAAAATTAGATTTAAATTTTGTGTTCATAAACCGTAATTTCTAGAAATTAATCATTCGAAAAATTTTAAAACCATTCATTTGTTCGTAACCTCTCATAAATTTGACCGAAAAGCTATAAATGAGTCAGAAGGGTAGAAATTTTTCAAAAATACTTCCATGAAGCTTTTGAATTTTGAACAAAAGAAAAAAAACAGTGGGTCCGACCTGTTGAGGGGGGCACCGTTTTTTCCACATTTGCAATATAATGTGAAAAAAATCTGGAATGTGGAAAAAATTTTGAGATCTTTGCACAAATGTAGAAGAAAAATTTGGGGTTTTCATATTGAAAAGAAGCATTTTGGTGCATTTTAGGAGGTCCGAATCTGAAAATTTTCAGGCGCTTCGCGCCGGTAAACTTCATCAATCATTATTATTTATTACCAAGTTCAGGCGCGGCTTTTAGCATGTCTACCTCCACTTACCGTTTAATCTTTAATAGTTCCCATCATCTTAAACGTATGTGTAATTCGCAATCTTGAATATTATATCTTCATATTTAATCAAGATCCGCATTTTGGTATTAGTGCGCCTGGTGGTCACCTATCTTATAACGTGTGTGGTGCAAAAGGTACAGCAACTGATTATGACGCATAACTTTAGGCAACACTACGAACTTGGCTCAGGCTTAGGCTCAAGGGTCATTTTATACTTGCCTTTTTCGGCGGAATGGAACAGAATACAATCGACGCAACGTTACCGAACGAAAGGTAAATTTTTGTTCTGTTCGGTTGATTTTCAGGCTGAACGTTTCGAGCTGTTGGTGATCTGTTCCGTCGAAAAATCAAGTATAAATAATTCAGGGCCGTGCACAAGGGGGGGGCGGGGGCGGCCGCCCCCCCCCCATTGATGCAGTAACTCTAAACCGAAAAGTTGCGTTTTGTGGACTTTAAAAGGTCAAAATCTCAAAATTTTCCGGCGCTTCGCGCCCGGTCATGGGTATAATTATAACCAGGGCCGTATTTAGAGGGGGGCGGGGGGGGGGCGGTAGCCCCCCCTGTCGTTGTAACGAAAAATTTTTTTCCAGCCCTTGTTGTAATAAATAGCAGTTGGTGGAAACTAGTGACACTGACGTTCATATTACCTATTCAAATATCCTTGAATTTTCATTCTAAAACTTTAAATTAAATTATTTTTTCAGAGTAGCATTTTAAAAATATCAACTATAAATTATAATGAAATTATAAAACGATTTTTAACGTCTTTCTACAAAATGTTGTTGATAGTTTGAAGTATCGATTCAATGAAGAACAGTTTATGGTCGCTACACTACGCTATATTTTCTTGACACTTCAAAATTGTCTATATTTTTGAAGTCGCCCCCCCTATCAAAAATTCCTGGATACGGCCCTGATTATAACTATATTCTATCAGGCGCGGCCGTTAGCATATCTACTTCGACTTACTAATTAATGCTCAACAGTTTCTATCAATCAAGTTAGCTCGTTTCACTTTCTAATCGTTCAGTCAATTATGTCGCCGAAAATAGAGATTTTTCATCAAGTCTCTCAATTTTTCCCTCGATGATTGGAATTTTTTAAACGTTTGCAATCTGAACTTTTGCGTTTATTGAAGGTGGAAATTGAAGACATTACTCTAGAACGCGATTTCAAAACATTTGTTCACGAATTATCTGTTGGAGAGATTTATTTTTCAGCGTTTTAGAATACAAAAACCCGAAAATTTTTCCGGCGCTAGGCGCCGGAATGGGAGGCAAATTACGATTCATGAGTCTGATTTGAATTTATTTCCCAACGTTATGAAGGTTCATTTTTCAGCGTTTTAGAAAGTGAAAATCAAAAAATTTTTCCGGCGCTCCGCGCCGGACCATTCTACAGAACACCAATATATTCTTCATGAGTTCATTTTGACTTACATAACCAGAATTTTCTCAATTTTTTTCCTCATTTTTGCAGGTTTCTGACTACAAATACAACAAAATGCTTGGGTATGCTCCTAAAATGCATAAAAAAGCATCCGTAGCCACATTATAAGCGTTTTTAAAAATGTGGAAAATTTTTGGAAAATGAGGAAAAAAATTTTGGTTCCGGTTCTCGTGGAAAAAATCTTCGAGGAAAAAAACGGTGATGCACACAGTATATCCGCGTAAGATCAACATTTTCTGGGGCTATTCAGTGAAAAAATCTAGTCCGCCCCCCCCCACGAAAAAATCCTGCGCTCGGCCCTGAAATAATTCTATAGGCTTGCTTAACGCCTATTCAGAAGTGAAAAATGCTAGAATTTTTTGTCGTCGACCCTATGGAACGAATGGGCAATTTACAGAAAGCCTAATTTAGAAGTAAGAAAATCCCAGGATTTTTGTCGGCGACTGCACTTCTGAATAGGGCTTTAGGCTTAGGCTATCATTTAGCAGGCACGTTATACTGTTTATGCCTCACCATACATTTTACCCTATTACTAGGTAGTGATGGACCGATGGCCAAAAATTTGCCATCGGCCAGGGTCACCGATGGCATCGGCCGATGCATCGGCCGATAGCCGATTGCCGATGCATCGGCTGTAACATGTACAAAATCCAACCTGAAGTTGCTACACTGTAATGAATTTAAAATTATTATGAAATATTCACAAAGTTTTAGTGATATTTTCAACATTCAATAATTAACAACATTTTCATTCATCCAATACGTCATCAACAAAAGCATTTGTTGTACTATCTTCACTTTGATTGCTGAGTTCACTACAAGCTTCTCCAACTTCAGCTTGTTTTTCAAAGTTGCACTATTGAATTGAATCACATGCTTCAAGAATAAAAGCATTTGTACATTTTTCGGCATTTAACAGGTTTTTTTCCACTTTAACATCCTTTGCTTTTTAAAATGATCATTCACTAGCTACTGACCCAATTGGAGCTGATAAAAATTTTATGGCAAGCTAAAAAAATTTTTTTCATAATGAAACTCATTTTTAACTGCACACAATTTTCACTATTATTAGTTAATTCTGGTTTTGTTGCAGCATTTTTCTTCCAGTATTCTAGTGGTGAAGAATCAAAATATAGTTTTGATTCAGCAATGTATTCCAAAACGATGGCTTTTGCTTGTTTATATGTTGATATTGCACATTTTTTGGGCTCCAGCTCATCTTCAGATGAACTTGCAATGACTGAATAGCGCCTGAAATTTGTCAGTTTTGTGTAAATGCTTGAATTATTTACATTATTATTAATTGTGGTTTACTGAGAAAGTTTGGATGATCAGTTTGAAGATTTATTCAATTTTTGAACCATTTTTTCAGAAAAGCATTGATTTTGTTGTTTTTGATCAACAACCATTCTGACCAAAGCTAGTTCAGCTTTGTCTGCTGCTTGAGGATCACGGAAACCCTACATTATTGAATTTGGTTTGTATGATCAATATTTGTTAAATTTCAAATTTCAATACAACATTCTTTTTAAATCGAATACCTAGTAAGGACGCCAAAGCATAAAGTTTATTGTCTTCAATGGGTTTAAAGTGGGCTCAATTTCCCTTTAATGAACCCAAATCAGGAGAGTTGCTATTGTGAATTGAGTGGCATAAAATTCTTAATGATACAACCCTTTAATTTGTGTTTTTCTCAAAGATTTAGGCACAAACTCTAGCTTACTTTCCTTCAGCTATTTCTTTCAAAATACAGGCGTTTTTAGATTCATAGATTTTCACAGTTTCTGCAAAAATTTTCAGCAAAGTGACAAGCTGCCAAAACATAATTATCTAAGGTGTGGATACATTTTACATTTATAAAAATATATTCTTGCCGTGGCTAAAATATCCCATTCATAGCTTGTCAAATTCTTGTTATTCAGTTCATCAATGACAACACAGGGCAGTCATTCCAGACATTAAAACAACCATTTTCACAAAAAAAATTATTTTTCTACCAAAGTACTGTAAAATATAAATGTGAACAATCTGTTTTTTAAGCATCCGCACCTGCATTTAGTGTAACAAAAAGTTGCCAAACAATCGGCCATCGGCCGATCTTTTGGCAAAACATCGGCCGATGGCAGAAAAACGCAACAATCGGCCGATGCATCGGCCGATGCCGATGCATAGGTCCATCACTATTACTAGGTACCTTTTGCATTACACATGTTATAAGATGGATGGCCACCAGCATACCTGTAAGAGGTCCGACCAGTTGGGAAACCGAAAATTTTGGGGTGAGGGTCCCGGAATTCGTAAAATTCTCGGGAGGAGGGTCGAAAAAACCCCAAAAAACTCAAAAAAATTCTGAAAATTTTCCCAAAAAAACCACTTTTTTCCTAATTTTTTCCAATTTTTCCTAGTCTGGAGGGGGGGGGGGGTTGGGGAGGTTGGGTATAGAGTTGAACAAGTTGGGGGTGGGAGTCCCCCCAACCCCTCCCCCCATACATGGCCACAGGGTATACATAGGGTATACATTATCCCTACCCTAAACTTTAGAGTAACCATTTGCTATCTGGCGATTTTTGGACAAAATTACAAAAATTACAAAGAAAAATACATTGACAAAAAATAACTGATGCAAGCAATGCACAGTATATGGTTGACAATAAGTATGAGAACATCAAAATAAGTTACTGGTTGGCAAATACACATCATCTTCCATTTCAGTATCATCCAATTTCATTTCCTTTCTTGTTTTCTTTTTTCGATTATGAGGGTCATCAGTGCGCATGTGGTTTTCTGCAACCCATGCCTTTGCATATTTTGATGCTTTGAACTGTTCCAAATCATTTGGGCCATTTATTCTTAAGCGCATCAAAGCATCCAGGCTTATTCCTTCGAGTCTTGATCGCCTTGATGTGCGTATATGGTTCATTATTGAAAAGCCTCGTTCGGCATCAGCACTGCCAATAGGCAAAATCAGGACAATATGGATCAGCTTCTTGATATTTTCTCCCCAGATAATGCCACTGTCTTTTTTTAGAAAATGCTGCCAGAAAGTAACAGCTGTAGTCTTCTGAAAGCGGCAAAAGTCACTCTGTTTGATGATTTGAAGAAGTGCCTGGGTCCACTCACTTGCTGTTGCAGCTGCATTTTATCATCAATCAACATGCTCATTTATTTATTTCAGAAAAACAATGCTTCCAGTTTTTATCACCAACATAATCCAAAAAATACGAAATGCAAAGCAAACACATCTAAAATTGACTTTTATCATTGTCACAAAAATGATTTGCTATATGTCAATTTTAGGATTTTTCCCTACCCTAAAATTTTGACCGTGGCCATGTATGCCTCCCCCCAATTACAGGTAATGGACACCCGACGCACTAATAACCGCATTTTTTCCTCCATAGATTTTTTGAGAAAGATCAACATTCAACACGTCAACTTTCTGAACTTATTGAGGCATTTGTTCCTTTCTTAACGTAAATTCAATTCAAAAACTTCATCGAAGTATTTTTGGAAAATTTCTACGCTTCTGACTTTTATCTTTTCGGCCTAATTTATGACAGGTTACAAACAAATTAATGGTTTTAAAATTTTAAATTTCTAGAAATTATTTATAAATTTCTAGAAATTACGACTTATGAACATAAATTTAAATCTAATTTTTGAGATGTCTGTTCAGGATAATTATCAGAATGCTTTAAAAAGCTCAAAAACACTCAAACAAAGCGTTTATGAGCATTTTCAAGCGAAAAACGAGGATTTAAAGACGAAAACTTGTCGTCAAAAAATTTTCCATGTGTGGAAAAAATTTGATCTCTTTCCACATTTGTGGAAAAAAAACAGTGGGGGGGGGGGGGTCGGGGTCGAAAAAAAGTCTAAAATTTTCCCAAAAAAGCACTTTTTCCCAATTTTTCCAAGTTTGGGGTGGGGTTGTGAGTACAGACATGCACGGCAAGAATTTTCTAGGCGGAGGGTCCATGGACTTTTTTCCCTGGGGGTAGGGGGAGTGGGTGAGCAAAAAAACTAAAAAAGATTCTGCAAGCCTGTTTTTCATACAAAATATGCACAAAAATCATCGAAAAAGCTGTCGCGGAAAAAGTTCAGGGAAGGGTGTTTGACGACTTTTTTTGTCAGGGGGTGGCCAGGGTCTCAGGTATGGGGGTTTACCCCCCCCTGTGTGCATGTATGGTTGGGTATAGGGTTGGTCAACTTGGGGGGACCCCCTTCAATAACAGGTAGGATCGGATGGTTACAGCCCAAAATCGGGCGGTTGTTTGACTCTGTTTTCATATTGCATCTTTGCAATATGAAAACCCCCAATTTTTCCTCCACATTTGTGGAAAGACCACAAAACTTTTTTCAACATTCCAGATTTTTTTCCACAATATAGCAGTGTTTTTTTGCTCAAAATTTTTTGCCCCATTTGAGGAAAAAACCCAAAAATTTTTTCATCATGAGGAAAAATCGATTTTTTTAGTTTCCTTGCTTAAAAAGTCGCTCAAAATCGTTTCTGATGTGTTTTTTGAACGTTTCTCATTAACGTGCATCTTATTCCGCCAAAAAGCCGACATTTTTTGTGCAAAAGGTTTTGGGCTATGACCTGCTTGTAAATAAATATTTAAGTGAGTTTACATTAGCCAATCAAGAGAATAATTCAACGGCATAACCTTTATTTCTTATATTTCTTCGACGACATAAAACAACCTAATTTTTTACATCACAAGTAAATCAAACAGTAAACTTTGATAAAAACAACAATGAAAAATAAAGTTTTAAAACTGATTCTGAACAGCTGACAATCTGACATGAAGGTATGAACTTGACCACACGGTTTTTTTCTGCACAGGCCAGGTTACAACGCGCAACTTGGAGAAACATTTTAGTTGCACAGATAAATTTTTGCTTAATCCTTCGAAAATTAATAAATTAGCTTAATTTTAATGAGAAACCACCAAAAGCTAGTTTTCTTTTATTTCATTCGATTCGCATCGGTTTTAAGCTTTTAAAACCAAATTTTCTTAGTTTTGAAGAGAAAATGATAAGTTTGGTATGAGTGACTTGTTTGGCGCCTGGCGCCAAAAATTGTTCTGGGATTTTGATATTCTAGAACGCTGGGAAATAACCCTTTTTAACTTTTATTTCCCAGACAGAAGGTTTAATTTTTCAGTGAATTCAATGAATTTTCAGTCGGGCAGACTACAATTCAAAAACTAGGAAAGTAACCACGAATTTTGATTCTTCAACCAGCAAGTATTTCTACTTGGACTCAAAATGTTTTAATCACACAAATGTCAAAATCTTTTTAAAGACCGCAAAAATACTTGGGGAAAATAACCGAGAAAAATCTTGCTTTTCATCAAATTCTCAAAAAAACGACACGGGATCAAACATTTATCCATAATATCTTAATACTTAAAAGCTTATAAGCATTAGCTAGAATGACATTTTGTAACCGCGCATTGGAATAATATAGAAAAATTTTTAAATAAATTAAAACCCGGCGTGAAGTGCCGGAAAATTTCAACAATTTTCAATTTTATAACGCGCAGTGTTTTTTTTTTGTGCCAAAACATGGTTTTTGACATAAAAAAATTTGGAATGGCACAAAAAATTTTGAGCGTTTGTGCCAATTGGCACAAAATTTTTGGCTGGTCAAACATTAAATTTCCTTAATTTTTTTAGACGTTTTAGGGGCTGAAAATGCAAAGAATTTCCGGCGCTTCGTGCCGAGTCAACGAATATAATATTTTCTATTCGTATATTTGACCCGAACGCGAAAAATTTCTCTCCGAACAGTGTATTAGTATCGTTGCAGCAAACTCTATAGGCTGTCATTGTCAACATCTTTCAATCCAAAATCGCGAAAATGAATTTCGATAAGTATTTAGGGGGTTGCGCGTTAAATGATGTCACCTAGTGACTCGTGCACCCTTTTTTTCACCGGCTTTTATACTCTTATTTATGTTCACAAATTAATAATTCTTGTATGCATTGCGTTTTGTTGTTACTACCTATTTTTTTGCCAGTGACAATGAAATTATTTGATTGATTGACAGATGAATGGAAAGAAATTCTGAATATTCTCTGTTCAATCAGTCAGATTCGGATTTAAAACTGAAATTCTCACTTTTTGTGTTTGATTGACTCAAATTGAATAATAGAAAAATTGATATCGTTGGTGATGGTACTAGTTTCGACGGAAAATTTACACAATTTTCGACTTTATTTTCTCTAGTCTTTACATTGTTGTTAAATATGTATATACCTATAGACAGAGCCGTGCACAAGGGGGGCGGGAGGTAGCATGCACACAGTGTATCGCGTAAAATCAACATTTTCTGGGACTATTCAGTAAAAAATGTAGTCCGCCCCCCCCCCCCCATGAAAAAATCCTGCGCACGGCCCTGCCTGTAGATATTCATATTCGTAATCAAAAATTAAATCAGTTTGAACTTCCTGAACAATTCTAGAGTTATTTAAATTTTCTCAGCATCCATTTCTTTTCGAGTCGTCGTGAACTATTTTCCTGCATACCTGTAACTGGGGGGACCCCCCAACTTGGCCAACCATATACCCAACCCCCCCCCCCCCCAGTTTGGAAAAAGTAAGCAAAAAAAGTTTTTTGCCCTTTTTTGAGAAAAATTTCGACTTTTCTCGACCCCCCCCCCCCAACTGGTCGGACCTCTTACAGGTATGTTTTTGACCTAAAACATTTCCGCAGTTTTCTGTATGTCTCTAGCAGAAAAAAATTTTTTGTGCCATTGGCACAAATTTTTTTGGCCTCTTGTGCCAATTGGTACAAATTTCCGTGCACAAAAAAAACGCTGATAACGCACGTCGATTCACGGGATAATTGAATAGTTCGTATTCTGGAACATATAGCTCTAAATCTACTACACATCGTAAAAAAAGTAGATTCAGAATCAGCATTCTTTTTCCTATCAGACTATGTTTCGTGTGATAGAGTTCAGTGAGACGTAACCTGATTTACGCCAAATGAGAAAATTTGCTTTGAAAAGTTTCGTAACTATCAAGGCGTTATTTGACATTTTTGGCTACAGTAAACTATGATACCGAAATGAAAAAACGCGAGTGATATCAAAAGGTCCCAACGCTATGTGGAAGACAATTGATAATTGTGCAAGATTCCCTATCGTACGCTGAAATTGGTTGTTTCTTTGCTGAGATATATGTAATTAACAGAAATATTTTTTAATTCACTATTACTGTAGCAACGGTATAACGAATTTTAATTTCTCCGCTGATGAATTTACGTGAACGCGTAAAATGCACCTCCAAACAGGAAACCATCAAAAAAGTTTTTCTCAAATTTGTGCCTAAGTACGAAAAAATTTTCCTCAATTTCAAAAAAAGTTCCTCAAAAATGGCCGATTGAGGACAAAAACTGTGCATTATAGTGCAAATGTGGAAAAAACGGTGTTGCTTGAGCAAAAAAAAATCCTTGAGTTGAGTAAGGTAAAGTGGGGTGACTTTGATCAGGGGCGACTTTGATCAGAGTATGGCATTTGATAACTATTTGAGATCAGCAGGCCATTTTTTCTGTGTACACATGCCATACTCTGATCAAAGTCACCCCACTTTACCTTACAGCGTTTATTTTTTGTGCACGGACATTTGTGTCAATTGGCACAAAGAGCAAAAAAAATTTGTGCCAATGGCACAAAAAAATTTTTCAGCCTAAAAACATACTGAAAACCTTTAAAAAGTTTTATACCAAAAGTTTGATAAAAACATAACTAAAGATACTTTCGCCACACTAATTTATTTATACTTAAAAATCCTGCCAACTCTATTTTGTCTAAGTACGTCAGTGCGATAAGAAAAACTGATCGAGAAAGCAGTTTATATGATTCAAAAAGAAATCTGATGCTGAGAGAATTAAGATATTTTTAAATATTTTCAGGCGTTTTATATTTTTCTTTAATTTTCGGCTACGAATTTCTTCTTCACACCAATGTAAATAAATTAAGGATGTCCATCAGTGTTTTTTTTAGCCAAATGGCCTATTTTGGCTAAAAAAATTTTGGTTTGGCTAAAAAATTTTTAGAGGTTTTAGACAAATGGCTAAAAAAATTTGAGTACTCTTTGTTCGTGAAAATTGTATCAATGACAAGAAAACATATTGTATCAATGACAAAAAAACTCCATTATATTTGCCTGTCATAACAGCTGCTCCATCAGAGGTGAACATGAAAATTTTTTTTTTATCAATGCCAACCATTGTAACCCATTTGTCGATTGCTTCGGCGATTGAGGACGCATCACACTTTTCTATTTCATGTTCCAAATTTTTCTCCGTCCATCAGACACTCAACATTGCACACGTTCAGGCAAATCAATAGTAACTTAGAACTACTGACATCGGTTGACTCATCAATGTGAATACAAACACCGGAGGATCGTTTAAAAATTTCAAATTGTTCGTTTTTAACGGACTGGTTCAAAGCCGAAATGATTTTTTAGGTCGAATACAAAGATCGATGCTTGCCTGATAGCTTTAAACTTTTTCTCCTCCTTCTCCAGACATATTTCTATCTGTTTTGCAGCTACTCAAGGCGCGGTCAATGTGAATATCACACAACGAATGAATAAAGTCCACTTTATTTATACTCATTTCTTTCTGTAGAGATGCCAACACATTTATCATAAGACCAATGGTTTGTTCTGAAGCCTTTTTGTTTGCCGTTATCACAGCTTTTTGGAAAAAGTTAGCTTGTTATCAGATATTTATATCAGCATTTCAAAATTTCGAACAAAAATAATCGTTTTGTTCCTGAAGTGATAACATAACTCTTGAAAACACCTTACATAACCTGTTTAATATTTAAAAAACAATCAGTGTATCACGTTTGGGCGAAATGAAAATTTTAGCCTTTGGCTAAAAACTTTTTAGTCGTTTTAGCCATTTGGCTAAAGACATCGTGCTAAAAAAAACAGTGATGTCCATAACCATAAGTGCTTTCTCCTGAAGAAAAACTAAGCCGAAGGTCGCGTCTCGTAAATTTTTGATTGAAAAATTGTGTCAACAATGTCAATTTTTCTGTTCGAATCAAACACCAAAAATTAAAATTTCGGTTTCCAATCACTCTGAATGAGCATTGAACAGTGGAAGTTAACCATTCCTACTTATTTTGCAGTCATTGACAATCTCAAAGTTTGTTGCGATCATACAAATTTACTATTATTCGATAATTGTCTCAGGTTCTATAGAAATAAAGGTATTGACTCGGCGCGAAGCGCCGAGAAAATTTTGCGTTTTCAGCCCCCAAAATGACTAAAAATCGAGGAAATTGCCTTCGACCAGTCAAAAAATTTGTGCCAATTGGCACAAACGCCCAAAATTTTTTGTGCCATTCCAAATTTTTCTGAGCCAAAAACCATGTTTTGGCACAAAAAAAACACGGGTTGAGTGAGTAAGGTAAAGTGGGGTAACTTTGGTCAAAATCGAGTCAATCCGACTTCTCCAACATATAACTTGTTATACATGGGGAATTCGTAAAAATGTTTCATGGAACTCATATGTCAAAAATGTCATACAAATCGATTAAACACATCATCTCATAAGTAGCATGCAGATTTAACCTACCATTGATCATTGAAAAGAGCTCACTTTTTGACCAATGTTACCCACCATGGTGGTCAACTTTGGTCGCCATTATAATTTCTGTTCAAGTTACTTTTTCGACAAGTAAAATCGTTATATCTCAGCACAGATAGAACTAACAAAACAAATTTTGGATATGAGGTAACATAACTATCGACCTTTATTGTCACAAAATTTCAGCTGGAAATGATGAATATCATCAACGGCAAAAAAGTTTTCGTAAACCTACTCCCAGCTGTCCCTGTGGTGGGTAACTTTGGTCAATTGGCCTAAAAAAGTGCCTGACGTGAAAAATATTGTCTTATTCAGATACAGCAAGTTAAGAGGCACATGAAAATATCAATATGAATGAAAATAAAAATATCAAGCGTTCAAAATTTATTTAAAAAAAATTAACGTGTCCCATTGGTGGGTAACATTGGTCGACACACAAAAACATGAGGTAAACTAAAACAATGATAAATGCAAGTTTTTAAGATCAAAATACTTGAGATTAACTTATACCAGTGTTTTTTTGTGCCAAAACATGGTTTTTGGCACAAAAAAATTTGGAATGGCACAAAAAATTTTGAGCGTTTGTGCCAATTGGCACAAATTTTTTGGCCGGTCAAACATTAAATTTCCTTGATTTTTAGACGTTTTAGGGGCTGAAAATGCAAAAAAAATTTCGGCGCACTGCGCCGAATCAATGAATATAATGTTTCTTATTCGTACATTTGACCCGAACGCAAACGATTTCTTTTCGAACAGTGTATTAGTATCGTTGCAGCAAGCTTTATAGACTGTCAAGACCAGGGTTGGCAAAAACCAAACTTATGAAATTTCGACTTTTTGGTTTTTTAGTGGTTTTTTATGGTTTTTTAATGGTTTTTTTGGTTTTTCTATGGTTTTTTAGTGTTTTTTTTCTGGTTTAATTCTTTAGAATGTTTGGTACATCAAAAAAACTATGTAAAAAACTGTTGGAAACTCCCTGTATCATCTAAGACTAGTTAGGGAGCCTTAAAATGGCAGCTAGAAGTATTAATCTTATCGGAAGTGTCATTATTTTATGCTATAGGAAATCCCTATTACAGCAATAGAAATACAGTAATACTGGGCACATGAGAAAGGAACCATTAGTGAAGAACATAAAAAAAAGTAAAAATGGAACAGAGCATGCGATATGTAAGGGAAAAATTCAAGGAATAGAAGAAAAATTACAAATAAAGAGAAATATACAATACACAATGTAAGTAATCAAAACTCAAAAGAAATCAACTACAGAATTATATCAATGCATCACATATATACATATACACAGAAAAGTTGAAATGACACAATACCGTTTTCGATAAGAGGGTTTTAAATTGATAGATTACTACATATGTTATTAATATTACAAACTGCAGTTGAAGGTCACACATAGACATTTCATATGTTTCCAATTTTTTGCTTTTCAAACCTGTCTGCGAGATATAACTACAGCAAATGGGTCTTATTATATATACTATTCTCGCTTGCATGATAGATATACATATTTTTGCACGATTTTTTCTACTTAGTAGCGACGTCAAGTCACATAAAAATGAGCCACTCAAAAGCTCTCCTCTTTGTTAACCTGCAGTATGCTTAACTGATCTGTATAAAATTTTATTATTGTTATCTGATTTATATTTTGAAATTTCGAGCTAAGAAAATTGAAAAGCTTACCGTTACAATAAATTCAAGATATTAAACTCAATCATATTTTATAACATTTTGATGATGATATGGATCAATGGATGTCATCCCGAATGATCGAAGTACACTCCACGAAAGATTTAGCATCGACTTTTTTGTGAGTAAATTATAGCAAAGTTGACTCATGTACTAAATGTGTGCTTGCAAGATGGATACAAAGGACATTGATTGATTTATATTACATCTTTTGAGTACGAAATGTATCATAAAAATACGACTTTTTTCTACTTTGTAGTGAAGCCAATTCAACTAATTTAATTGTTTTGTTGATTAAGATAGACACCAATACATGCCTAGAAGATCAACTAATGTGAAAAAAACAGTTTCCCAATGATTTTGGAAAAAACCAAAAAAACCAAAAAACCAGAGATTTTCCAATTTTTTGGTTTTTTTAAAAAACCAAAAAAACCAAAAACCAAAAAACCAAAGCCTTGCCAACCCTGGTCAAGACTGATGAGTGGAAAAAAATTCTGAATATTCTCTCTTTATTCAGTCAGATTCGGATTTAAAACTGAAATTCTTACTTTTTGTGTTTGATCGATTCAAATAGAAAAATCGACATCGTTGATAATGGTACAATGTTTCGATCGAAAATTAACACTATTTTCGACTTTATTTTCTCTATTCTTTACATGATTGTTAAATATACATAACATAGATATTCGTTTGTAGTCGAAAATTGATTCAATTTGAACTTCCTGAACAATTCTAGAGCTATTTAAATTGTCTCAGCAGTCCATTTTTTTGGAATTTCGTGAACTATTTTGTTGCACAGTTTTTTTCTTTTCTCACTGACATGGTTAGCTGAAAAATAGCTTGGGCAATGGGCACGATTTTTACAAAAAATTAATGCCTTAAACGTTAACTTTTTATCAAACTTTTGGCCTAAAACTTTTCCGCAGTTTTCAGTATGTCTCTAGTGAAAAAAAATTTTTCTGTGTAATGGCACAAATTTTTTTGGCCTCTTGTGCCAATCACCGTTTTTTTTCCTCGAAGATTTTTTCCACATGAGAACCGGACCCAAAATTTTTTTCCTCATTTTCCAAAAATGTTCCTCATTTTTAAAAACGTCTATAATGTGGCTACGGATGCTTTTTTATGCATTTTAGGAGCATACCCGAGCATTTTGTTGTATTTGGAGTCAGAAACCTGCAAAAATGAGGAAAAAAATTGAGAAAATTCTAGTTATATTAGCCAAAATGAGCTCATGACGAATATATTGGTGTTCTACAGGAGCGGGTGAAGCGTGTTAACGATAGAGTTCTCAGGAATTTAACCGTTATTAACATTTCTATGGCTCTGATTAGAATCATCTAATTTTATTTAATTCTTGGTCCGGCGCGTAGCGCCGGAAAAAATTTCGGATTTTCACTTCCTAAAACGCTGGAAATTGAACCTTCACAACGTTGGGAAATGAATTAAAATCCGACTGATGAAGTATAGTTTGCTTCCCATTCCGGCGCGCAGCGCCGGAAAAATTTTTCAGTTTTTATATTCTAAAACGCTGGAAAATAAATCTCTCTAACAGATATTCATAAACAGAAGCTCTAGAATCGCAATCTAGAATGATGTCTTCAATTTCCATCTTCAATAAACGCAAAAGTTCAGGTAGTAGACGTTTACAAAATTCCCAACATCGAGAGAAAAAATAGAGGGAATTGATGAAAAATCTAAATTTTGGGCGACATAATTGACTGTTAACGATTAGAAAATGAAACGAGCTAACTTGATTGACAGAAACTGTTGAGCATTAATTAGTAAGTCGAAGTAGATATGCTAACGGCCGCGCCTGATAGACAATAGTCAAGATTGTACCCGTGACCGGCGCGAAGCGCCGGAAAATTTTGAGATTTTGACCCTTTTAAGTCCACCAGAACGCATCTTTTCGGTTTTGAATTCCCCAAAATTTTTTCCACAATGAGAACCATACCCAAATTTTTTTTCCTCATTTCGAAATTTTTTTCCTCAAAAGACCCCATTCGAGGAAAAAAAACGGTGGTGCCAACTGCCAATTGGCACAAATGTCCGAGCGTGCACAAAAAATAGCTGTTTTTCGATGTTTGAACACAGTAAATATTCCCGGAGCGTGAAAAACCTATTTTTGGTAACAACTTTGTTTTCGAAAAAAAGATTTTGTATACAGTCACTACTAGTATCGCCGATTGAGGTCTTGTTTTCCGAAACGTGGTCAACTTTTTTCGATATGAATCTTTCTTATATCAAAAAACATTTCCGCACTATTACTTGAATATTGAACTTTTTTTAAATTCGGGCATTGATTATTCAAAGACAGTGGAACCTTATCACATATAGTCTGTTTTTCTTGAAACGCTTCTAAGTAATGAAAGTGGAAAGCAAGTAGTATTTCAGATTCTCACGCTGTGCTGATAAACAATATAACTGGAGATTTGTGAGGATAATGACCTAATCCTTAGGGATTTTTCGAGCAAAAAGTTGCATTAGCCTATTAGCCACACTATATACTTACCTAATGTTTTTCGTTTGTTAGGTTTTAATCAATTGTCAAAATGAAATTGTAAAACAAAAAATTTCAAAATTAATCATTTTGAGTAAAAATCGGCGATTCTGATCAAAGATCATAAAATATTAATCGGAAATCATGAAATCTTGAAATTTTTGATAAATTTTAAACTGCAATTAAATTTTTAAAAATTAAAATTTAAAATTCGAAAAAAATGTTGAATTTGAAAAAAATGTTGAATTTGAAAAAATGCTGAATTTGAAAAAACTGTTGAATTTTTACCAAAAAATATTCAAAATTCTGAACCAAAAACCCTAAAGATGTTTTCCCTCAAAACCTCAAAAATTTTAAATTTAAAGAATCTTGTAAAAAATCTCGAAATTGAATAAATTAAAAAAATTCAAAATTTCTAAAATTAAAAAATTTCATAAATTTCAAAATTTTAAAAATTTCAAAATTTTCAAAATTCAAAATATTTCAAAATTTGAATTATTAAAAAATGTAAAATAAAAAAAATTTGAAGAAAAATAATTTTAAAAACCTGATTTTTATATCTTTTTTTTGATGCAATAATCATGAACTTTCATCAAAAATTGTTGAAATTATTCGCCCCGATAGGCAAAACGTATATGTATATTTGATGCTCCAATTAATCGGCCATTGAGAATCTGGTCGAGGAATCGAGTCAGTCGAGGAAATGGTACTTAGAAGCAGTCGAACAATCGATAAAGTCGAAGTATCGCACCAGTCGAAGAATCCAAATAGTCGAAGAAACACAACAAAACGACCATTCTATTTTTAGTATTTTTGCGTAGGTCGGAGAAATGACACAGTTTAAGAACCGACATGGTCGAAGAATCGAAACGGTCGGAGAAACGGCATGGTCAGAGAAACGCCTCACAATCGAGCACACGATTTTTCTCTATCACAGCAACCAGCATTTATCCTTGAGCCTTTCCAAATGGACTCTCAGTGGATGGCTCGGTGTAGGCATAAAACGCATTTGCATATTTGCACACAATTGTACACCGGTGTGCGGGGTCTATTAATAAATGGTCCCGTGGATTTATGGATTATCGTCTGAAAGTCAAAGTCGTCCGGACGAAAATGTACAAAAGAAGACTAGTGGGAAACAAAAGACGGATAGTATTTACAGTAAATTTGTTGAATATTTCGAATAAATTTGCAAAAATTTGTCTCAAGTGACATGCACACATAATCCGCAGATGCTTGAAACTATTCTTGATAGTTTTTGTGGAAAAGTATTACCGTTTCGTTTCACAAAAGTCACGCTTCCTTTGCACAAATAATAAGAAAATTATTCATGCAATTAGAAAAATGTGATAAATTATATCTAATGATGCAATATAACCAGAGAAAAACTGGATTTTTCATCAGACTGGGCTGCGACAATCTTTAATGTAAGTCAGTTGTGGAAACGTTTTCTTATTCTCATTTTTCCAAGAATCTAATTCATTCGTAATTTATTCACTGCTCTCTGAGAAGTGTTTATAATGGCACAGAGTGTATTTTTTCGAAGTATTGTTAGTTGGACATAAAATGTTCTTCATAGCGAGTATCTTTTTGCTGCTATTAATCTTCTTTCCAAAGTTGGCGAGAAAATCTTTTTCCGCCGGCACGCCAAACTTCTGACGCGTCTTTTTAGGAGTGAAGTCGATCTATTCGTCGTTTTTCCCACCCACTCGTCAAAAACCACGTGTTTCTGGAGTTCGGTATTGATGTGACGTGCTTCTTACATACTTTAATTTCATTTTCTTAACTGCAACCTAAAGTGCATGACTTTGAGTGCATGGGGTAAACTTTCTCTTTCCACGTGTGTTGATGTTTAATAATTCAAAATGATTAGGTGCAATCACTGTCATTATAGTGATCAAAAGTAAAGTACCTTATGAAAATATGACAAGATGTTTATTACGCGTATGCGGATTATATCTAAAGTCTATTCATTTTCAAATTAGCCTCGAAATTGTGGAAATCGGTGAGCAGACAATAAATGTTCATCGTAGGCCGAAATCTGTTGTTTTTCTTTTAATTTGTCCGTGTAACTGCTACAGTTAGCTCAAAAAAGGTGTGTATCAGATCGTCTGTCATTTGCGTGAACATCTTTCTGCGCGTCGAGGCTCATTTGGAAAAAATAGGCTATAGGAGATATTTAGATATTCAGAAAAATAGGTGACCATGATCGCTAATGGAATTTTGACGTGTACTGAGATGTATCACTAGTATCAGCTCTATAATTCAGAGATCGGAGAAATTCAGGTGTGATCTAAAAATTCGTTAATGTTGATAGTTCGGAAGTGATGCTCATTTGAACCAACCATTCATACGGAAGATTATTTTCTAAGAGTTCATGAGCCAGGATTCCAGATATATTATTTCGTACTTCAACACCAAAGATAAATTTTTTATTTTTTTATTATTATTACGATTTTTTTTATTATTACCATTATTTTTGATTTTTATATCATCACTATTTTGTTTTGTCAGTTTTATTGATGACGTATTCACGCAAAGTCGTTTTTCTCGACATGTCTGAGATTGAACAGTGCCAAGCCACCACCCTTCCATGTGTAATAGTTTATATGTTCCCAGATTATTTATGTACTCTTTTTGATCCCAAAACTAAGCGATAAACAAACAATTTCTTCCCAAACGTTCGTTTTCGAAAAGAAGTATCAGTCTCATCATTTTCTGCTTAATCATCAAATTTTGCGTGAGGAAAACCCCAAGTCTCTTTTCTAGGAGCCAGGGCAGACGAAATGTTTTTCGCCCCAAACTAAAACTAAGTTTTTGATGCGAATTCTCTCCTTCCCTAGGAGCTCAAAATTTACTCTTTTACAAGTTCGACTTAACTCCCAGAACAATTCATGAATGGAAAAGTTGTTGCAAACCGAGTATTTTACACTTCCAGAAATCTTGGCTTTTTTCAAAAGGAAAAACATTTATGCTAAATTTTTCGATTCCTGTATAGCACTAAAATTGACCATTAAAATTTTCATTTAATACTGACTTACTCCAATTATCGTTAATATGAATTTATTGAGGCGAATGCCCGAGCTTTTGATCATCTTGTTATGCTTCTATTTCATAATTATTTGATGTTTTGGTCTTGGAACGCTATATTTTAAGAAAGTGTTACCTATTTTGTTCAAAATTTTGGGTGATCAAAAAGTGCTGGGATGTTTATAATATCTCAACTGTTGAATGATGGATACGTAAGAAAAACGTAATCGCTGCAATTGGGTGTGTCAACAACTACTCAGCCTGGAAAGTTTTTTTGGTAACGGAAACCGGGAGAAGAAAGAAGTAAATTGCTAAAGTATGTTTTCCGATACAGCAGGACTATTTGAAACTCGAGATTTGGCGAATGATTGACTAGAAATTCGAACGAGTCTATTTTCTTTTCATGATCCAATAGACAGCTATCGCTGTTAATTTATTCTGCGAATCATAAAATGTATTTTTTCGATGTTGACAATGAATCCAAACACTAAACTAGTCAATCAATTTTCCCACAGTAAACAAACATATTAGTCAATTAACGGATTCTGAAAACAAAACGTGATCTTTTACATTTGACACTCGCGCGTAGTAAAATATCATTTACATGTGTCAAATTTTCATAGAAAAGTGGTGCCATCTCGTGCGTATGTTCGACTATATTTCCTGCCGCCATTTTTCTTATTTTGTCATTTTTAGACTATTTCCTCTCATCAATGAACGTATTCCATGATTAAAGTAGATCTTTTACTTAATTTGAATTATTCATCACAATTTACGCGTTCGATCCGCCGTGTCACTTTTTCTATTTTCCCATGAACAATCTTAATGAGATGTGATTTCTGTAAGTTGACGAGATAAGTTAGTCATATCAAACTTCAAATTCGTTTCAGCCTTTGTGTGGTTTTCAAGTTCTATTAGTTTGTTGCTGTTACTTTTCAAATAAGGTATTCAGTCTCACTTACAAGGACGCACATGTCACATTTTTTCGTATAAATGCCACGTGAAATCAATTTGAGATGTTTTATCGGTTTTCAGACGTAATTGTTGCATTGGTCGATATTTTTTGTGAATTTGTGAATACCTTACCTTACGAATATCGGAATACTATTCATAAAGCATTACGGAGATTTCCACTACAACAAATAGTCGAAAACGATCATGATCAAGTGTATTCTATTAGATTTTTTCCTTATAACTTCATTATATAGGATTTTAAGAATGGGTAAAATGACATGATGTGGTATTCGAGTTTTAAATTATCCCGGTAGATCGTAATCCATCAGCCCCGAAGCGTTCTAATGATAATGTATGTCTCCTCTTATGTATTATGTTTAAGATATCTGCCAAAACATCCTCTTGTCTGTTGGAAGAGACTTTATCTGTGTGAAAATCCTGTCATGTCTTCATTTCTTACTGTCATGAAAATAATGATTCCTATGATTAAAATATGACTAGCTGCCTTCATCATTGTGTTGATGACTCAGTACGATATTTAGTGTGATGTTGATTACTGAAATATCTGAACGAAGTGAAATATAAATACTAGGTCCTATTTGTTCTCTTTTGCAGTGAGGTGAAAAGTTTGATCTCTTTACAGTTCTTCCACCACATCATTCTTAAAATATTAGATGTACATATCACACCTTTGTTCCAATGCAATCGAAGTATTGAAGTTCGATGAAAAGTTGTTCTGCAAAGGCGATCCAACCATTATATAGAGGTACAATGTTGCAAACCAAACGACAGCTTTTTTACGAACGAAGAACTGTCTTATGACATGTCTTTTCTAATGCTGAAGAAACGTCTAACAAACGAGTCATCGGTCGCATTCTGTATCAAAACAGTTTGTACATTTTTATACTTTCTTTCATTTTTATTTATTTAATTTTAGATCTGCACTTTCTGGTGAAGCATACAAATTGGCTAACATTTTTCGGAATGATTTATAGCACATGACCTATTCCCATCGATTTAACAGCGAATGGGGACAACATTATTATGAACTTGAATCAAAACACCAAAAAAGTTACCGTTTTGGAGTGTATCTTCTATAAAGGATGAGGACATACTTCTTTAGGCATTTTCTGTGTTTTGGTAATGTTCTGTGATGGTCAGCGTGTAACTTTAAAGCTTATTATTAAGGCCTTCAATACATTAAGATTCCATTATCAGAGGAAAGCTGAGCAGCGGAACTCCAGATTGGATTATAGCTCAAGCTTAATCTTGGATAAATCCCAGCGACCGGTCACATGCAGTGCGTCTCTTGGTGGTGCTCAAATGGAACTTTTGCAATGACAGTTTTACATCGGACAGAGTTTGAAAACTTTTGTTAGCAATAATCGTTGTGATCAGTAACTAAAAGTGTGGATTGATTAAAGAGCTCGGAAAGCTTGTTTGAGGATTGAACACGAAAAACATGCATAGATTGTGTGATATCAAAAGCTAGAGATGTTCCGTCGAGATTTAACAATTCATTTATTAGTTTGGCACTAAAGTATTAGTCCAAATGTGAGACACTCATATTTAGCTGGAGGTATTGTCTCTTAGCAATAATGTCCTTGATTTCTCCATAGGAAGCTCAGCCAATGCCTAATAAAATACATGTCAAAATTTCAGGGTCTGATTAATTTGGTCATATAAGATCCAATGTGAGCGTTTCTCTAGTTTCCTGGAAGTATAGTTCCTTACAGTAATGAAGAACAAATTAAGAGAATTTTATTTTAACGTGTGACGTTTGCGGGATACGGGGTACTGTTTTCCGTACAAGATTGATTTCCCTGGTGGTGTTTACCGATATCTCATGATTTGAACCGTCTAACTGGGTCCAAACCAGCGAATTTTTCGCCAGTTTATTTCCCCTATTTTTTACGTGTGTTGTGTTGTTTTTAGACACTTTATATTTTTCCCATTTTTCTACTAGTTCGTTATCAGATTGTATAACAATCAAGTAAACATTTTGAAAACTTTGTTCAACTTGCCTGTTCGCATACTCCAAATTCCACGTGGTTTTGTATTTTTTACAGATTTTCGCCGTCTCGATGTTTTCCTATCGTGTAGTGTATTGCGGTGAAATATAGTCCGTTTTGTGGTGTATCTTTATATTTGTTTCGCAAATTCCAAATTATGACCCGGAAATCATTGCATCGATTGGCTGTGCGCCTATACAGCTCTAAAGTGGATTCATATAAGTCTGCGCCCAGCTTTCAGGTGAGTGTGCCAAGTTTCAAAGTCATAAACAAACAGTCTTAGATATGTCAATATCAACACATTGATCATTTTTCACTGTTCATACACTGTCACATTGTCAACACAAATTCTATTGAATCTTTGAATGGAATTTTATTATTGAATCAAATGAAAAAATCGAATCCGAATCCACTTCCGGATTCGACGAACAAAAGACGGACTCTTAATTGCCGGATCCAACAATTTGGGGTTAGAATAAGTATCGTTTTAGTCTACGCCTAGGCATAAGCATAACCTAAGCCTTGCTAAAGATCCGGATTTTGATTTTACCCGAAAAATTATATCCGTCGGTGGCTGAAACCGGGATTCAGTAGGATCCGGCTCCAGATTTTACACCGGTCCTACTTAATTCGGCAGTCGCGATAAACTTTGTCATGAGTCAATATTTATTTTCGATTGAATTCATGCCTCAAAATTCTAGCCACATCTAATTTCAGATCTTAGATCATAGTCCGGCATTTTCGAGGAGTACACAGAATTGACCAGAATTTCATTCAAAGATAAAATTAGAAATCGGGTTAGTCTCTTAAGTCAGAAATTATTTGGAAGAATCATTACTTTTTGAATATTCTTTGTTGCATTGAGTCCTTGATCTTTGAAATTTACACGCAAATTTCGGATTGAAGTCTAGAAGGTGAGTTAGTAATGGAGAGCATCGGAAATCAGTATGAATCATCTGACGTTGTGCTTGAGATCAACTAGGTATTACAAGTCTGTGTAAGTCAGAAGAATTGAAACGAAATTTATCACAAACTTCTTACGATGAACAAAAAATGATCGAAACCGATAATTGAAAAACTGTATGCTATATTTGACTGAAAATTTGTATGAACATACTCAGCCAACCGTTAAAAATTTTTGACTAATAAATTCTATAGTCCTTGCCTTCTGTGGGCATTTTTGACGACACTATTAATTTTATAAAAAAACTACTGGTCAGAATATCAAATTATATGCCAAAAGAGTAGAAAATTTGTATCAAACTGTGTTCATGCAATCAGCTATCTTAAACCTAAAGCTTACGATTTAGACTGTTCTCCTCTATTGCAGCATAGGGATCTAATCGTTCATGAAGCTCCTAAATCCTCAGTTCGAGACAAATTTGACGCCGAAAAATTGAAATTCGGCTCCCAATTTTCCGACCACATTCTAGAAGTGGAATGGACGTCGAAAAACGGTTGGGGTCGGCCAGTCATCCAACCCATGCATGACTTGATGCTGCATCCTGCAGCCAAAGTTCTACATTACGCCATTGAGGTATACATCTTTTGGTCCTCAGTATGAAATATGCGTCAAAGTTTTCGACCCGAATTTTCAGCTGTTCGAAGGCCTCAAAGCATACCGAGGCGCCGATAATAAAATCCGATTATTCAGGCCAGAATTGAACATGCATAGAATGGTCACTTCGGCTAAAAGAGTTTGTTTGCCAGTAAAATTTTTTGTATTTTTTGCGGGAGTATTATGCCTGACGACTTCAGTAAGACATGAAAATGCAATTTTAGCAGTATTTTTTCGTGAATTGATTTGAGAAAATCTTGCTGGCATCATATTACTTTCTTTAATCGGCTTTTGATTTTCTTCGGTTTAGGTTTGAGTCTTCTGTGAATAACGCATTTGCCATTACTGGGAAAACCAACAACAGTTCTAACGTTGAGTTTGATATAAGATCTTCAAGTTCTGCATTTTCAAATCAAGCCCTTCATGGTCAACCATTGACCAATAAGTTTTTGAATTGCATTTTTATGTGTAAGTCAAATTTTGCTTTAGTTTGCTTTAGTTCGAAAAAGATTTTACTATAGTCTGTTTTTCTTGAAATGCTTGTAAATATTAACAGTGGAAAGTTTTATATTTTTAGCAAGAAATTAGCTAAAACATACTTCGTTTAAGACTTGAAATGTGTCAGCCTACTAATCTAATCGTTATCATTTTTTTGAGTTAAAAATTTTACAGTACTTTGTGTAAACGATTCTAAGGGCGGTACGTTTTGTGATTTTTCAATTTACAAGTAGAATTTTATAAAAAAATACTATATTAAGGCCAAGTTATGAGGATTTTCCATTTAGAATAAACCTACAAGGGGGCTTAACATAAAATGAAGCTCCCCATATCTTAAAATGCTTTCGAAATTTCATGTTTATATGATTTTCCGGAAAAAACTATGTGTCAAACAGATCTAGTAATTTATGAGCATATATATGATTCACATCTTGCTGGCTGACGTCCGACCTGCGATCACCTTTTCTACGACTACATTTATTCTAAGAAAAATATATCGAATCTGTTGAAGTTGCATATCTCCTCCATTATTTTTTGTGTCGCTAAACCTCAACCCCGCAATTTATTGGCAGGAATTCGACCCGGAAGAATTGTTGAAATGCATGATGGACTTCGTTAAATTGGAGCAAGAGTGGGTTCCATATTCCGCTACGAGCAGTTTTTACCTGAGACCGACTATGATCGGCACCGATGTAAGATATTGTGTAGTTAGCGATTGTTGAACTTCGGGTAGTCAGATTACATCACAAACAGAAAAATAAATTCAATAATTTCCAACTGCGTCAGATGACTATGAAAAACTTCCGTAGTATTGTATAAACCGTAATTTATTTGTTTCAGCCGACTTTGGGAGTGGCCCAATCGAGCCGCGCTCTTTTGTTCTTGATCGGCGGCCCAGTGAGCGCCTATTTTCCAACCGGTTTTAAGCCGCTAGCTTTATTCGCCGATACAGGCGCCGTTCGTTCCTGGCCCGGCGGCGCCGGCGAATATAAATTGGGCTCGTAAGTGAGAAAACTCCGGGTTGACTTTTCATATCCTGAGAAGCAGCCCGATCGTGGTCTTCACAGTCGATATGACATTCGTGTGACCTCAAGCTTTCAAGGTGTCACGTATTTGCCGTCTCTGCTGAAAAATGTCCCAATATATTATAGCATACCTAGCATATCCAAATTACAGTTCAATTTTTTCAATTGTGTCCATGTCGTACAAAAGATGTTCTTGCAAATAAAAAATCGACATAGTACCCCTATATCTTTCGATCTGTACTGAGTCACGAAAATTTCCAATTTGTGCTGCAGGATGGGGACTGTTTTTTCTCTCAAATTTTTGTCATTTTCGTTTTGCATTTTGCATTACCGAGACTCATTTGAAATTAAATGGACTAAGGGACGAGTCATGTGGATTTGTCATGCTTTCCACATGTAAATACAACGTAAAGCGTCTGAACTTTCAATTCAAGCGGAATTTTATCCTTTGCAGAAACTACGCGCCTACTATACTCACAAGCAAAAAAGCTCAAGATTTGGGATGCCAGCAGGTCCTATGGCTTTTCGGTGAAGAACATTATTTGACTGAAGTTGGAACGATGAACATTTTTGTGCTATTGAAAAACAAAAACGGAGGTTGGTTAGTATTTCGATTTTCAGGCAAATCCGATTTCGAACTTTTACGGAGTTTACTGACTTGAACTATCAGATAATGGTATTATATTCACGAGAAATACTTGATCAATGAATCATTTGTGCTTGAATCATGAAAAATCAAAACTATTTTTATCCATAAGATTTTTTAAAACTCAAATTTGATACAATTTCTCCTTTTCTCAGAAACGGAACTAGTGACACCACCTTTGGATTCCGGACTCATTTTGCATGGTATAACTCGCCGATGTCTCCTTGAATTAGCTCGAGAATGGGTAAGTCGAATTTAATGCTTACTACATTCTGCAGGTACGATACTAGTGGAAATCGAAGTCTCTATTATGTACAAGTTTACCTCTTAATTTAAATCTTAGGGACAATGGCTTTCCAACAAGGATTTTTTACATTATAGAAGGAATTCAAGGTTTCGGAACGACCGATCACGATGAAAGATATCACGCAAGCATTGAAAGAAGATAGAGTAATAAAATTCGCATGTAGTTGTCCCGCACTTTATGTAAAACTAGCACTAGACATTGACGATAGGACTAACGCCTTAATGCTACGGAAAGTCAAAAAGTTATTTTTTTTAAAAACGTCTTTGAATTTCAGCTAGATAGACTTCTCCAGTCTGCGTCTACAAAAAAAATTTTTACTGTTGATTTTTTTACTTAATTCTCTAGGTCAAATGGATGGGCTCTCAAATTTTTAATTTCACCCGGATTAACAGAAAATCAAAACAGTATGAAATAGTGCTTTCTTTTCAATCTCATGATCTAGTATTTCAAAAAAAGCCTACTTATATCTTAATTACCTAAAATTTCAGAAAAAGTAATTGCTTCCTATTCAGATTCTGACTTGCCGTAATCTTTGGAATAGGAAGTGCAGGTAAACAAGCAAAGTATAAGAAATATGTTTCTCAAAAGCCTAATGTCAGCAGTAGAGCGATCTCATAGTCAAAATATATAGTAAACATATTCAGACAAACTCAAGGCTTATACCTGTGGATCAAAAAATAAAGAACTTTCTCGTCCAGGTCCTCGAAATTTTTGGCTCCGGAACAGCTTGTATCGTCGCTCCCGTCAACAAAATTTTGTACAGTGAAAAAGGTCAACTCAACGAATACTATATTCCAACTATGGAGCATCAACCTAGTTTGTTGAGACGATTTTTCGACACAATTACCGGCATTCAAGTAATCCTAAAATTTTCCGTATGATCCCTAAAAAATATTTTTTATTACTGTATCAATGAATTTGTTCAACTTTCTGATTTCGAATTGGCTATACATATAGCTTTATAATTTTATTTTTCCTCTTTTTCAAAGTACGGTACGATCGCGAAGCACGGTTGGACGAAGATTGTGGCGGAGTAAAGAGTTGAAGTTGTCGTTGGAGCGAAACTGTGAATGACTAAAATATGAAAATTTTTCGCAGGTGCGACGAACAGGCGGCTTCTGTGGTGGCTCGCTAAACAAAAAATAGTCAATGTGCTATATATTGTGGTGGTGTTGTGAGAGTTAGAGCCAAAGATAATATCATCTGAAAAAGCAAAGAAGAAACGGAAATGTACAAAATTTAAAAGAAGCTTATGTTAATGTATAAAATGGAAGTTTAGAGTATATGCATGCATGCAAATTTTTGTGGCGAATTCGACTTATTGTTTGTGTTTTTTGATCGGAAATTTCTCATTCGATATAAGGCGAGAATTTAGATTCAACGTTGAAATTTTTTTTGTCGAAAATAATATACATGTGAAAACTTGCATGCAAAATTTTGTTTCCAATAGAAACATGAGGATCATTCGTAAAAATGTTGATTGTTCAACCTGGTGATACATGTTGGTGTTTGATAATATACGATCGATTACCTTTTTTTTATTTCGTGATTTCTGTATATTTCTCGGCAATTATCCCAGAATTAGTATATCTTTCTCGTTTTTGTTTATAGAAAATTTTCTGTATTGTATGTTTCATAAAATAACGCAAGAATTATAGTTTGATAAGCGAGAAATTAGCAGTACAATCCTATTAACGGCAAAAAAAGGAAAAAGAAAGCAAAATCTTTCGGGCTACTCACGAGGCATGTCCCCAAAAAACAGCAAATGCCCAGAACAGCTTTTCTCAAAATAGCGATTCGAAAAACAGTGAATCCTCAAGATAATCAAAACGGCTAGATTGAATTAATTTTCGGAAAAAGTTTTTTATTCATGGAACATTTTCTGTCAACATGGCATGTTGAAAAAATCACTATGTCAATATACTATCCCGTTAAAGATCACTGACCTCCAGCAGAGATCACTGATCTCAATTTTCGCCCACCCTCAATAGATTTTCAAGTGTGAGATCTCAGTAGCTTTCACTTTTTCCATGTAAAGCATGAAATATTCAGTAGTTATCCAAATTTTATTTTAGAAGCCTAGCGAAAACGTAACACGTCGTAAGACTTAATAATAAACAAGCATCTCTGCTGAGGGACGAATATTGAATATTACCACATAAGTCTCCATATTCGCTGCTTTGAAAATCGCTATTATGAAACGCTGTTATGACTTTTGCTGTCTAAGTTGTAGATCTTCAAAATAATCTTCCTTCAAAACGGCAAAATATGTCACGTTTCATTGGGAGATACTGTAGATTCGGCCAGAAAACTTTCACTTCCACTTTGTACTTGCTTATCAGGTTTCAGAAAACCATAGAGAGTTTGCACTTATGATGACTTCTTTACATTTCGGTATCGCCAGAATTTTCAATTTCAAAGAATCCTCCAATGAAGAACATTTTGATCCAGCTAATCGGTAGAATGCTTTCACACGGAAAATTAGAGATTTGAAAAAAATGAAAAAAATGAAAATGAAAAATATTTATTGCTGTTACACAAGACAAAACGAAAGAGAAATTCAAAGTGAAATACATTATATAATGTCATATAAAGAATAATATTAGTAAATCGACTCGCAAGAAATTTAAATATCTTAAGAAATGGATAAATCGTGCAGCAATAGTGTGCAAAGGTTACTTGAAAAGTAACAACCTACATGCACCCCCCAATTCGATTATCAAAGTTTAGAAGTTTAATTTTTTCTTTGAAAGTGTACAAACTGAGAGAATTAACGATATCGAAAGATAAAGAGTTCCAGACATTAATATAACGATTAAAAAAATCAAACTGACAAGCAGTGGTATGAACTGACTTTATCGCCAATCTTTGATCATGATTACGACGCGTATTGTTGTTGTTTATACAGAAAAAGTCATCAGGATTTAGAATTCTTTTTTTGTGAATTATGTTGTACATGGTATAGAGGGCAGATTCCAATCTACGAATATCAAACTTCTGCAGACCTAGCCTTTGAAGTCTATCTTCATAGGACAAACCAGATTTATGACCAAAAATCCTTCTGGTTAATCTTCGTTGAACATTTTTTATGTAACGTAGGTCCCCCAAAAAATTTGGGTTTCCATATTGAACTACAGTATTCTAACATTGGACGTCCATAAGTAAGCAAAGCCTTTGCTAGAGTATTTTTCTCACGGGAGACGAAAGACTTGAAAATTAAAGTAGACCTATTATAGGCATTTTTTACGATGTATCTATAGTCTTCTTTAAACTTCATATTAGGAGATATAAGAATTCCCAAATCTTTAACATAACTTGCGTTTGATGGGAGATGTTGGTAACGAAGTGTTTATTGACACGATGGGTTTTTTGCACCCAAATACAAGACATAACTTTTTGTAGTAGATATAAGTAATTGCCAAGCGGTAGACCAATTCGAAAGAGTATCATGGTCTTGTTGAAGAATCATAAAATTTGTAGATACATTGAAAATTTTTAGATCATCTGCAAAAAGAAAAATTTCACTTTTGATATTGTCAATAATGTCATTTAAGTACAAAAGAAAAGTTGGAAAACATTTAACAAAAAACATTTAACGCAGTTATCGACGAATGTTTCGACTTAACGACCAATATTGAATGCATCATTACGGTTTTGACACGTTGAATAAAGACTTAAGGTCCATCTATACTTTTTTCGCTAAAAACATACGCAAGCGATTTGCTCTCCAAGTATTGGAGCGATTTCAGTATATAATACATCGCAAGGTAGATATTGAAATTTCCTATCGAAAGATAATCAAGACGTTTAACAAGTATTTACTGTGCCCTTTAAATACAGCTTTGACGCAAGAAACGTAAGAAACGCAAGATGCTTACAAAATAGCTGATTTCTGCAACACTACGCTAATTTTTTTTGTAAAATATACTTCACTGGATAGAACTCATCAAGATCTTTCTTGCGCACTGAGAAAATGAGGGATTCGTTCGATTTTGATCGTTGCAATCACTTGCGACAGATTTTCGAGAAAAAAGTATAGATGGGCCTTTATTTTTCAATAGAACTCACGCGCCGTCATGCACTGCTACTTCTATAGCTAAATAAATAAATGTGACAATCGGCATTTCCTGTCAGTAAGGTCTCAATTTTTTACAGTAGACCTTGTCCAAGGACCTGTATGATTTGCTTGATCTTGTTGATTTTCGTGGCAACTATCTTATTATTGGTTTACACTGTGTGTAAAGTACATTTTTATTTTTGTCCTTCCCTTTTCTCTCTTTACCTCTCTTTCTACTAACTCTCCGTTGATCATTTGCACTAACCATTTTATAGCTATGCAATCTATTCCTATTCGGCCAGATTTGAAGAATGGAAATAAAGAAGTTGTTCAAGGTATGTATCAAAATTTCCCGAAGTTATAATTTTTCTGACTACGATCTGCAAGTAATTTCTATGAAATCATTTTTCTAGTTTATTATGACTCTCAGAATCTGGTCGCGGTAAACTCAGTATTGATTGTATTTCTCCTGTGAACTTGCTCTTTGAAATCACACATCAATTTCGCGGGATTTCGGGAAATGTTCTCCTCAATCATTTTTCAACATTTTTTCTTCTAGGTATCAACGAATCAGATTTGGATATCATTCGAAGTTATGTAGGTGAACATTTGCATATTACATTAGTTTTTATTGCCTCAAAAATTGTTTCAGAGCAGAGCACCGTATCAAGAGAAACTGAAAAGCTTGCAGCTCGATATCGAAAAGCTTTTCAAGCGTATCAATGAACTTAGTGGTTAGTCGTTTCATGCACATTTTAGGCTTTGTGAATAGTTGCTTGATGATAATTTTAAATCTAGTACACTTATTGGATTTTACAGTTTGTCTTAGTTTCATTTTATTATAGGCTGTTTTTCTGCTTCTAAAAATGCAACCGGGAAGCAATCCTACTTTGCATACCTTCATAGCTTAATTTAAAATGAGAGATGAAGCGAAAACCAAAAAGTAGGTTCAATGTGATGAGCAATTTTCCATACTTATGCGCTTTATGGCCTATTGAATTTTTTCCAAGTTTTTTTTACACATAATATAAGCCCAAGGCTAAGCTTAAGCCTAAGTCTTAGCTCAAGGCTAAGCCTAAGCCTAAGTCCAAGGCTAAGCCTAAGACCAAGGCTTAGCTTAAGCCAGCTATTCAAGGTGGATGCACAAAAAAAAGATTTTTTTGAGATCATTTTTTGCCGAAAACTGAATATTCGATTCTTTCTTGTCATGGCTAATCGAGCCATACGATCAGAAAAGTCTGGAGTTCATTTAAGGCTAGCTATTCGGGCAAAAATGTCAGGGGTGATGTTCTCACTCAGGACATTTCTACTCGTTCAATTGCACTTGAGTTAACCTGGTTTTCGATCTTAATCAAGATCGAATTATGATTTTCCTGTCTGGTTTCATGCAAGGGGCACATTGGACAAGTTTTTTCCCGGATGTTACTCACCATCTTCGTCCTGGCCAGAATTTGATGATTCCGCTGTCACTTTTCTGAAGTTTGGATCAGTCACAACGATGGTGGGTTACTGTAGAAGATTTATAGAGTACGAAGATTGTCGGTTATTGTAGAAAACTGGTCATCGGTCCTAATTGAAGTTGATTTACGCTTTCAGTATTCTTCAGTGAAGGCCTTTTTGAGCTTCGAATTCGCATTTGATGAAACAAAGACTTTTTTCCGTTTTTTCTGCAAAGGCATACAAGAGTCGGATACGGGTCTTCTACCCAAGCAATTATGGGACATCGCGTCCGATTTTCAAGCCAAACGCGAGGAAGACACGTACAAAATCGGTCATATCGTTAAAATACTGTTTCCGCCAAAATCCCCGCAGCCCAAAATAGGCAAAAGCGGTAAAAAGTTTGGCATCGAAGAGCCGCCCAGATACGTAGTGAATTTTAAACAGAGCGGCAAATATGTGGTCGACTTTGATAGGAAACGAGTTCGACCGAAAGATTTGGACGAAGGAATGAGGGTGGCGTGAGTGATTTATACATGCAGTTAATATAATATCTGGATCCGGATCCTCTACTGCCAAAGTTTTTTTAGATCCGGATCAGTGCCACAATGCGGCAACTTCATTTTAGTTCAGTTTGCAATATTCCAATTTCTAATAAAAAGTTCAGTCCAGCAGTAGCCAAATTATATTTTGTGAACAATAATTTCAACTGTATCACCCTTCAGCAGCGATGCCACTTCTTACTAACTGCTGGAAATCCAAGGCTGCAAAAGTGGTGCCTGAGAAAATTATTTCTGCTATTAACATCCAAGTTTATTGAGGCTTACTTCGAAATACTACTAGGTCCATTTCATGACGTGCGCTGCTAACACGTTACAATATTCTCATCAGACCTTGAAGTCCAACAGCCTTTACAAATTCAATAGGCGAATTGCAGCGAGTTAGTATTTGCACCATATAGACCAACGTTTTTGAATCACTTGATGCAATTTCTTCTGTAAAAGTTACATTTTACAGAGACAGAAAATACTCTCTGAATATTATCAATATTTCATATGGGAAGTGTGAATTTCGAACAAATTGATTCGTCCTTCAATAATTATTGCACTACAGTCTATTCGTTTTGAAATTGCAGATGGAGAAAGTCGACCAAATTATTCGGAAAAATAGTGGGCTTATTATTGTAATCGATGGGAAAAACTTTCTCGTCCATCAACGACAAATAAACCACCTGAAAATTTTCTTTAATAATCTTGTCAAATATAGTTACGAGTCGATACAGTTCTATTCAGATTTAAAATAGATAAGCATGATGTTGTTCCTTCGATTCTTGCCTCTTGATATTTCATATTTCTAGCCTTCAGATATTTCATATTCATATTCTACAATAAAAATTTTTTCACTCCTTGAAAATTTCGCCTCAAATGAACGTGATTTTTTGTTCTTGCTGCGTTTAACATTTCAACGTCAGTGGTATGTAGTTCGTTAGACTGTATGCATATGCAGTTGGGATTGTTGTGACCCCGAGAGGTATGTTCAAGCATAGGCAGGCGTTTCACTCAACAGAATAAAAACGATTCCAGGGGGTGTCGATCCTTGATAATTATCATACCACCCGAAAATCAATTCACCAGGCAAATATCCATTGGCAATTCGCGGTTAACATATTGTTTAGAGAAAAGTTTACCTCAGAGGGATTCCGGTTGTGGATAGATCTGTCATTTGAGATTCGGACATGATCATTGGTTTTTCCAGATCAGAATTCGGACCCGAACAAGCAAATTTTTTGGTTCCGGGTCCAGATCTGACGTAAAAAAGTGAATCCGTTCATATAAGATGTAGTTAGACGAAATACACCTGCAAGATTTTCGACCATCTGGTATAATGCATTATGATATCACTTTTTTGAAGCAGTTAATGAGCCTGTAAAGTGCGTGAACTTGATGCGAAATTTATTTACAGTATACAACGGACCTGTCGTATCTTCACAATTTTTAATATTTTTTCGAATAATTTTTAAAAAAATTTGATTATAATTTTTCGCGATTGTTATAAAAGTTTCTAGTCTACGTTTTGGTGACTCTGGATGGAGGTTCTTTTTCTTTTTGTTGTTTCAGTGCCAACAGGCAAGATTACAAAATTTGCATACCCATGCAGCCACATATTACCTCCCACGTCGCTCTAATGCAGGTAATTATAACACGTTTATTACTGCTTAATTTGGTAGCAACCTGCATTTTGAATGAAATAGGCACGCAAGCAAACTTGCTACAATAAGCCATCCTTCGAAAATTTTGGAAATTGAGAAAAGCCATTGGCTAACATTTTATTGTGAAAGTGAGCCATTGATCACACGCCATAAAAAGGAATTTGTGAAAATACAGCAAAACTCTTAAATATGGACTTCTTGTGTTTAGTTCTGGAATCTCGGACCAAATGATTCTAGCAGACTAACGCGATCCAAAATGCATAAGTTACTTTTTCGTCATACTGTATTGTACGTCTTGCTAGCGATGTCGTAGGTTTTGAATAGCTGATATTGCCTTCAAGTTGTTGTGTATCCTGATTCCACGGAAAAAACCACTTTGCACATCATCGTCCCATAAACTTTTAAAAACGGCATGCTCGGTACTTGTACCACAAGTTTTAACTTTACTTTTTTTGAAGGTTGAACAAAAACCAGATATAACGTACGCCGACGTTGGCGGTTGCAAGGAACAAATCCAGAAACTACGCGAAATCGTTGAGCTACCTTTGCTTCATGTAAGTTTCACGTTCGTAAGCTGTGAAAGTTATTTAATTACTGCCTCAGCGTTTATCATTGACAAGATGCTGGTGCATCCTTAATTTGTTTTTTAATAAAATACTTGTAAATTGAAGAACGACAAAAATTTTTACCGTTCTCAAATTCGTTTATTCAAAACTTTTGAGATTGGATTTTCTCTTTTCTCTATTCAACTAACCCTTACTGGAGTAAGGATTAGTTGAATAGACTCACTAATTTCCAGTCCTATGCGTTATGTGGTGTAAAATAAAATGGTAAAAATAATCAGATAATACTTGCTTTCCACTCTTGATATTCATAACCATTTCAAGAAAAACATACTATATCCTTATACTAAAAAGGGCACTAATGAACTTATTCTGAATTATCTGGCCAAATGATGACATGATCATATGATACAAAAATAGAATATCAATCTTATGAAAATCTAGCATATGTTTAACACTATTAAACAATATTATGGTTATAACTATAATATTGTCTAATAGAATAACATTTTCATTTCTAGCCCGAAAGATTCGAAAAATTGGGCATCGAAGCACCCAAAGGCGTCCTTATGTACGGGCCGCCCGGGACGGGCAAGACTTTGTGCGCTCGAGCGGTGGCCAATCGTACGGATGCATGTTTCATAAAGGTTAACGGATCGGAGTTGGTTCAAAAATACGTGGGTGAAGTAAGGAGTCAACATTTAGAAAGTTGATTCCACAATCTTTAAAAATGTATTTTTTTGTTAGGGCGCCAGATTGATCCGAGAAATGTTCGCTTTGGCCAAGCAGAAAAAGCTGTGCATCATGTTTTTTGACGAAATTGACGCTTTTGGAGGTAATTTGGATTGGAAACTTCAATTAGTCAGAAAATTGTCGGTGCCTGCGTTTTCCCCTAATGTGTCTTTACAGTCCTTGTAAATTCCAACCGTCTATTTTTTGGATCGTCAGAGGCAAAATTTTGGGTGCCACAAAAATTGAAGTTCGGAGATATTAATATCTTCGGGACATTATTTTATGTTGTTCGGAACAGAAGTTTTTGTTTCTAGCCGTGTAGATCAAACTTTGGATTCTAGGGTACTTTTTGAGTTGACACAATCGCAGAAATTACAGTAAGAACATTTCCCAAACTAGGCGCCCGCCACAAAGACGCCGAAGACGTTGAACACGAAGTACAAAGAACGATGCTCGAGTTGGTTAATCAATTGGACGGTTTTGACTCCCGAGGCAACATCAAAGTCATAATGGCCACGAATCGACCCGATACGTTGGATCCAGCTTTGATGAGACCGGGTCGCTTGGATCGAAAAATCGAATTCAAATTACCTGATGTCGACGTAATTATTTCAGTGTTTTAATGGCTTAACTATTTAGCACTGACTATGCAGGCTAATTTGAGAGTTGTGAGAATTAATTCTACTATGGTCTATTTTTATACTGTGCATCTGAATTGAAAAATGACAATAATAAATACATACTGTCTTCAAAATTACTTACGGAAAATTTTTGCGATAGAATTCTTTTACCCAAAAAATTGTTAAGGTTTGTTGAGAAAATTCACAAAGTTCCAATCCAATATGACATGGTTCGAGCAAAAAATGGTGGAGTGGAATGCACGTATTATAATATATCTTGCCGATTTTTTGCTGAACCATTTACGTCAAAGAAGACTGGAAATTGATCAGCATAATCAACTAATATTTTACAAGTTTTTTGAGGTAAAACTTTTGTAACACAATTTTTGTCATTTCTGAATTTAGAAGCATTTTATAGAAAAGTTATTGTAAGTTGCTATTCCTGGCATATTTTTTTGAGCAGGTCTGAAAAAGGTTGACCAAGATGTGGAAATTGGAACCGTCGTAAGCGTTTGATATGATTCAATGTAAACAGGTTTGTTGGTAGGGGAGGTTGCGGGGGTCATGCCCGAACCCGAAATGTCAAAAAAGGCGAAGGTGGAACCTTTGGTGTTTTTCTTCAAGGAAAAGTCAAGTCAGAAATATAGAAAAATTAAGTGAAAAAATGTGTGCCCTCCCCCCCCCCCCCGAAAAAAATTCCTGGCTACAGGCCTGAATGTAAATAATAACACAGACTTTCCATGAAAATCGCCGGTTCCTTTGTTAGCGTCTGCATCATGATAAGGTATTGCGGATATCATCAAAGCCATAATTCTACCATAGTCTCATCTTAATCACGTTTATTTAACAGGGACGTCAGTCTATATTCCAAATTCACGCGAAATCCATGAGCATACGCCGAGATATTCGATTCGCTTTATTGGCAAGGTTATGCCCGAATGCTACAGGTCAGTAAAATGATCATTGCATACCTAGTCAGTCAAGTTTATGAGTTTCACCAGAATCGTGAGTCTCAGAAACTTTGAGCTGAGTCTTTTGGCTTGAAATCCCAAGAATTCCATATAGCTGTGTGATGATTTCTCGTTTTCTCTCATAAAACGCACTAAATTGCTTCTCGTAACAATTTCTGGAGAGTGGAATGTTCGAAATCCAATTGCATTAATGATGCATGGGAACTTGACAATTCTAACAAAAATTTTGCCGATTCTCTGACTCATTGACGCAGTTCATCTTTTTTCAAAAGTCAATTAAATTTCAAATTTATTAGATGACTGGCGGTTTTCGAACATCAAATTTTGATCGAATTTAAGTTAAAAATCCTATGTTTCATTTTTTACGTTTAAATTTCAAGAGGTTTGGTCGACATACATTTTTACTTTTTCGGCTTCAATTTTCGAAATTTATCGCTAAATTTGAATTCCCCCTGAATCTGATCACTATAACTACTGCGATTTCTGTACCGATAATTCGTAACTCGCCTTTTCACCCCTTCACAACTCTGATTGTTATAAATCGAAATTCTCTGAAAATTTCTTAGCAATATGAGGAACAGACCTAAAATCTCACATTTTCTTGGGAATTCCAGGGCTATTTGAGAAAAGAGGTCGAAGATCCATGTATCCATAGGACGCTAAAATCTTTTTTCAATAGCTTCTGTGGGAGGGTCATTCTAGTGCTTTTCGTCAAGATGGAGATGTGAGGTTATCAAAATTAAAGATTCACGATTGTTTTCTCAACGATAGATCCAACTGAGATCTATCTTGAGGATATACAAATCACTGCATCAGTCTTTGATTCGGCCGTTGAAGGTGAGGTTCATTCTGACGAGAACATTTTTCGGCGGAAATTTAATCGTGTAGTATTTTCCCCAGAAACCAAAACCTAAGCAAACATTGGGTCGTTGATCTCGGAATTATGTCAATGCATTCGAATGAATCTGCATATGTTCCAACATTGTGAAAATCCGGATTTTAATATCTTGCAAGATAATGCATTTGCCTGTTCCACGATTTTTTGGTTATCGAGATCATCTCAAGTAGACTTACCACAATTGACCAGCTATGCAAATGTCGGTGTAAATATGAGAAAAGGATCAGTACACATCATCAAACTTACTGTATGCAATGTGTCATTTTATAATATGTTCACTTTTATAATTAAACTGTGATCTCTTGAAACAAAGTTTCAGCAATGATTTGCTTCAGGCGCCGACATACGCAGCGTCTGCACCGAAGCGGGCATGTACGCCATCAGGGAGAGGCGCAAGGCCGCCACGGAGAAGGACTTCACCAAAGCTGTGGACAAGGTCATCAAAGGTTACGCCAAATTTAACGCCACGCCTCGCTATGTCACGCATAATTAAAAAAATGGTGTTCTGCGAGTTAGTCTCGTGACTCAATATTTGACTTTCTGATCACGATCCTTAACTCTATCGTCACTACTAACCGTGTTAGATGGAGGCTTTTCCAATAATAAATTTACGAATCTTGGAATGAAGATCATAATAGTGCATCCAATTCTTTGAAAAGTAAATTATAGTCTATTCCTGTTTTTCTTGAAATGCTTCTAAATAATGAAAGTTTAAAGCAAGTAGTATTTCAGATTTTCACGATTTTCTAATAAACAATATATCGTATAAAACTGGAAATTTGTGAGCATACCGGCCTCGTTTTTAACAATTTTTCGAGTGAGAAATTTCATGGTAAGATTTGTATGTAAACGATTTTGACGACAATACTGATTTGTGTCGCTATTCTATTTAAAATCATTTTATAAAAAACAGACTATAATGTTTATTTTTAATCATCTGCTGTATTATGGCATTTAGGACGCTTTCATTAAAATTCTGAGGACTTTCAACTATGATAGTGAAATTCAGGAGATCATATTAGACAATGTTTAGACTCAGTTATTGACTCTGAAGGTTTTAAACATACCCGCAAGAATAAAAGATCGTGTTTTCTTGAATCGCCTCTGTAAATTCTGAAACTCAAGTAACCCTGGAATATCAAAAATTATACTTTATAAACTTTTTGTAAATAACATTGACGACATTGCTGTAAACTGTAAAAAAATTATAAATAGCGTTACCGAGTAAAAAACGGGCCGCCTAAAAGACCAGTAACTCGGGCCGTTTTTTGACCACCACCTCATTATCAAAGTCGAAAGAAATCCATAGGCAGGTGATGGCCGTGCATCGTATGCCAACATTTTCATTTTCCAAGTTGTATCCATGATTGCTGTAGTCAATCAGAAAGAATAGCCACCACAGGTTGTTATTTTTATGAACACATGAGCATCTTTTTTCTTCCCCAGGCTTATTTGGAAAAAATGAAATATAGTAATTACTGCTTTCCTTGGAAATTTTATTCTATTTATTTTAAAAATTGAGCTTTGGCCATTTCAGTGTTTGCTTACTGTTAATACTTTGCCACCGATGAAAACTGAACAGAATAACTGGACGTCTGGTATATGAGCTACAACCAGACATGCACGGCAAAAATTTTTCAGGGGGGGAGGGTCCATGGACTTTTTTCCAGGGGGTAGGTGAGCGAAAAAAACAAAAAAAAAGTTCTGCAAGCCTGTTTTTCATACAAAATATACACAAAAATTATCGTCAAAAAACCTGTCTTGGAAAAAGTTCAGGGGGGTGTTTGACGATTTTTTCTGGCCAGAGCGTGGCCAGGGTCTCAGGAATGCGGGTTTACCCCCCTACCCCCCTATGTGCATGTACGGCTACATCCAGTTTGATAATCATGAGCCTCTGTTACCAGAAAAATTTACAGTTTTATAAAATTTTCAATACTCCTTCCATTGAGAGCAGCAAAAGGATACGAAATTTGTTAAAAACTTAATCGAATCTTATAGATATGATCTTACTGAACGTTTTTCATCCAGCGCTGGACTCTTCACTGGTATTTTCCCTTAAATTCGTCGATTTTTCAGTAATCTTCGAAGAAATAATCAACGAAAAACTACAAAAATTAGTGGTTTCTCATTAATTAAGCTAAATAATCAGTCTGTCAGTTCAAAACGTGCATAAAATCCTGAAATCAATTTTGCAACTGAACGTAAATCTCAGATTTGTCTTGCCTACTGTACTACAACACTTTGAGGTGGGGCATTTTTTGAATCACACTGTATTTTTGACATTTTTCTTTGCACTATTCTATAAAAACAGACTATGGAAACATAGTAACACCGAGTATTTATCAACGCGTCGCTTCGGATCCAAGTATTCTGCATCCAATATGCATCGCCCGACAACGTATCTCTAAACGTTTTGATCCAAACGAACTGTTTCCTTGTTGTATGGTGCATATCGATGTTATTTTTACTTACAAGTAACATGGACACATGTGCATCTAGTTTGGTGGACGTTGAGATATTGGAGTATCGGCAAGGAGCCACATACTTAAAATAGCATCTTTATCAAAACTTGTAAACAGCTCAGTCGGTTCGGATCACTATTTATGTAAGATAGAACTGTGCCAACAAATGCAGTAGTAAATCTGGTTGGTACTTTCGCATCGCTCATATTATTGCGAATAAGGATGAATACTCTTTTTATCACTGTATTCCTTATATTAATATCACTGATATATACAATTGGTGTGGAACATCATTCAAATCATGATATGCGAATATTATTAGCGCATAATTACAAATACGCCAATTACGCTAAAAGACTATTCGTTGCTAGATACCCGATCCGGGATCATGAAACTATACAGCTTTTGTTGGATCAACACAATAATTACAGACGATCGGTAAGTTCGGCAGTTCTATCAAACATGTGTCAGCCACAATGAAAGTTGTCCATATGTTGCGATGTTGCACATGGATCGGCAGCGAGCAAGATCTGTGGTGTGCCAACCAAATAATAACATTACTTTCACAATTCATAAACATGCAAAATTTACAGGGTGCTCCAAAAAACGGTCCGCCTAAAACTGCTCTCCTACAGTAATCAGATAAGATTAGAGCTTCCGGTCTTATGCGGTCGATATCAAAATTACTCTACAGTCCGTTTACTTTGAAATGGAAAACACAGCGGTCGAAGTTCCGACAAACGTAGCCTTACCAGAGATCAGAAAATAAATTGCGGTAGTCCCACGATTAGAATGATTGGAAAAGATAATATCATCATAGATGGCGCGGTAGCATCAACCTATAGTATACGTGGCCCCCTAAAATCTGACTAACCCTCCCCCTAGAGCAAAAACGGTTATAGATCTCTATCTATGGTTTTTTTAATAATATCCGCCATATGCGCAAACATAGGGGTGGCAAAGGTAATTGGGGCTCTATAATCAAATGGTGCTCGCTGGGGCGCCAAAAACACGCAAAAAGCGGCCTTTTTTGGGCACCAAGTTGCCGCAGGTTCCTCGATGGGTATACATCCCTGGACTTTGAAACTTTGACCCGTGCATCTATCAAGTGTCCACTCGAAAGATTTTTTTTAAATATGGATTTAGTCAAATTATATGAGTGACCAAAGTCGGAGAAAATCCCCTTCGTTTGGGTTGAAAAAAAATCATTTTTTGGTGAAACAGATGTAGTGTTATCTGATTATCCTGAGTGTAAACACGGGTATTCCCGTGGTCTTATCGGTGAAGGCCTTTACGACCACACGAAGTTAAATGGATGTGATCACTTTACACAAAAAATTATCCCGGGTGTAAACAAGCGTATTTTTGTTATTTTTTGGTGGAAGGGATTTTAGACCGCTGGGAATTCAATGAATGCGGCCACTTTTTCGTGATTTTTTGGTAGAAAGAGTTTCCGACCACGGATAATTCAATGGAGCCAGTCACTTTACACAAAAAATTGTCCTTTGTGTAAATAAAGGTGTTCCTGCGATTTTTGGTGTTGAGGGTTCTTGACCATGGGAAATTCAACAGATATGGTCACTTTACATTCTGTTTACAACGTGTTTTACTTTTACTATGCAGTTTACACACGTTTCACTTTTACCGGAAGTGAGAATTCGTAGCTTTAAGATTGTTCTTTATTCCCTCTTTGATGTGAACATGGTCAAATTTAAAACTTCAATGTGGTTCTATGAAGGTTTTCATGCATGGATGAGGCCCACTAAAAAGGGGTGGACTAGTTTATTAGGAAATACCTCGATGGGGCAGAAAAAAAGAAGAATATACTTGCTTGGATAGTTGCCAAGCTGGAAAAAGGAGTGGACAATATTTTTGAGAACTTCAGTTAAAGTTTGAAAAATCTACTTTTGTAATATTGAATTTTTATTCTTTCTCATTAAAAAATTTTTCATGTCCGTGGAAAAGAATGTTCTGCAGCTTAGCTCATCAGCACATCTACCAACCATTGATGCACATAGCTTGGGTGAGTAAACCCTTCCACTGAGACTCTGGATACCCCTGGCTGGCCTCCGGAAAAAGTCAATTGACTACCTCTGGACTTTTTCAAAATCTAATAACACATGAAAAAATTTGTTTTGACAAGAATTGGTAGAAATTGAAAATTTTTTGGAAAATAAATTTCTTACTTTTCAACTTTCCCTCCCGAAAATTCTTCCCATGCATCTCTACTTCCAACCATATATGTGCAGCTTTGAAATTTGGGGGATTTGACATGAAACATTACCTAACAAATATGGCATTTCTATTCAACAGGCGCTACATGTATACTTTTTGTCCAATGTGAGATACAATTCAACGCAGAGGTTGATGAAAAAGGACTATAATACATTAAGATTTCATGGCATAGAGCAGAGCGAGTTTGCCCAGGACATTAACAGAGATAGAGATGAGTAATTAGTGAATAGCGTTTCATATGTGGGTGCCTGATACAATTTTGATTCATGTACAATGAAACATGCATCCATTTAGAGACATAAGTTTGGCAATGATAAACGTGTCAAAGTAGTATATGCATGGCTGAATCAAAAACTTTTTTAATGCATTTTTGTATCCTTTATCCTGTTGCCCTGTTTGCAGATTGTGCGCAATGACTGTAACCAGTTCCCATACCTACTAAAGTTTTAACCTCGAGCTCAAAGATAATCTCGAACAAAAAAGCAATCACCTTAGTTTCAGCAGTTGCATTAACATGTCAATGATATCAATTGTTTGCTATAATCTCGATGTCTTCAGGATTATCCCCATCTCGAGCTGTTGGGTTGCACTATCTTCTGAAGTTTTTTCATTTCTAGACTGCAATTTCTAAACCTGGATTGGTCCTGCAAGAAAATAATCTTGACATTGTGATTAGCTGAAATTGAGTATTAGTACTTTAGTGCCTCACACTTTGAAAATCTTATGACCTGGGTAACCAGTCTTCACGGTACTCATGTTACCCGAGTATTTTGCATACCCAACTTTAGTACTATATTTAAGTACTTGAACATTGGAGTATTCAAGTGTTTTACCCCTACAACATCTAGTTAGAAATTCGGGTAAACAGTAGACCTGAATACCTAGGTGGCACCCAAGTTTCATTTTTGAAATTGACCTGGGTATGTATACCCAGGCACCCAAAATACCTGAGTACTCGGTATGAAGCACGGCTGAAGATCAGTAATTTAATCAGACGTTCAGATTATTCGCAGATTGAGTTAGTGCAACTAATCCCAGGTTTTTTGTAGTGCTTAATGACGCCTTTTCAATCACAGGCATAAATTGAAAAAATGACTATAATAAGCCAGTCACTCACTATTTTTCAGCTAAAGTTATCGGACTTATAATGCTATATTGCTATTGGTTTAGCATTTTTCCACATTTGAGTGAAGTCAACCGTTAGCTTGCATATAATTTTCATCCAGAAAAATTTTACTGTGATTGATACAGTGCTATTTGAGGACTAAATTCACGAAACTGCAGGATATACTTTTCCACAGACAAAAAGAATTTTTTCATGAGGAAGAATAAAAATCCAATATTACAAAACTGGATTTTTCAAACTTTAACTCAAGTTCTCAAAAATCTAGTCCACCCCTTTTTCTAGCTTGGCAATCCAAGCAAGTATATTCTTCTTTTTTCTGTCCCATCGGGGCATTTTCTAATAAACTAGTGAAGGAATCTGTATCACGAAGAAAAAATTCTTCACTAGGATCAAAGCAAACTGTTGGTAATTTTGAGTTGAAGTTGAAGGGCGACCTCGTTGCATCGATCATTTCAAAATGAACGAGGTTCAGTATCTTGATTTAGGATTTCATGCAATGCTCGAGAATCACAGACTAGTTAGTATTTAAGAAACAATTATCCATTTTTGCGGATTTTCGTGTATTATTTTAGACAGATTCCAGAAAAATTAACGACTTCGAGTGATGCCCTAGAGTACATCTCCGAGTGAGAACGCTGGATGAGATCATAATCTATCAAATTTGATATGTATTTAATCTATCTATTTCGGATTGTTCTGTAGCTATTAATCACAGATGCATTGAATATTTTGGAAAACCACAAAATTTCCTGGAAACAGACTTTGCTCAGGATTATCAAGATTAGCGATTGGTCGAAGCTCGAAAACCGTTCAGTTTTCAATATTGTTCAAATTCAGTTTTCAATGGTGCTGAAACATCTTGATTGTAAGCTTGCATTTTGTAGTCGAGAACTGTTGATTGCTGAGTAAAAATTGGCATTAAAAAGTAGTGACTTTCAATCCGACTTTCAAAACATAGCTAATAGTGTATGCTTAGATGTAGATACAAAATTTTAAGGTGAGAAACTATGCTCCATTCTTTTTAAAATGATTGATGCAGCGATTTCATCAAAGTAAATTCAGCACGGAAAAATATGCTCCATTCATTTTGAAATGATCGGTACAGCGAAGCCGCATCCAAATTTATCCAAAATTATAGAAGGCTCGTTGACTCTACCAATAAATTTTTCCTGGATATTACAGACTCCCATCACTCTTTCCACCAATTTAAATTTCATCTACATTGATTTCCTAATCTCTAGTAAGGCTGTGTTTGCCGAAACTCCGACCGCCACATTGATCATTTCAAAATGAATGGCATATAGTAAAGCTTATTACTGTAATGAATGAAAAAAATTTCTCGTCTGTGAGTGGTAAACAGGACAACTCAAAATTTCCTCCTAACGTCATAAATGCTTCAAATTTCTTCAGTAACACTCGGGTGTCAAAAACAGTTCTATCCGTATCAAAAGTGCACGAGCATCACGGTCTTTCTATGAATTTGGCTTTCCCATTATTATCGAAATATTGAGTGTTTTTTACGGTATAAAGCTTTCCACGCCGTGAGAAAAATGAACCGAATATTTTGGTTGTCGCTGCGTCTATCGTTTCAAAATAAATGTGATGTAGATTAGCTAGGCTATCTGATAAACAAAATTCAAACATTCTTTATTGATCGAATGAGGATTATTGAATTTTTAATCATTCCAGATCCCCACAACATACATGCACGAATTAGTATGGGACGTTAAGTTAGCCGAAACCGCTCAACTGTACGCCGAACAGTGTATTTGGCAGCACAGCGGTTACGTGAAACACTTCGAATTGGGCGAATGCCTGTGGTCGAGTGGCAGGTACGTGCGCCACGAGGCAGTACAAATGTGGTACGACGAAATAAACAACAGAACCTGTGGTTGTACCAATTTTTACAAGAAATGTTGCGGTCACTTCACTCAGGTAGGAAACGATGATCCAATTTTGTGAGTGAGTATCAGCGATGCAAAATGCAAGATACAAAAAAGAAAAAATGAATAAAAATTTTAGCTTCTGCAGCATAAATCTAGATGTTAAACCATTGCCATTAAGGGCAGCTCAGTTACAGCTTGACTCCTACATAAAGGGCATCAAGAAAGTTGGGCTGTAGCTTAACCTGCAGCTTAACTTTTGATGTCTAAAGACTTGTTTCCATTCCAATTTTTTGACACTATTATGTATCAACAAAAAAGTTATTTCTTTCATTAACTTGTGGGCGAGCTTTCTTTAATTTTTTTAACGCAGATGTTCGGTTACCGACGACGAAATAAATGCAAATTATACACGTCATGTTAATAACTCCATAGCAAGACAAATATTTTCTTGGTAAAAGCCACACAGCGAAAACATCTCAAGTCCTGCGCAAAACATGTTGAAAAAATTAATAATCTGCAACTTATCTTCAATGGCATAACATATAGATTTAAGCTGCAGCCAAGCTGTGTCTCAGCTGTAGCAGTCTTTTTGATAAAACTGTGCTCTGTAATTTCATCGGTGTTGCACAAATTGAAAAGAAACAAAAATCATTTTTAAATCCTGTTTCAATAGATTTCAAAAAGATCTATCGACTAAAGTTTTTTCCGACCAATCTAGAATTTAAGACACGATTTCTGAGAAGTTCTACTTTCCCTATGATAAGTTGAAAATTAATCATACCTCAAAATCAGATATTTTGGGTAGTTTCGTGCGCTGAGTTCCATGGTACCATTCGTTTTGCTTATAAACGAAAATTCGCGTCGCTACAGTATGCCAAAGTTTGAAAATTGATGATTTTTTTGCATTTTTCAGTGGTCTTACTATCCAAGCGATATTTCATGATCGGATTAATCTTATTTAATGAATAAATATTCATTTTACAGAGGAGAGAATAAGCTCTCTTCTGATGTAATATTTACAGTAAACGATTACATATTACACTTTTTAATAGAGTTTAAAGTGTCAAAAACGAGCCGTCAAAATTGAAAAAATTTTGTTTATGGGCACTCTCGAGCACCTTCCCATTGGAAGCCGCAGAATTTTATTTTCTTATATTGTAGCTCATGCATTTTTACTGCTTTGGTTAAATTTTCATCAAAATTTTTGTACCGTTTTGGGAGCTGCACTGCTCTGAAGAAGGCATACTTATGAAAATTCCATAAAAATCATTGTATTTGCCGGGTGACCGTTGTCTACCCCTTGGGATATATTTATCACCTGTACTGTAGGATTATCAAACAACTAACAGACTATAGTTTGATGTATTAATTGTTTCACAAGCAAACATTTTACACTCTGCAAGATAGTTTGAACAGTCAAAAAGTAGAAGCGAAAACGAAGAAAAATCCTGTGGAGGATTCACCGACCATGCCCCAGAATTTTATCAAGCACTTTCACCGACCATGCCCCAGAATTTTATCTTTTTATTCTACTGTTCACACATTTCTACAGTAGATGTGAAAGCAGCCTAGCGATTCGAATACCCCTGAAGAGCTACATAGATCCAAAGAAAGCAAAATCCTGAAAATCACTCAAAAATCAATTTTTTTTTGCATTTTTGTGTTTTTATGGAGTAGGTTCATTATATCAATACTGGAACCGGAAAAAACATCAAAAAGACCACAACGTTTCGGACATGTTGTAGAAAAACAGTGATTTGTGATTTTAACTTTTTTGTCTACTTGATAAATTTTGTTCAATTCCGTTGAGTCACTGATCTAAAACGATGATACAAGCACCCAGTCCGCAATCAATTTTCACCAAGCTGATTCAAGTCAGTGATCCAAAAGGATGATACAAGCCCCCGCCTAATCAAGCCTCACAAAGTCTATGTCATTCACCTGAAAAAGAAAAATCATAAAGCCCGCTGTGTGAATAGCAGGTTGATACCTGTATTTGCAAGTCATTTCACGTTTGTCATATACATTTAGGGACATGACTAATCTCAGAAACAAATCACTGATCTAAATCACCATTGACGATTTTTTTCTACTCATACAGCAAATCTTGGAAAAATTTTTGTTAGAAGGCTTATTTGAAAAGAAATGAGTACTTTGTGTTATCTACAAAAATTTGAATATGGAAATACTGTAATTACCAATAGCATTGCACAGCTAACATAAGCAGCAAATTGTTTACTGAAAACTAAAATATTTTCTTATTGCGCTTAGTAATTTCTTTTTAGTCAGTCATACATACATACAAGAATCGACACAAATGAATTTGATGTAACAAATTTTTGTTTTCTTTACCTTTAGGGTATTATTAGCTGTATTTGCTGACATCTATCTTAATATGAAGTAAAAAATAGTTGGTCAAGTTGATATGTCACGAAAAATCGGATCATGATCTGACAATAGTTTCCTGTTACCTGGTCCACTAAAACACTCTATTTATTTAGAAATGATCGAAGCAGTGGTCACAGTTTGAGCAAACAGAACCTTACTAGAGATTATAAAATCAATTTCAAAAATTTTGAAATGGTTACAAAAGAAAGAGTGATCATCAAGGAGCCCGTTTCATGAATAAAAAGTTTACTGAATAAACTCAAAGAGTCTTCCATAATTTTCAAGAAAATTTTGGCTCCAACCCTGCTCCGATCATTTCAAAAAGAATACAGTACACTGACACGCCGGATATATTCTTATCATGTGTTTTCATTGATATTTTTTCATCAGACAAACTTCAGGAATGTATTCGGCTCAATTCTGATCTAAAATTTACTGCAATAGGAACTGTCTACTTCTCAACTTTAACGACTTTCAATTGGTTGTTAGTGGCATGTTGGCGTCAATACATATGGGGTGCAATCATTTAAGAAAAATTAATTATGATCCTACAATAAACTGCACTGTACCAAAGATGTAGGGTACCTTGAAATGAGCAATATAAGTATACAAATCTGGGCCTTAAAATAGACAGAGTTTCTGCAAATTTGAAAAAAAATTTTAAAAATAGGCAACGACATCCCCTTGAATTTTGAGAACTGTTGAGCCTAAAATGTAGATATTTTGTAAGTGTGCATGGGGCCAAATTTTATCAGTGAACTTTCAATGACATGAGGATGTCATTGCAACAAAACTTTGCCTCACGACATTTAAAACCAAGCTGTTGCCACTTGATCGGCACCAAAAGGAGAATATACACTATTCCACTCATATAATGTTAATGTTATTGTAAAATTTTGAAAATGTCAGATTATTAGCCGCACTCATAAATTTACCAATGAAACTTGACCCCAATTACACATACAAAATATCTAGATTTTGGGCCCAACAGTTTTTGAGATCCCAGGAGTGTTTTTGCCTTTTTTTCGCATGTTGTTTTGAATTTGCAGAGACCCTGTTGATTTTAAGGCTGGGGTTCTTATACTTGTGTTGCTCCATTCAGGGTATGCTACATCTTTGGTACAGTGCAGATTGCTGTAAGATTAAAAGACAATTTCCTTATATGATGGCCGTACATCTATGGTTGGCACACGTCTTTTTATCTTTTCACTCTAATATGTTTAGATCAACACACACACAAAATTTATTCTGCTTAGTTCTGATCTGAAGATTACTGCAACAATTCGCACAGCGAGCGTCATGATTAATTTTTTTCAGGTGAATGACATAGACCTTGTGAGGTTTGCGCTTGTATCATCTTTTCAGGTGCTTGTATCATCTTTTTAGATAAGTGACTTGAATCAGTTTGTTGAAAATTGATTGGGCATATTGCTGCTTCTATAATCCTTTTAGATCAGTGACTCAATGGAATTAAACAAAATTCATCAAATAGATGAAAATGCAGTTAGAATCATAAATCACTGTTTTTCTACAACATGTCTGAAAAATTGTTGCCTTTTTAATGTATTTTCCGGTTCCAGTATTGATATAATGAATCTACTCCATAAAAACACAAAAAATGCCAAAAACAATTTATTGATTTTTGAACAATTTTCAGGATTTTGCTTTCTTTGGATCTATGTAGCTCTTCAGGGGTATTCGAATCGCTATGCTGCTTTCACATCTACTGTAGAAATGTGTGAACAGTATAATAAAAAGATAAAATTCTGTGGCATGATAGGTGAAGGTGCTCTTGAGTGCCTCCAATCAGGATTTTTCTTCATTTTCGCTTCTACTTTTCGACTGTTAAAACTTTCTTGCAGAGTGTAAAATGTTTGCTTGTGAAACAATTAATACATCAAACTATAGTCTGTTAGTTGTTTGATAATTCTGCAGTACAGGTAATAAATATATTCCAAGGGGTAGACAAGGGCCACCTGGCAAATACAATGATTTTTATGGAATTTTCATAAGTATGCCTTCTTCAGAGCAGTGCAGCTCCCAAAACGGTACAAAAATTTTGATGAAAATTTAACCAAAGCAGTAAAAATGCATAAGCTACAATATAAGAAAATAAAATTCTGCGGCTTCCAATGGGAAGGTGCTCGGGAGTGCCCATAAACAAAATTTTTTCAATTTTGATGGCTCGTTTTTGATACTTTAAACTCTATTAAAAAGTGTAATATGCAATCGTTTACTGTAAATATTACATCAGAAGAGAGATTATTCTCTCCTCTGTAAAATGAATATTCATTCCTCAAATAAAATCAATCCGATCATGAAATATCGCTTGGATAGTAAGACCACTGAAAAATGCAAAAAAATGATCAATTTTCGTACTTTGGCATACTGTAGCGGCGCAAATTTTCGTTTATAAGCAAAACGAATGGTACCATGGAACTCAGCGCACGAAACTACCCAAAATATCTGATTTTGAGGTATGATTAATTTTCAACTTATCATAGGCCTATGTAAAAAAAGGTAGAATCTCTCAGAAATCGTGTCTTAAGAATTTGAGAGCAGCTTTCAGCTATTGGATACTTCTTCACTAAGCTGATTATATACTTGATGTTTTAAACAAATTGACTAAGCTTTATCGTGAAGTTTCTGAAGATTGGCTTAGTCTTATTGTCTTTTGATTGAAGATTATAGAAATAATTTCTTTTTTGCAGATAACGGCCAAAATCAATGAGGTTCATACTCTGTGTAAAATAGTCAAAATCACACATACAGCATGAAAATTCTGCTCGGGTCAGCCAGTGCGGCGCGTAGGTTCGATTTTTTTTTCTTTTCTGATGAAGAAATGGATTTTGTCCCCCAAACAACACAGTGAAACGTGTGAAACTATAGTCCCTTTTTATTAAATACTTGTAAATTGGAAAATGACAAAACAGAACAGAGCTTTTACAGCATTATTTTTCACTAAAAAAATCGTTGAAGGTTGATTGAGTATGCTAACAAATTCCAGGTCCTACGTGACGTATGATTTAGCATAAAATTGTCAGGATACGAAATAGTACTTACTTTCCAGTTTTGTTATTTACAGGCATTTCTACCAAAATAGACCATATATAGTCTGTTTTTTCTAAAATGTTTTTAAACTGAAATGACACAAAGAACGTTTAGCGTTTAAATAGCGTTTAAACAAAGCTTTTATTGCAGAATTTTTTGCCCAAAAATGCCGCTGAGATCAACTGAATGTGGCCATAAAATTGCAGTCCTATGTGACACATGGTTTAGCAAAAAAAATGAAAAAATGGGAGATAGTACTTGCTTTCCACTTTTATTATTTAGAAGCTTTTCAAGAAAAACAAACTATAGTCTGTTTCTTGTACAGGGTGGGCCAAAAAAATTCGACCAATACTGACTTTCATAGCTTTCAAACGGGTAAAGTTTTTTTAATGCGGTTTCCTGCTGTCGATAGATAAAACATCTGGTATAAGAACTGCAAAGCTTCAGACAGATTGGTCGGATATTGACTGACTAAAATCAAAAATATTAAACGTCAATTTTTTCACGAATAAATATTTAAAAAATCGACAAAAATTGACAAAATCAACATGTTTCACAGCAGAAAAGTACAATAGATCCAATCATAAGAACCCTATAACAGCTGTTAACTACAAGAGAGCCGTTTTAGTGTGTCCTATTTTGGATTTCACCAATAATTTTACTCGTTTTTTGATCTGGTCAATGACAGAACTGATTTTGCTTTAATTTTGCTTTGTTCCAATTTCAAAAAAAGGTCTTAATTTTGGCGAAATTTTGCCCATATTAGAACAAGAAGTTGCTGACTTTAAATTACGTGTAACTTACAAATCTGGGTGATTTTTAAAGTATTATTGTATTTAAACAGCTTTAAAAAACTTTTTTTACAATAGGACAACTTTTACTATGATTTCACAATTTTCACTTTTTGAAAAATGACCACTTTTATTAAATTTCTGTTTGTACAGTAACCAGAAAAGCTAGGAGCATTAAATTTGGCCCTTGTAACAGAGACAAACATTATAAAAGCTTCATCCGTTCGAAAGTTATGAAAGTCAGCACCGGTCGCCTTTTTGGCCCACTCTGTATGTTTGTAAATAAAAATTAAAAAATTAAAAAACATTAGTTTTCCGTGTTTTAGGGACGAGGAGAACGACGTCCCAGTGTTCTATCGCTGCCAATAAATGTTTTCAGTCCTAGAAAAAAATGTGAGTTCAACAACAAGTCTGAATTCAGTCACATTGCTGCCTGGAATTTTTCGGCTCGATCCTTACGAACATTCGTGCATCTAAAATTTCTGCATGAGAATTTCTTCTAATTTTTTATCATCCAGGTTATGCACGCCGATACCAGAAGAATCGGTTGCGGCCTGGCCGAATGCAGCGGCCTCTTACATTTGACTTCGGGACGCAGGTACATTCTGGCTTGCCATTACTCACCGCCGGGTAACGAAATTTACGTCAACGCTAACTACGCCATACCGGCTTTCGAGTACGCAACGGCCGGGCACCCCGTTTGCTCTAAATGCCCACCAGGAACCATGTGCGTGAATAAATTATGCCGCAGTGTGTGAAAGACGAAAAATAAAATGTTTTGCCGCTAATAATTGCTTTTGACTCAAAAAAAATTGGCAAGGATTTGTTTAGCGCGCTGACAGATTTCCAGTCATGCGGCACATGATTTGGAGAAAAATCTATAGAAAACGAAATATAACTTGCTCCCAGTTTTGTTGTTCAGAAATATTTGGAGAAAAACAGAGCACAGGGTAAGCTAGGACCAAGCGATGCAATGAACTGTGAGGATGGTTTCAGTTCAATTTAGTCTGAGTTATCTATCATGTGCATAAGTTTCTACGGGGCAAACCGTTCATAGATTTTAGGAGACTAAAGAAGAGAATATAATCAACCGATTATTTCCCGTGGGTTTTAGAATTTCATTCATTTCATTTATGCTACAATCACATGACTTCTCAGGTGAGCTTTCATCGACAAATTAAAGCTGATTTTTTATCGTCCTGCAATTCGCATTCCATAAAAAACACAAAGACATGATTATTTTCTAATTCCGATAATGATCAACATTCATGCTATTCTACGAACTCATTATGCTAATTTTGTTGCAATTGAACTAGTTTTTTTGCATATCTCGGTCAGTTTTTCTCCAAATCACTGGTACATAGTTTCTTTTTTGCTACTAGTCATTATAAGAATCTGTTAACATGCATGATACGCTTGATTGTGCGCGGCAATGGCTTCCTATTTAGATAATTGTTTTCTCAGTCAGATACATAAACAATACTGTAGGAGCGTGTTTCGGGGAACACATGAAAAATACGCAGTGGTTGGCTGGCACAGGAGGTTCCTCTCTTTTTGCAGACTTACAAATACTTAGCCCTCTTTTTTCCAAATCCGTTGTTGCTGCTATAGTGAAACATATTTTTTGTGCCCGGCGTCGGCTTGTGCTAATAAGCCTCTTTTTCTTACGGTAAGAAAGCATTAGGCTTTCGTTAATGATAAAGCTTTAATTATTTATGTATATGAGGAAAAGAGAGAGAGGGAGAGTGAAAGATAGTGGCAAAGGATTCGACCTGTAAGAGATTAACTATACACTAGTGGCGATGATGGCTCCCTCCTTGCACCGCTTTCTACTCCTTCGCCGGTCGATATTGCACTCCTGCAGTGGCACGGGGAGAAGTAGCATCGCGGATCCCCATATTTTGTGTGCATGCATCTCAGGTTGGGCGTAATTTTTTGCTCATTAATCGTCGCGGGATAAACGATTCTTTCCCCATTTTTTGAATAATGATAATAAGGATATCCAATATCTGACGATAAATTTCTGTAGTACGTTTTTTCAGTTTGAGTTTCGGCCGACGAACTACCGTTAAGAGTAAAATTTCCTGCAGCGACCTGTATCGACCGTTCCTGAATTACTCGAGGAGTTACTTATCAGGAATGGTAAAATTTGTTTGTACCAACGTTTCTGCCTTTGGATCTGCTTCTTGCATCAGCTTAGCCGTTGCAATATTCACACACGCAATTGTCTCGAGTCAAAAAAAGTCGGTCGGCGGTTGATCGCGAAATGGGTTTTAGTTGTTCACAAAAGTTTATCATTTAAGCGTAGTACTTAAGGTTCAAGGGAAATGTCGTTTTCGGAGCGAACATTTTGTGTTACTTACTAATCAATCAAGAATCACGACCTGCCATTATGCTCATGAAATGGAATTTTATACAGTAATAATAGTCGATGGCCATAGTGTTCTCAAGCTGAGCTACCTAATTTGCGCTTTCTCCAATCTTCGAAATTCGTTAAATGAAGGCTTTTCGGAGGATTCTAAATTTTGATTCGAGACAATCGAAATCAACTCCTTGTAAATATGAATCTGCGGAGGTGTATGTATTAAAAATAAACTCTTCAACAGTATCTGTTTTTTGATTTGTTGATTTGTTGAAAATCTGTCTGATAATGGAATTCTTATACATAATATTGGAAAGACTGTGACTTGTAGTGCTGAGAATAGGAACGTGAAATCGTCAAATCTATAGTCTGTTTATCTGAATAAAAAATGATAAAACTAAGGATTGTGTGCCATTAGGTCCCACTAAGTCGGCCATTCCAGAAGGTCGGCTGCACTGCGATTTCGCATGTCTTTTTACATGAGCCTAAACCTAAGCCTAAGCCTATGTATAAGCTTACCCCTAATCCACGGAAGCAATCTGATCCCGTAAATCCGGATCATAAATTGTCGTGGAGTTTGAGCTAGTACGGTATCGATTTTATCGGTATAGTCGACTTCCTGGGACGCTTAGTGGGACAGTCGAACTACCAGGAATTTATATGTCCAAAAGCGTGACCGGACATTAGAGCGCGGGCATTAGGGTGCAGGGACATTAGAGCGCAGACAATAGAGCGCAAGAAATTAGAGGGCAGGACAATAGAGTGCAGGGACCATAGAGCGCAGGACTATAGAGCGCAGGGCCACTACAGCGCAGGACCACTACAGCGCAGGGCCACTACAGCGCAGGACAATAGAGCCCAGGGGCATTAGAGCGCAGGACAATAGAGCGCAGGGACATTAAAGCGCAGGGACATTAGATCGCAGACAATAGAGCGCCAGAAATTAGAGCGCAGGACAATTGAGTGCAGGGACCATAGAGCGTAGGACTATAGAGCGCAGGGGCACTACAGCGCAGGACCACTACAGCGCAGGGCCACTACAGCGCAGGACAATAGAGCGCAGGGACATTAAAGCGCAGGGACATTAGAGCGCAGACAATAGAGCGCAAGAAATTAGAGCGCAGGACAATAGAGTGCAGGGACCATAGAGCGTAGAGCGCAGGGCCACTACAGCGCAGGGCCACTACAGCGCAGGGTCATACGAGCGCAGGATTAGAGTGCAGGGACATCAGAGTGTATCTGGAAAAACTGATTTTTCGGGCCAACGTTCCATCATCTGAACGCGCATTTTGAATTGTTTTTGAACATGAAAAAAATATTAAGCAAGCTGCTTTATTTCAAACGCTGGCAAAAAACTGCGTATGTCATTTTGAATGCGAGTTAAAAATTCAAGATGAATTCGAAAATAACAAAATGAAACAATTTGATTTACAGGTTCAAAGGTCAAATATTTGCGATTTTACGTGTCTTTCTCAACTTTTGTATGAAAGATTTGCATACCCCATCTTTTTACCAATATACCTTTATAACGAATCGAACTAGAAAACTTAGCTATGAAAAAGAGATAGATTGAAGATTACAGAAAATCGTACGAGGAAGTTAAAGATGATAAATAATGAATATCAACGAATAAGTCCTTCGTTACACCAACAACTCGAACAAGTATTGATTTCGACGTTTATGTATCCAGAAAGTGTTTTTTAATGGATTAGAGGTAAATTCCATATGAGCGACTGAATAAAAAATGTAAAAAGAACATGAGTAATGAGAGAGTGGAAGAACGATGAGATATGAAAAGAATAAAAAACACAAGAAAATGAAAACAAAGGGAAAAAAGATATTATTTAAAAAATAGCAGACGGAAAAAAGTAAGAACAGTGAAATAAGAAAAAGAGAAAAGGGAAGATAAAGAAACTGGAAAATACTCAATGATGGAAAAATGTTGGAACCTGAACTTCTATAGAATCGAGAAAAAATGTGATGAAATTTTTGATATTGATATTTTTGAGCTAAAATGTATTTATTTTTCAAATTATTTCATCTTCGGTTTTTTAAATTTTACCTTATCTAGTGTTTCTGTGCTCTATTGTCCTGCGCATTAATGTCGGCGCTCTAATGTCCGCGCTCTAATGTTTGTGCTCTAATGCCCTTGCACTCTATTGTCACTGCGCGCTATTGTGCTGCGCTCTATTGTCCTGCGCTCTAAGGTCATTGCGCTCTATTGTCTCTGCGCGATTTTCCTGCGCTCTATTGTGCTGTGCTCTAATGCTCTGCGCTCTATGGCCTGCGCTCTAATGTCCCTGCGCTCTAATGTCCCTGCGCTCTATTGTCCTGCGCTCTAATGTTTCGGTACCGTTTTTATTATTTTCCGCTGAAATACTTGCAACACAGAGTTGCGAATTTGCGAGGTGACAACTAACCCTTAACAATTTTTGCGTATGAATTTTCAACAGTTGATATTTTGAAAATTGTTAAGGGTTAGTTGTTACCTCCCGAATTCGCTACTCTATGTTGCAAGTATTTCAGCAGAAAATAATAAAAATACTTGCTCACCTGTTAAATTTTTTAGAAGCGTAAAAACAGACAAAGAGTAGGGATGTAAATGGAAATGAACGACCAACCGAGCTCTCGATGATCCTTAGCATTAGTTATTGCATTTGGCCCGGAAATTTTCAGAAGTCAAAGAGTTCTGGAGTTCGGAAGTTTTTGCTCACTCTGAGCATCCCTATGTAGTTATTTTATTAAGTTCACGAGTTTAAGACTTCTATGTTCTATATCAATGTAAGTAGTAAGGCCGGCCCGTATAGGTCGTACGCTTAAGGATACTCCTATCTTTTGTGTACGACCTATAATTTGTCACTTTTTTCCGATTTATAGGTCGTACAGTAAACATACACGTTTTGCTTTTGTCGGATTTACAGGTCGTACAGTAAACATATACGGTTAATTTCTTCATCGATTTATAGGTCGTACAGTAAACATATAAGTCGATTTATAGGTCGCACGGTTAAAAATGTATGTTCTAGAGTTACCGTAATAGTAGAATTACGGTAATTTTTCGATTATGGTAATAAATGTGTTACTGTGCGTGGAAAAGGAAAATCAATGATGAACGTAAAAAGGAAAACTAAAATGAACAAAAAATGGAAAAGAAATAAAAAGTGATTGAGTGTAAAAACGGCTTCCCCTCTGGGAAGAGGAAGCCCACAAAAATTTGCACCCCGGACCCCCTTTGTCAAAAGGGTGCCACCTGCAGGTGTAAAAATATTTCGGAGGTCCCATTTTCTGAACGATCGTTCAAGTCAACAAATGTCAGAACGGTCAATCTGGTCAGTAATGGTCTGTTTAATGAGTAAAATCTCGGGAGAGTCATTACGAGATGAAACATTATCCTTACGGGTGCATGCGTAAAAATTTTGATGTTCTGCCAAAAATGACCAAGAAGGTCTTTTATAAAAATGACCAGAGCGAGCTGGCCGTAAAAAGCATGTAGACAAATAAGGTCTTTTATAGAAAGATGACCAAACGAGCTGGTCGTAAAAAGCGTGTAGAAAATTTGGAGAGTTGACGTACGGTAAAGGATACAGATTTGGGAATTACCGTAATAGTAGAATTACGGTAAATTTTTCTATTATGTTGATAAATGTGTTATTGTGCGTGGAAAAGGAAAATCAATGATGAACGTAAAAAAGAAAACTAAAATGAACAAAAAATGGAAAAGAAATAAAAAGTGATTGAGTGTAAAAACGGCTTCCCCCCTCGGAAGAGGAAGCCCACAAAAATTTGCACCCCGGACCCCCTTTGTCAAAAGGGTGCCACCTGCAGGTGTAAAAATATTTCGGAGGTCCCATTTTCTGAACGATCGTTCAAGTCAACAAATGTCAGAACGGTCAATCTGGTCAGTAATGGTCTGTTTAATGGGTAAAATCTCGAGAGAGTCATTACGAGATGAAACATTATCCTTACGGGTGCATGCGTATAAATTTTGATGTTCTGCCAAAAATGACCAAGAAGGTCTTTTATAAAAATGACCAGAGCGAATTGGCCGTAAAAAGCATGTAGACAAAAAAGGGTCTTTTATAGAAAGAGGACCAAACGAGATGGTCCTAAAAAACGTACGGAAAATTTGACGACTTAAAAAATCTTTACGTATCAAAAATTTTTAATTCAATGCAACATTCTATTTTATTATAAAACTTTTGAAACACTATTTTATTTTTGTTTATCACTAAAATATTGTAGTCTAAAAACAAAAATAATAACGTGAATAAAAAATGGAAAACATAAAAGAAAGAATTCATTTATAAAATTGACCCCCTCCGCCCACGGAGGAAGTCCTTCAAAAAACGCGCCCTCGGGCTCCAAAATAAGAGGTGCGCCGTCTGCAGGTTCACAGAAAAGTGAAGTGGAAGCCCTGCATACTGAACGATCGTCCAAATTAGAACGGTCTTTTAGATCAGAATGCTTAATTCCACATATAAAAACTCTAAAAGTCTATAAAACTTGAAACATTATTCCTACGGGTTTATACTTATAAAGCCGTAAATGATCAAATTCTTTTATAGAAAAATGACCCAAAAGAGTGGGTATAAAGCGCATGTAGAAAAGTGAACAGTTGAGATGAAAAATATTCTAAATGTAAAAAATAATTGATACCTCAAAAATATTTGAAGAAAAGAAAAGAAAAAAGAAAAAGAAAAAGAAAAGAACTAAATCATCAATACATGAACGTTATTCTACGTATCGGAAATTAATACATTATATTAGATGATTTATGTAGGTAGATGCGGTTTTGTATACAGAGTGTTTCCGAGAGCAAACATAGAAAGGTTAGACAGGTGAAGCCATTTAGATCATAAAACCAATTAGAAATGCTAGAAAAGGTCAAAGGTTCTATAAAACACGGTAGCAAGAGACGCTTTACCAAAATCATTAAGGTGGTGATTATTGTTATTTTGATAGTTTTCTAGAATAACCTAGAGCCTAAAACCTTTAAAGAGACGCAATACCAAAACAATTAAGATGATGATTATTGTTATTTTGATAGAACCTTCAAAGAAAAACCGAAAAGATTCAACCAAAAAGCAGAAAAAACCGGAAAAGGTTTAATGAGGGTAAAGAGGTATAAATAGAAAAAATAGAAGAAGAACCATTTTTATTTTTGTACTTGCGCGCGACACCCGAGACTACCAATGGAAGCCGTTTTCGTTACGTTTATTTCGACGTTGAGAGCCGCCTACGAGGCTTACGGTACATTGATTTTACAAATATTTTGAATTAAAAATTAATATGTATACTATTTCATTATTATTAATTTAGAGCCGTTTTTAACGACGGCGGACATTGATGCGTGGGCGTCCGTCTTCTGGGAGGAGGCCTCGACGGACTTCAAGAGCTGGTGGAAAAGCCAGCGAGGGGTTGAATATCCGGCTAGGCAGAAACCCTTTTGGGGTTTTATGAAACGTCTACGCCGGATGTTTGAAAACCCTTCGCTGGTCGACGGTCACCTAGCCTCGCACCTGTGGAATATCCTCCCCCCAGGTGCGAGGGCTGAATGGGAAAACGCCGACGGTCGCTACGTCGAGGAGAGGGTAAAACTAGCGCTGCCGCGTTTCTAGTAAGTTCAGATGTTATAGTTAAAACATGTAGTAGACATATAAATTTTATATTTAATGAGAGTAAAATTATTATAAGCTTTTACTACAACTGCAACATGTTACAGATTTCTAATTCATGTATATTAATGTATGGTATATAGCTGAGTTGTCTAAAACTTGACAAAGAACATTTCTAGAATATTCTAGAAGCTTTCAATTATTTACACGATTTATACGATAAAATTTTATGATAAAATAAAGGCTATTGATAGATCTTGTACCTATTACTTACCAGTTAATTGATATATTAGAGTAAAAATTTTTGTTTAACTAAAATAGTTATTAAAATTTGTAAAAATTTTAGTGGATACGCGTGAAACTTTTAGCGTGGGGGGTGCGACGGCGGCGGCGGCGGGGAAGGCGAGTGCATATATGTATATTTTATTTTGTTTTTAAATTTTGTATATATGTATAATTTATTCTATTTTGTTTTAAATTTTGTATATATATATATATATTTTGTTTCAAATAAATTAAATTGAATTAAAATTAATAAAATTTTTTATTTATTGCGTTTAATAGTAAAGATAATTTCTTTAGAGTTCTACTATGAGTGTGTGTGTGTATGTGTCAACTTCGGGAATATAAAAAAGGGTTTACTGTAGTCAGATATTTAGAGATGTACGAGTAAACGATATGTAGAGAATATGCACAAACAGGTCTTAGGGTAAAAAGAACGTACAAGATAATTACGTAGCACTGTAGAATTAAAGGAGAAAATAAAGGAAAGGAGGAGTAATAAAAGGAAGTTCATTTATAATTAGGAATAAATTAAAAGAATATTTCTAAACAATACCTAAAGAGAAGGAGTGTATAAACAACAACTACAAGTGATTTTTTTATTATAAAAAAATGAGATGAAATGTACATATAAATATAACGTATTTAAATACTATAATCTGTAAAGGTTTCACGATTTTTATCAATCATTACGAGAGAGTCAAATTCTGCGTATATAAGTGCTTCAATACCGCCATCTGGTATATCCTCTCCAAAATTCATCTGTAAACTAGTGGTTCCTTCACGTACGAGTTCCCAAAAATTACCATCCATACCGCAAGGAGTCAAATCAAAAACAAAAACCGTGTTATGCGTTGTAAAAGAATTTCGAGTAATTTCATTACCCTTGTTATCTGTACCGATTCCTACACCCTCAAATAATTGTACAAAAGTGCGCAAATATTTGTTTTCTTTAAAATTTAGCATATATGGTGTTGTAGGTAAGGTTGTAGTACCACTTGTTATTTTAATCTCGTTTAATCCGAAATGCTTAAAATTGAAGGGGCTTTGATTATAATCACCCCTAGCAGCCGAACCATCAACGAGCGCCACAACGAGACGACGAGGTAAAGGACCTGTGAACAATGAGTTCAGAGGAGCTGAGCGACGACTAGTTGTTATGTATAGACTTGTAACATGACATCGACGAATAGGGTATTTTGCAGCTGTATTTTGTAACATGGATTCAATAGCTAGATTGATATTATCCGCAACTTCAACTTTTTTAATAAATAAAGACATGCTTTTAACTTCGATTTTATAAGCTTCATTGTCAGTAGATATAAATTTTTGCAAGCAAAAATCATCTCTATGTCTGTATAAATCAATTTTCAAAGTACATTGATTCAATAGAAAACGTTCTTGCGTAAATAGATCGGCGTGTATAGGAGCCATTAATTCAACAACTGCACTATTTTTGAACATCTGAACTCTTTCCAAAGCACCCTTGTTTTTCTTTATATCGAGAACATCGCCATTTTCAAAAGCATAACCAGCAGCTGCAACATGTGTCGACTTAGCATCACGACCATAGTTCAATTCCGCTTCCAAATAAGATCTGTAAGCGTATCTATCCCCACTGAAATGTTAAAATGTTAAAATTAAAAAAGGTAAACATACATTTAATTATAAAACTTACCTGTCAGATATTAATTTTCCATTTAAGTACATCTTGATCTGTTTAAAAAATGTTTTCCTGATCAAATTAATTGGTGCTACAACATTTCCAGTAAGATTATTGTTGGCGTCTGCTGTTAAAGTGCAAGCAGCGCCATTAGCTTTCGTAATTCGAATAGTAAAATATATAAAATTTTTTGATAAGTCCAACATATATGAATCAGGTGAAATAACAAACTCGTAAGGTCCTTCATTAGTACAAGGATTTTGTAACTGAATTTCAGACCAAAAACTTCTACGAATAGCAACTTGCGTTGGAGGTACGGTAAATAAATCTAACTCCGTTTTACTACTAGGAGACGACGCAGCATCAATAAATTTACTCATTTTGAATAGATATCCTTGAAACCGACTACTCTACGTGGAGTCTTTTTTAAGAATGAGGAACGTCGTTTCAGGTGTTTACGTTTATGTTGTTTTTGATGTTGATGTTGTTGACGCTGACCATCATTTAACTTTTTATTGCTTTTTATATGTATCATAGAATTTATATGTTTACGCTTCCCTAAACCTTTTCCTTTATGAATGCACTCGCCCGTTTCGTGTAATAAGCTACCAGCTGAAAGACCTTCTACAACATCACCTGCAATTTTGGAACCTGCAGCAAGTGCATGCTTTCCTGCAGATTTTAACAAAGGCATAGCTAGACGCCACAAACTCTTAAAAAAATTACCAACTCCAGCTCCTTGATGTCTATAATAATACGGGTATGCTGCTCGAAAACCTTCTAAACTACCACCTAATTGAAATTGATTATCTTGAATACTATGTTGATAAATTTTGATCCAGTAATCAACGGTTTCAGGAATAAATACGGTATGCATATTTTGCTTTGAAAATTAAAAGGAACAACAACTAAATGAATTAATTAATTAAGAGCGTTTGCGAAAATTCAACCTGACCACAACGTGTCCAAATGCAAATGAATGAATGAGTAAATAAAAATTTGATACTATGCTTATAGGAATAAAGGAGTACGTCGCCGAAAATGTAATTTAACTATAACATTCCCAAACTGAAAGGGTATAAGCTCATTCATACTGTTTTTTATATTAATCTCGAGTACTGTAATTTCTTTCAATTGAATTGGTATATAGTGAGGTGTTTCATATAAACGACTCACATTATCTTTGTATTTTCCCTGAACATTTACTATACGTAAAAGCGGCGCTAAAGTATTTCCAACAATCTGATTTTCAATAATATTACAGTAAACATAAAAATTCTGTAAATCATTCAAATTTGGTGGTTGAATACCTAACATGTATAAATGATTAGTTCCAGGCTCGGCAAGAAAAACAGCTTTGGATGGTGGAATATGTGTGTTAGAATTTTTTGGAGGTTTCTCTCCAATAGTATATAAGTTAATATTCACAGCTCTATTCAAAAAATCATCAGCAGTTGCATAGGCCTCAGTATTGGTAGCGCCAAATCCGAGAAGCTCCATTAATCGTTTGCTTATTTCGATTTTACGTAAGATTGTACCACTTTTTATTTTCAAATTAATTAATCCTCTACTATGTTCATCGTATGAAAACATGATTTCCATGTTAGTTCCGGCAATAGCTGCTCCAACTTTTGCATTCAACTCTTCAATTAATTCAGATATGGTAAAGTAATGTTTTTCAAAAACTATTACTTTAATTTTTTTGACCTTATTTCCAATACCATCCGTAGTTAACGTTATTACATTATCTCCACCATGATTGGTAAATGTAGCCCAACTATAGGGGTATATTATTTCACTTAGTCCTACCTCCCAGCTTCCATCTAGTTTTAAACGGTAAGGTAGATGGGCTGAAAAATCAGAGGGTTTGTTTCCATTTTTGCTATTACTAGGTAATGTGATATAAAATTGATCTTCAAAGGTTGTCATTATTTATAATGTTGTTTGCTGTTGCTATAGGTACGGTCTTCAATGAATTAGATGACTGTAATACGGTCGGTACGGGACTAGGTAATAAATATCCTATACAAGCGCACAAAAGACCAACCCACAATTGTGTATTATTATTGTAGAGAGATAAATTTATTATAGCTGTAATGACTACAATGTATATTAGTATGACCTGACTGAAGAAAACCACTTCGTTTCGAGGTAGACGTTTTCCAAAAAACTCCCAAACGCTAATGCGAGACGTTTCTGAATGCGTACTATTACTACTATCCATTTCAAAATAAAAAATTTTTATTTAACAACTAAACACTCAGTTATAAATTTATAAAAAGGCGGAGCTACTAAAATAACCAATAAAATTATACAAAAATATGAAGGAGGCGGAGCTATCAAAGTGAAGTAAAATTTATATATATATAAATACATATAGAAGGAGTTAACTTTTTACAAACGTGTACATAATTTATTTCGCAAGTGACCTTTTACAGAAAATTTACAATGAAAAAACTTACAAATCAATCTATCATTATAAACAAAATTTGTGTTACTGAAACTTTTAAACATTTTATACATAGGAACATGTCGCACTTTATAATACAAAAAATATAAAGTATATATACCACAAACCCTACTATTAAAATTTTGTAAATGTTTCTTATTTGTATATATTATTAAAGCATTTTTGTTAATATAATTTATAAAAGCAGGAATAACTGGTGGTAAGCCATAAGAATCAAAATAATATACAGAGTTAGCATTATCAAAATACATAGCTATCCAATGACTTCCTTTTTGAAAAGATGTATCGGTGTTTGCAATTAAAGCCGCGGGTCTTTTAACTATCTTCGGTAGAGTATCGCAAGCAAAAACTCCTAAAAAATTTTGTGATAATAGCTCATCTTGTTGAGCATAATATGTCAATTCAAAGTTGTTCATCGTAATCGTCGTCGTCGTCATTTTGTATATCCTCTTCTAAAATCCAACTGTTGAATTTTTCAGGATAACCCCACCACTTCACAAGTACTCTATTCTGACCATCTGGTAATTGTTTAGTCTTCAAAACCTTTTCAATTTTGTATTCTTTGATATTAGGATTAAAATCGATTTTCTGTAGTTCTTTTTCATAAAAACGTCCTTCTATATCTTCGCCTTCCAGATCTTGAATTGTATAAAGTATATGATTTCGGGTCTTCACAACATGTTTTACTTTGAAAACTTCTTCACTCCATTGAGGTAAATAACCTTTGTCAAATACACCTCTATGTTTACTAATTCGCACCTAATCTCCTATATCAATCTTAGGCTTTCTAGTGTATAATCTTTCAGGGTAGAGTCTTTGCCATATAATTTTTTCGTTAGAATAATCTACATTAATAGGTTTTTCCTTAATAGATCTATGAACAGAGTGATTGTAGTTGGAAACAACTGCGGGTAAAATATCAAGCCATTTATAAGTGGTAAACTCTGTAAAATATTTAAATAATTTAGTTTTTAAAGTTCTATTAAACCGTTCCACTATTGAACATTTAATGTCTTCGTTTTGAGAAGTAAAAAAATGTATATCGTTAGTTTTCAATAATTTTTGGAAATCTTTGTTGACAAATTCTTTTCCTTTATCGCTGCGCACTCTCCAAGGGATTCGACCTCTTTTTAAAATATTTTGAAAAGCATCGCAAACATTCTTTGAGTGTTTTGATTTTAAGGGTTCAACCCATGCGTATTTACTTAATACATCTATACATGTAAGCATAAATTTGTATCCATCGTTAAAATCTGCTAAAGAAGACATATCTGCCAAATCAATTTCCCATTGTTGATCCATAGCTGTAACATAAATACGATTACGTGAAAATTTTTTGTTGACTTGTTTATGTAGAGTATAACTATCTTGTTTTGAAAGCCAATCTTTAACATTTTTACGTGTAATTGTTTTACGATGCTTTCTAGCTTCAGCATATAATTTTTCAATACTAGAAAAAGCTGAGGGATTTCCGTGTAAATTTTTGTATAATTTCGAAAGTAAGGTGTTCATCGCTCTAGTACAAAGGAGTATACCGTCTAAGTGCTCTAGCTTTGCGCCGTATCTTCTTTTCTGTCGAGTTTCCTTTATTAAAGAATGAATCGTCTTTGATATCTTCCTCGGCACCACTTGAAAATAAATCAACACCTTTCACAAGTGGTTTATTCAACCGCTTGACACTACTAACTGCATGATCATCTGATTCTTCCGGAGGTGTATGGTAGGAAAGTTTTTGAGGTAAAGTGAATAACATTTTACGTAATGGGTTTCCTATAGCCTCTAATGGTACATTATATTTTTTCAAAGCATTAACAAACTCATCTACTCCAAGCGTTTGCGTAATTTTTGAACGTTTACGAGACAAATCATGTAATAAATCAATAATATGTGATCCTTCAATTAATTTTCCATCAATTAATACTTCACCTTGCTTATTAACATTTATACTAGGGTTACGTCGCACATGCTCCAATAATAAGGATGCCGAGCGTTTAAACTGTTTAGGAATACCGCTAAGTAACTTTTCATCGTTCAACCAATTTTTTTCTTTTTGTTTCAAATCGTCACTATCCTTCTCATCTTCTTCGTTATCAATAACTTTTTGTTTTAAAATCACTGTAGTAGGTTGAGCCTTTTCATGTTCAAAAGTTAAATATTGTGAAAATAGTTGCGAGTACATCTTGTATTGTTCTTCAGGTGTTAACGTATTATCTTTCAAAATGCGCTCTAACTCGTTACGATACATGTCAACTTGCTTAGCTATACCTGTCTTTTCATTTGAACTCGTCGTCGTCGAAGAAGAAACCTGAGAGTTATTCAGTTTATTCAGAACCTCCTGAGGTATAAGAGCAAATTTATTAGCAAATTTCATTCTATAATAATTTCTCTGTAACAAAACTTGCTAATGTAGATAATAAAACGGGTAGTACTAGAGGTAAAAATGCTCCACCACTTTGAACAATTCTTACACGTTTATTATGTAAATCTTTTTTCTTGTTTTTTTCGTGTCTAGTAGCTAAACCTCTGAGCAATAATTTATGTTTGGCCAATTTCTTTTTTAAGTTTGAATTAATAGGAATATTACCGTTCAAAATGTTCAAACAAATTTCACATATACAACAGATCAAATCGGGGGAAGAATGTTGAAGAAGAGCACGTCTTTGAACACGATTTGAATTTTTTAACACATTGAGCTCGTGAATATATTTCTTTAATCTAGAAGCCATACAAAACAGACCGTACAGTACAAAAAAATTTTACAATAATGACCATATGATGAGTAAACATTGAAATATTTATTGTATTACATTAAGATAGTAATGAAGCTTCATTTTGTATGACGATATTCAACTCTTCGCGTCTAGAAAAAGCACACAAGTTATTCATATTCATAAAAAATAGTTTATGAGCTGTATCTAGTTTTAAAAAAAGATCTTCTACAAAAATAGCGCGAGTTTCGACCATATCCAACTCCGTCAGTAATAGTCTAGCAAAACACCAAAATTGTGTAACTTTTTTACGTCCCATAGGTAAACCAACTTCACGCTGTAAATGATTGCATGCCTTAGCTATGTCTTTGTAAAAAATCTTGGCTTCGGGTGAGAAACGAGTCCAAAACAAATCAGCTATTTCGCATTTCTGTTTGTTGTTTAGTATTTTACCTTAAATAAAAAATACTATAGTTTAATAAATAGTTAAAGAAGAGATATAAATTTTTACCTTTTACTTTATTTTGCACCATTCTGACAAAAACTTCAAATGCGGCGGACATTGTAATTGTCACAAAACAAACGAATTATAGAAAAACGACCAACCTCTTCAAAATTCTCGACTAGACTGATGAAGGGTATAATATTTTTTTCTGATTATGTAATAAAGCTATCGTATCAATATATCGTAATCTAGTTCCATTGATGTACAAGTTTTGAAATTTACTGCTTCGACTACAACAAGAAAATACGACAGGATTGAAAATATATATTTTGAAACACATTCGTAATTGCATAAATTGACCATCATTCTGAGGACAATGTAAAATTTTTTCTACAAAATGTAGTAAGGGTATTATATGTAATTTATAATTTTCCCGTAATAATAATATTTTCTGATCTGTAACATTTTTTGTGTTTGGTATCGTAAAATCTGTAACATTTTTTGTGTTTGGCATCGTAAAATCTGTAACATTTACAGGTTCTTCTTCATTTTCATAAAATTGAAAAGGGTATTGTACCCATACAATAAAAACAGCTATGAAAAGGATCACAGCGAGAGTGTTTAAAAAAATGTGTTTACTGTATATCATATCGCTAAAATAATAGGATCCCACTAATCTGTATAAAGTTTTTTGTAAAAATGATGAATCATTTAGGTGTATACAAAATCATGTGATCATTGTCGGGAAATATATTAGATCTAAGTCGATATTTTTCAGGACATGTCTGTGTAAGATCTATTAATAAATAACCGTATGGTTTACTAGTAGCATCCTCATACGATTCTATGAAATAATTTGAGGTAGTTGGAAAAATCTGTCGAGCCAGTGTGCGGACTTGTAATCTATCACTTGGGTTTTTTAAAAGAATTAAATATTGAGCGTTTATCCTACTCGTACGCATTCCATCAAAAAAGGCATTCTGAACTATATGTATAATTGATATATTCCAATGATGCGATCCTTTAGTAAAAAGTTGAGTTAAACTTTGATCATTCTTCATCTCTTGCATCATATCATCCATAATTAATAATTTAGGTGTATCTTTACTTTTCTGAAGTTCATTCAAATCAGGCGAACCTTGAATAAATTCTACATAAGAACATTTCTGAACTAATTCATCGTAAGCTTCTTGCCATTCCGAATAACACCAATAAATTTTCACTGGAGCAGGGTGAAGCATTTCTTTAGCAAAAATTACAAGTTTTTTAACAAATTGTGTTTTTCCTGATTTTGTTGGAGCAGAAACTATACAGTTAAATGGATGTTTCCATATATAAAACTTTTCATCATCATCATTTGACATCTCTTTTTTGACAACAACAAAAACCAACCACCTTTTTACTTGAACAATTTTTAAAATGATTTTTATTATTATTTAAAACAAAATGTTACATAATTATCAAAATTACAATATAAAGCAGTACACATGTAAAAACATAAAGATAGATGATTATATAAAATAGAATAGCATTACTGTATGCAAAATATACGCGCAATGTATGTATGTATGAAATTATATATATATAACAAGCAAATACGTAAGCAATTACATAAGCAATCAAAATATAGCTAATTAAAACATACAAGCTGTAATGAATGAATGAATGAATGAATGAATGTAAGCAAAACTTTTACAATTTACTGCTAATAAAATCGCGTAGTGTTTTGATAACAACAGCATCATCAAAATCATAATGATAACCTTCATCAATAAAACAAGCTACAGTATCCTTAAGAATTTTACGGCCAGTACTTGTAAGTGGTATACATCTAAATATGTCAATCATCTGTTTAAAAGCGCGAAGACTGTAATAACCTTGAACTTCACCTATAACATATTCAAAACAGTCAATGATAAGTCCCATCTTTTCATATAAACGATTAACTGTTGGTGTAATTGTGATATTATATATGGAATTACGAGCTGGACACTGATGATCCTCAACAATTCCTACCTCTTTCGCGCAATAACAATCAAAAATACACCCATTAAAGATGTCTTGTATAACTAACTCAGCACATATAATTATAAATAATTTTTCACCTTTTACTACTTGCTCATCAAAAAACCATGGAATATCTAAACCCGGAACACGTAACTCACAAATACGTCTGGTTTCGGCGTCCAATGAATTGGTATCCGATGCTGAATCGTAGTCTGGATCATTGAAACAATTGATGAAGAGATCATTAATAAACGACGTTTGAACGCTAGCTTCCTTTTGATCTTCACGAGCATTGCTTTGTTCTCCGGCGAATTTTGTAGCATGAATCCCTTCTTCTTCTTCTTTTATAATTTTCTTATCTGCACCGACTTCTTCTTCTTTAACAATTTTCGGGGTAGAACCATTTTTTCCAGCTACGTCGTCGTTTTCGTTTGTTTTGCGTTTTATCGCTAGCTGGAGATTTGCTGCTAAAGCGTTGTACTCGTTTGAAATAGCTGGAGCTATCTCATGTATCATATTGGTCCAGCGCCAAAATTGCTAAAGAATAAAACGTTATATTTTAAAAGAAAGAAAGAAAGAAAGAAAGAATTCATATATCAACTCACTTCTTTAGATAAGCACCATGTCGTTCCATTAAACAAATTGTTAAATCGTACTGTAACCCCGTCGCTCTCGACCAGCATTTTATAACCAAGGTTGATGCTGCATCGACCTCCATGTGAAAATGTCTTTTCAATAATATTGACATTGCGACCTAGTATACCGTATTGTGGTAAAATGAGCTTGAATCGGCGACCGTACGCCTCTTTTGTTTTAGGGTCGACGTTACGAAAATAGATTGACACGTATCTACCTTCAACCACTACAAATAATGCCATGTTTTCGTCTAACATAAACTGGTGTTCCATTTTTGAAAATTCTTGAAGAAATATTAAAGAGAGAGAGAGAGAGAAGAAGCGAGTAGTTTTTGTAGCAACAAAACAGATAAATGTATAAAGTGTTCAAAATTTTGAGTAAAAGGAGGTTATAGTTATAATAAAATAACCAAGATATATAGCTTATAGCTGTAAGAGGAGGAGTTATAAGCATAATAAATATTCAAGACATATATCCTACAGTATTCTACTATTCTGAGGAGTATATGAGAGGAGGAGCTATGTTCTACAAAAATAAAATAAAATGTATTTATGTGGTACGGTAACCTTTGAGATCAAAGCTAGAAAAATATATGTGTTTTATGTGTTATAGTAATTATCAAGGTCAAAGCTATAGAAGCAATATAGCCACGTGCGCATGAGTTATAATGGTCTTTAAAGCTTTTCCACATAAAAAGAAAAGATGGTGCAACAGGGTTATAAGCAGCTATTACAGTTATTTTATAGCTTCAAGAATCAAAACAAAAATACTAGGGTTGTACAGTAAAACAGGTTTTCAACTGGTTTTAACTGGTAATATGCTAATAAAATAAGCTAAAGAAATGATATGGGCACGTGTTTATGAGTTATAGAGGTCTTTAAAGCTTTCCCATCATAAAAAAGAAAAGTACTACATTAACCTCGTAAACAATAATTAAATCTCTACCATAAAATTAATAGTTTTTGCTGATTTATAAAAATTTTCTATTATTATTATTACCGTATAAGTTTTTAATGAATAGGTTGTTTTCTATTTTTCTAGTTTATAGTTTTTATATTTTCTAGTTTAGATAATTTTTATAATGAAACCTATTTATGAGGATATTACTTCGGACGAAGACGACATGCCTATGGAAATTTTAGAAGATATTACTTCTGATGAAGATGACGATGAAACAATAGTGAACGAGTCTTCAGAGAATATTACCTCTGAGAAAGAAGAAGAAGAAGAAGAAACACTCGATAATAATGTTATTTTGGAAGAAGAAGAAGAAGGAACTGTTTTAGATTATGATGATGATGAAGATGATCAATACAAAAGTTATACGCCTTACAGTTCTGATGAGGAAGAAATTTACGAAACAGTTCAAATTGGTGGTGGTGGCGGGGGTAGTGGAGGTGTAACGAATGCATCTTTTGTTGCGGATGATTTTTTCGAACTAGGTCAACCCAGTACTGTAAATATTAGGCGTTTTAATACCGAGGGTCGCGAGTACTCTGTGAACTTTCGTAATACCGAACATATGGATGATTTAAATGCTCAAATAGTACCAACATTTCAACGTATAGTAGAGCGAATTTCTGAGAATGTCGCTGATAATGCATTTATAGGGTTTTCCTTTGACCATCCAGATTTGACAAAAGGTCGTGTTTTGATACCTTTTAGACCGAAACATGCTTTAACTGGAGATTTGATTGTAAACACTCTTAATGCTGTTCTTCAATCAAATGAGCAAATACAAATTGATAGTCGTCAGTCTACAATTCGTACCATTATTGTAACACCACCTGCGGGTAGCGGTAAGCTGATTAAAATTACTTATGTAAGATTTTTATTTATTTATTTATTTAAGGTATTCACAATGCTCATCAATATTTAAAACATAATGATTTTCTAAAAGATAAACGCTGTATTATTCAAATCAGCAACACGGATGATTTATGTTTTGCTAGAGCTCTAGTTGTTGCTAGAGCTTACATTCATAAAAAAGATAAGAATGCTGAGCACAAATGGGAAAGTATTCGAAAATCTGGCAAGTCACATCTGCTGCAAACAAAGGTTGCTAAAGAACTGATGACCTTAGCAGGTTTAGCTAATCATCAAGGAGCTTGCAGTTTTCATCAGTGGGAACAATTGCAAACTGTTTTATTACCCGATTATCAAATCAAAGTTTTTAGCAGAGAACGCTTTAAAGATTTAATATTTAGAGGTTAGAGTTTTTTATTTTTCAGTTATTGTGTACGTATTTAGAGTTTTAAGGACCTGAAGCAACGCATGTTTTAAATATTTACCACCATGATAACCATTACTCCGTCATTACAAAGATGCCTGGATTTTTTGACCGCAGCTACTTTTGTCCTCATTGCGATCTGGCCTACAACAACAAAATGGAACACAGATGCAGAAACGTTTGTCCTCTGTGTTACAATACACCCCCATGTAATCAATTTAATGCTCGAAAATGCAAAGATTGTCTGCGTTATTTTAAAAACGATAAGTGTTTTGCTCGACACAAGCTTGTTTTTACTCAAAGAGGTCAATCCAAACGTCAAAAAACAGGTTTATCTATTTGCGATCGTTTCAAAGTGTGCGAACAATGTGATACACTGGTTCGACGAGCACATTCTAATCCTCATAATTGCGGTTATTTTGAATGTAAAACATGCAAGAAAAGCGTACCTAAAAAAGGTAATAGATATGGTGTAATTATTTTATTTTATTTTATATGAAAATTTTTATTTTAGATCATTTATGTTTTATGCAACCTGTTGGTAGCGAGCAAATTGAAGAGGAAGAAGATATATTTGAAACAAATGTTGATGAGGATGAGTGTCTAGATGATAATGAAACAGGAATTACCGATAAATGTCCTGTTAATCAAAAATTTGTTTTTTATGATTTTGAGACTACACAGGAAAAAATTCTACGACAAAGCGAATTAGGGGATGTGTTCGAACACGAACCAAATTTATGTGTTGTCCATACTGTATGCGATCAGTGTCGTCAAAACGAGGGAGATTTTTGCTGCAATACATGCGGTCAACGCGAACGTATTTTCAAAGGATCTACATGTCTAAATGATTTCTGCGAATACCTTTTTGCAAAAGGTATGAAAAACATTACTGCAATAGCTCATAATTCTCGAGGATTCGATGGACAATTTATAATGCAGTTTTTGTATCGTAATGGACATCATAAACTACATATCATTAATAAGGGTGAATTAGTAAATTGTTTATAGTTTTTCATTTTCATCTATTTATTTATTTTTAGGTTTAGAGTTGATGTGTATCAAAGTAGGGTCGATAAAAATTATTGATTCTCTGAACTTTCTTCCGATGCCTTTGGCGGCTTTACCGAAAACATTTGGAATAAGTGAAATATGTAAAGGATATTTCCCTCATTTCTTTAATAGAAAAGAAAATTACGGATATATTGGCTCATATCCATCACCCAATATGTACGGTTACAATGCTATGAAACCTGCGGCTCGTGCCACGTTTCTGGAGTGGTATAATCGAAAGCTTGAAACAGTAAGTTTGCAAAAGTATAAAGTTTTGCATTTAAATGCATCATTGTTTAGGGTTGTCAATTTAATTTTGATAATGAGTTAATTGACTACTGTCGTAGCGATGTGCAAGTTTTACGACAATGTTGTATGAAATTTCGCGATATTTTTATGGAAGAAACAAATGTCGATCCTTTTGAAAATTCAATAACCATTGCTAGTGCTTGCAACTTAGTTTTCCGACGTTTATTTTTGAAGCCAGATACTATTGGTGTAATACCATACAAAGGTTATGGTAAAGAAGAAAGACAATCTGTTATAGCCTTAAAATGGTTGAAGTGGTTAGTCCATAAAAATGAAAAATTGTATATTCGACATAAACTTAATGGTGGCGAAGTTCAAATTGGAAAATTCAGAGTTGATGGTTTATCAGGTAGTTTTGTTCAAATTTTTGAAATTTTAATATTTATATGTTTGCTCATTAAGACACGACAATTTATGAATTTCACGGTTGTTATTGGCATGGTTGCCCTAAATGTATGAAAAATAGATATCAATTAACAGCCGATAATAATACAAAAGCAGTCGATGCATATGAGCGCACTTTTAACCGGGTTATGGAACTTCAAGCACTCGGTTATAGCGTAGTCGAAATGTGGGAGTGCGAGCTTTTACAACAACTTCACTCAGATCCCGAAATGAAAACATTTTTTGATACAGTCAAAATACCGGAACCTATAAATCCTCGAGAAGGTAAAATCTTGAATTGTTCTTTTTATTTTGTCAAAAGTTTTCATGTTTTAGCTTTCTTTGGCGGTCGCACTAATGCTGTAAAACTGTATCATAAGATTAAGTACAATCAAGATGGTACACCTGCAGAAAAGATCAATTATGTAGATGTATGCAGTTTATACCCGTTTGTCAACAAATACGGGAAATACCCTACAGGTCATCCAAAAATCTTTACTGAAGATTTTGAAGAGGTCAGTTCAACGTCACAACCTTATGAGGGGTTAATCAAGTGTAAGGTTTTACCACCTCCCAAACTCTTAAATCCTGTTTTACCGTATCGACATGGTGGTAAATTATTGTTTCCTTTATGCAAAACTTGCACGCATGATTCACAAAAGACCTCATGCGTGCATAACGACCAAGACAGAGCATTAGACGGTACATGGGTTACGATAGAATTATATAAAGCCTTAGAGAAGGGATATAAGGTATATTGTTACGGTAATGGTTCTTTTTCTATGTATATTATTTTTGTTTCAGATCCTCAAGATTTTCGAGGTTTGGCATTATGATAATATTGAGCAATATCATCCAACCAAAAACCCCACTGGTGGTTTATTTACTCAATATGTCAATACCTTTATGAAAATGAAACTAGTAAATTTTATATTATGTAAATGTGACAGAATTTGATTGTAATTTTTATAGGAGAGTGAAGGCTATCCTGCTAAAGCTCAAACAGATGAGCAAAAACGTGAATACGAGATGGAGGTCTACAATCGTGAGAATATTTCATTGGATTCTTCAAAAATTTTAAAAAATCCTGGAAAGAGGGCTTTGGCTAAATTAATGCTAAATTCTTTCTGGGGAAAAGTAACTATACATAGTTTTTTTGTAATTCATTTAATTAATTTTATGTTTTTTTAGTTTGGTCAACGAAACAATATGGATAAGACTGTTATCCACAATGCACCCAAAGAATATTTTGAACTTGTGATGAATGTCGCCAACATTATTAAGAATGTTAGACTAATCAATGAACAATTGGTGTCAACAATATATTGTCAACATGATGATTTTGCCGAAGTCATGGGAAATACTAACGCTGTTATTGCAGCTTATACGACGGCTCAAGCTCGATTAAAGTTATATTCTTACATTGAGCGATTAAAAAGTCGAGTATTGTATTTTGACACGGATAGTATTATTTACCTGTCAACAGTTGACAAACAACAATATCAAGTACCCACTGGTTGGTGTCTTGGTGAAATGACTGACGAGTTACGTGAATATGGTTCTGGATCTTACATTACCGAATTTGTTAGTGGAGGTCCCAAAAATTACGCCTACAGGTTGTACAGTCCCTCTACAGACCAATACCGTCACGTAATCAAAGTCCGCGGTATCACTTTGTCATCAGATACTATGAAAAAAGTTAATTTTTATTCGCTTCGTCGAATGGTTTTTGCTTTTGTAAAAAACAATGGAAAAGAAGAAGTAGATGTACATAGTCTCCGTATAGAGCGTCAGCAAGATCGTAAAGTTGTTACTCGTAAAACTTTGAAAAAATTTCGTATAGTATATGATAAACGTATTTTGAAACGTAATTTTTGTACATTTCCTTATGGTTGGACTAAATAATTTTACAATAAAGTAGAATGTTGCATCGAATTAAAAATTTTTCTTTTTGATATGCAAAGATTTTTTCTTTTTTCTACATGTCTTTTACGACTATTTTTGATCATTTTTATAAAAGACCTTCTTGGTCGTTTTTGGCAGAACATCAAAATTTATACGCATGCACCCGTAAGGATAATGTTTCATCTCGTAATGACTCTCCCGAGAATTTACTCATTAAACAGACCATTACTGACCAATTTGACCGTTTGAGATTGACTTGAACGATCGTTCAGGAATGGGGCCTCCGAGCATATTTACGCCTGCAGGTGGCGCCCTTTTGTCAAAGGGGGTCCAGGGGCGCAAATTTTTGAAAGGCTTATCCTGCCCACGGGAGAAGCCATTTTTACACACAATCGCTTTTTATTTCTTTTCCATGTTTTGTTCATTTTATCCCGAATCTGTATCCTTTACCGTACGTCAACTCTCCAAATTTTCTACACGCTTTTTACGACCAGCTCGTTTGGTCTTTTTTCTATAAAAGACCTTATTTGTCTACATGCTTTTTACGGCCAGCTCGCTCTGGTCATTTTTATAAAAGACCTTCTTGGTCATTTTTGGCAGAACATCAAAATTTTTACGCATGCACCCGTAAGGATAATGTTTCATCTCGTAATGACTCTCCCGAGATTTTACTCATTAAACAGACCATTACTGACCAGATTGACCGTTCTGACATTTGTTGACTTGAACGATCGTTCAGAAAATGGGACCTCCGAAATATATTTACACCTGCAGGTGGCACCCTTTTGACAAAGGGGGTCCGGGGTGCAAATTTTTGTGGGCTTCCTCTTCCCAGAGGGGAAGCCGTTTTTACACTCAATCACTTTTTATTTCTTTTCCATTTTTTGTTCATTTTAGTTTTCCTTTTTACGTTCATCATTGATTTTCCTTTTCCACGCACAGTAACACATTTATTACCATAATCGAAAAATTACCGTAATTCTACTATTACGGTAACTCTAGAACATACATTTTTAACCGTGCGACCTATAAATCGACTTATATGTTTACTGTACGACCTATAAATCGATGAAGAAATTAACCGTATATGTTTACTGTACGACCTGTAAATCCGACAAAAGCAAAACGTGTATGTTTACTGTACGACCTATAAATCGGAAAAAAGTGACAAATTATAGGTCGTACACAAAAGATAGGAGTATCCTTAAGCGTACGACCTATACGGGCCGGCCTTACTACTGGCCAAGTCTAAAGATTCTGGGCTCTTGCTTCAATTTGCTTCTCATTCTAACGATTAATAGCTCTTGAACTGCTGAGAAATATCAAAATTGATTTTGAAAAATTGAATATATTCACACGATTATTAATTCACATATGTGCTATATACAGGATCCAGATCTGATCTGGGTCCAGTCGGACCTGCTGTTTAGGACCCAGATTCAAAGTGGATCCATCCTTTCCCTAGTATTCGGGAAACCGGGACGTTCAGGAAATGGGGACTAATGCATTTTTCGGGGAAATAGGTCGTTATTGGGGGAATCGGTACCTACGGGGAATATGGACTTTCGGACAATCGGGATACTTGCGGAAAAGAGACGTTGGGGGAATAAAGACACGACTAAAATGTGCGAGTAAACTTGCTGTAGGAACATGTTTACACCTACTTTGCATATTCATAATTTTTACACATTAATGTCCTCATTGCAAATTGAGTGATTTTTTTAGTATGAATAGAACAACCGGCGCCGCGCGGTGCCGCGCGGTGAAGTATGACAGGGCCTTAAGAGTGGCCAATTCGCATGGATTATTGGCAGCTTTGGTTAAGTTCATTCCGCTAAGCAGCCTGAAAAGGCTGCAACTTGTAAGACAAAAATTGCCATAGAATCCACATATTTTTCAAAAAAATCCATTGACTGGCCAAACAAAAACTTTTTTTCGGTCAAATTTTTTTTCTATTCCAAAATATTTTTTTCTGCTGCTAAGTAAAAATTTTCCAGGATACAAAATTTTTTCTCGGCGAAAAAAAATTTTCCTTGTCGAAAATTTTTTTTTCTTGATTTTGCCGATGTCGACCGATACAGGTGCCCGAGAGCGGCAAAATGAAAATTTCAATTTTTCATCGCAAAAAAAATTTTTTGTTCGGAAAAAATTTTTTCCGGCGAAAATTATTTTTTTCTGTTCCAAATTTTTTTTCTGCTGCCAAATAAAAATTTTCTTGTATAAAATATTTTTTTCTTGGCGAAAAATTTTTTTTCTCGATTTTGCTGGTCTCGTCCACCGTATCAAAGTGCTTTGTGTAATTTTGACTTTCGTGGAGAACCTCCAGGAATATGATCTGCTTTTACTGTAGTATTCTAATGGAATTGACAGAAAATAAACATATCAAAGACGTAATAAGTCCGTATTCGCGGATGTCGTTATGCGTCAAAAATCTGATAAAATTTATTTCTATGCATACGTTCAATGTAAAGCATCGGGAATACGTGGAGAAATGTAAAGGCAAAGTTATTCCCAACATTCCTTCATTAGAACAAAAAGAATTTCTGTTCAAACATTTCACCGATTTTGCTGCTTCTAAGCTCAGTGCAGAATATAATTTGTTTCAGAGAGACCTTCGAAAATTTCAGATCATCAACAATGATGGAACGACTAGTGTTTCCAAAACGGATTCTGACTCCAAATATACCATCATACAGGATCGCAAATGTTCTTGTGAATTTTTCTGCTATTTTGAGTTGCCTTGTCGTCGCATTATGGCTGTTAGAAATTCGAAAAATTTAGAAATATTTGATTTGAACCTTATTTCACAACGTTTCCAACGGTTTAAATTCATTACGTCTGTTCCTGATAACTTCAGTCATGATCCATTGGTGGATTAAATTCCCGAAAATTCTATCGCAATAGATAGTTCAAAAAATAGAATTTTGTCTGTAAATGAAAAATACAACAAAATGTTGAAACTAGCCAAGCGAGTTTGTGACGTCTGCAGCAAATTAAGTTTCACAGAATTTGAAAAGCAATATGAACAGTTAAAAAAAATTTTCAATAGCCTGAATACATCTGAACGTCCATGGTTATTTCAAAAACTGATGAACTGGTGGAAAAAAGCTTCGATTTTGAAACAGCAAATACTGAAACTGATGTTAGCATGTCGAAAACTGGAAGCATCGTGAGCGATCTTTTACCATCAGTGTCAAACCACAATGTTGAGACGAGATCTGATGATTTTAGTGAGGCTTCTGAGTTCAAAAATGATCAAGACTCACCAAATCAGTTACTTTCTTTTAGAAAGCAGCGTAAGATCATGGATAATGTAAAGGGTTTGACAGAGAAGCAAAGGTGTTTTCGTAAAAAGCAAATAAATCAACTTAAACTCTCTGATGCAGAAGCCAATACTATTAACTATGGTGACTTTATTACGGATAATATTTTGAATAAAGTATCGGATTTGATCCGACTATCTTTCAACAGCGATTATCCATCTCCACCAACCCAACGTTTGAAAAAACAAAATGGCCGTTTTGTGCAGATTATGAAGTTCAATGGCTTGTACATAACAATCCATTCTGAAAATCATCGAAAAATTAAGCTATATTGTGCACAAAACATGGTATTAAGCTCAAGTGAATCGAAGGAAAATCCTTTCCTACCATTATTCAGGCAAATTACTTCGATCCTTTCACTGGATAATATGTCTGAATCAAAAATTGAATTTTCTGTTTGCCCAGTCACATCTACGTCCTGTTCTCGGGAACAAGCTCTTGTTGCTATCGCTGCAGCTGTAGACCTATGCAGGGGAGCGGATCCCAGTACAAAAGTGTACAAGCTTGGTGCCCATATTTCTCAACACTTGGCTAACTGCTTCCAAAATGGTCAATTAGTTTCTTTTCCAAGCTCTTGTAATTTTATGAAAATCAGAAAACCCAACTCAGTTTCTGTCACTGTGCACTGTATTTGCCGAGTTTCGTATACAAAAGGAGATGAAATGATATGTTGTGACAGTTGTGACGTGTGGTATCATCCCCGATGCATTGGCTTAGATAGAAGTCATCCAGCATTTGATATGACGAAAATCCCGTGGACGTGCAGCAATTGTGAAAGTGACTTCAAAGAACCGATTTCAAAAAAGATGAAAATCTCAGTCACGTTATCTGACAGAAATCCCGAAATATCTGATTATGTAATGGACACACCTGGAAAGAATATTTTGGATTTGCTCATGTTCACTTGGGGTGGAACTTTGAACTTTAATAGTGGAAACATTAGCTTTGTGAATACCTGCACGATTGATTCTTGTCTCACTCCATTACATGCTCACAATGCCGATACAGAGGGAAAACTAGATAGAATTTTAAGTTCTAGCGATGAGCCAAGTTTTCAAAAATTGAGTCAAATTTTAATGTTGTCTCATCAAGGAAAAATCCTTGACGCCAAGCTTGCCTGGTCAAAATTTATTAGAATGAAGTCTTTTAATGGCGTTTTCAATTACCATGGTGATCTCGATAGCATTTTTTAACACATTTTAAGAACTGCATCAAAACTGAAATGTCCTCATTTTGCTCCAATCATAACTGCCCTTGTCCAGTCCATGTTAGGAAAGATTATGGTTTTTGCTTGAACCAAAATATAGGAAAATCGGTATCACTGCAAGTAGCTATAAATGATTGAATCAATCCTGCGTCCAAATCATGTGAAACCTATTCCATTGATGAAACCGGAGTTGTTGATGCAACAAAATCTTGCCATGGCATTAGGACATTCTCAGACCGAAAACTGACATCGAAAATTCCTACTCTAGTTATGATAGACGTTCAGTCTCAAAAATTAAGTAACCGAAGTATACCCGCTTTCTTGACTATTTTCGGACACATCTTCAGATATATTGGAGCAGTATATCATACCGGTAAAGATCATTTCGTTTGTTCATTCAAATATAACCACCTGGAATATTTTTATCATAGGTGGCGCGACAGCGTCAACCTATAATATACTTGGCCTCCAAATTTCATGTCCCCCCCCCCCCTTAGAGCCAAAACGGTAAGAGCTAGATCCTTCGGGTTTTTTGCATAATATCGGGCATAGGGGCAAACTATGGGGTGCCTTTTGTCATTTCGCCTCTATCTGCAAGTGGTGCTCGGTGGGGCCCCAAAAACAGGTAAAAAACGCATTTTTTAAGGTCCCCCAGTTCCACCATGCCCAGCAATCGGTGTGCCATATCCAACCTCCATACTTCGGCCTAAGCATCTTGGGGGTGTAATCTCAAATGCGAATTTTTCTTTTTTTGAAATATGGCCTCAATTCAATTATATGGTTGTCAAAAGTCCCGGAAAACGCCAAATTCCCCAATTTTGTTATATAATACTTATGGGTTCAACAAAATAATTTTTGCAGCATAATGCACTACTAATTTTTTTCCAGTTTCAATTGAACCTGTAGCCTTATTGGGATTTTTGGACTGCTAGGGTTTTCGACCATTGGGAATTTGATGGACTTGGTCACTTTACACAAAAAATTATCCTTGGTGTAAATAAGCGTATTTCCGTAATTTTTCAGTGGAGGGAGTTTTCGACCGCGGGGATTCAATAGATATGGTCACTTTACACCAAAAATTATCCAATGTGTAAACAAGCGTATTTTCGCGTATTTTTGCTGGAAGAGGTTTTCGACCACGAGGAATTCAGTAAATGTGATCACTTTACACAAAAAATTATCCCGTGAGTAAACGAGCGTATTTTCGTGATTTTTCAGTGGAAGGAGTTTTCGACCATGGGGAATTTGATGAATGTGATCATCTTACATAAAAGAACTATCCCGGGTGTGAACAAGCGTATTTTTGTAATTTTCTATGGAAGGGGTTTTTGATTGCGGGGAATTCAATGGATGCTTCACTTTACACAAAAAAGTTATCCAGGGTGTAAACATGTGTATTGCCGTAATTTTCTTGTGGAGGGGATTTTCGACCACAATGAATTCCATGAATGTGATCACTTTACACAAAAAATTATCCCGTGAGTAAACAGGCGTATTTTCGAGATTTTTCAGTGGAAGGGGTTTTCGACCATTGAATTGAATTGAGGCCAAAGATCGCATATATAATATACTTGGCCTCCAAATTTCATATAATATACTTGGCCTCCAAATTTCATGCCCCCCCCCCCCCTTAGAGCCAAAACGGTAAGAGCTAGATCCTTCGGGTTTTTTGCATAATATCGGGCATAGGGGCAAACTATGGGGTGCCTTTTGTCATTTCGCCTCTATCTGCAAGTGGTGCTCGGTGGGGCCCCAAAAACAGGTAAAAAACGCATTTTTTAAGGTCCCCCAGTTCCACCATGCCCAGCAATCGGTGTGCCACATCCAACCTCCATACTTCGGCCTAAGCATCTTGGGGGTGTAATCTCAAATGCGAATTTTTCTTTTTTTGAAAAATGGCCTCAATTCAATTATATGGTTGTCCAAAGTCCCGGAAAACGCCAAATTCCCCAATTTTGTTATATAATACTTATGGGTTCAACAAAATAATTTTTGCAGCATAATGCACTACTAATTTTTTTCCAGTTTCAATTGAACCTGTAGCCTTATTGGGATTTTTGGACTGCTAGGGTTTTCAACCATTGGGAATTTGATGGACACGGTCACTTTACACAAAAAATTATCCTTGGTGTAAATAAGCGTATTTCCGTAATTTTTCAGTGGAGGGAGTTTTCGACCGCGGGGATTCAATAGATATGGTCACTTTACACCAAAAATTATCCAATGTGTAAACAAGCATATTTTCGCGTATTTTTGCTGGAAGAGGTTTTCGACCACGAGGAATTCAATAAATGTGATCACTTTACACAAAAAATTATCCCGTGAGTAAACGAGCGTATTTTCGTGATTTTTCAGTGGAAGGAGTTTTCGACCATGGGGAATTTGATGAATGTGATCATCTTACATAAAAGAACTATCCCGGGTGTGAACAAGCGTATTTTTGTAATTTTCTATGGAAGGGGTTTTTGATTGCGGGGAATTCAATGGATGCTTCACTTAACACAAAAAAGTTATCCAGGGTGTAAACATGTGTATTGCCGTAATTTTCTTGTGGAGGGGATTCTCGACCACAATGAATTCCATGAATGTGATCACTTTACACAAAAAATTATCCCATGAGTAAACAGGCGTATTTTCGAGATTTTTCAGTGGAAGGGGTTTTCGACCATGGGGAATTTGATGAATGCGGTCATCTTACATATAAAAACTATTCCAGGTGTAAACAAGTGTATTTTCGTTATTTTTTGTGGAAGGGGTTTTCGACTGCGGAAAATTCAATGGATACGTCATTTTACACGAAAATCTATCTGGGGTGTAAACAAGCATATTTTTGTAATTTTCTATGGAAGGGGTTTTTGATTGCGGGGAATTCAATGGATGCTTCACTTTACACAAAAAAAGTTATCCAGGGTGTAAACATGGGTATTGCCGTAATTCTCTTGTGGAGGGGATTTTCGACCACAATGAATTCCATGAATGTGATCACTTTACACAAAAAATTATCCCGTCAGTAAACAAGCGTATTTTCGAGATTTTTCAGTGGAAGGGGTTTTCGACCATCGGGAATTTGATGAATGCGATCATCTTACATATAAAACTATTCCGGGTGTAAAACAAGTGTATTTTCGTTATTTTCTGTGGAAGGGGTTTTTGACTGCGGCAAATTCAATGGATACGTCATTTTACACAAAAATCTATCTGGGGTGTAAACAAGCATATTTTTGTGATTTTCTATGGAAGGGGTTTTCGACTGCGGTGAATTCAATGGATGCGTCACTTTACACAAAAAAATTATTCTGGATTTAACCAAGCCTATTTTCGTAATTTTTTTGTGGAAGGGGTTTTCGACCATCGGGAATTTAATGAATGCGATCACGCAAAAAAATTTTCTTCGGGTGGGGTTTTCGATCACTGAGAATTTAATGAATGTGATCACTTTACACACTTATTCATATCTAGTGTAAACAAAGGTATTTCTGCGATTTTTTGGGTTGAAAGATTCTAGACCATGAGGAATTCAATAGGTATGGTCATTTTTCTGTCTGTTTACAATGTTTTTTAAGTACTATGCAGTTTATACATCTTTTACTTTTGCGGAAGTGAGAATTCGTTGCTTGAAGATAGTTTTTTATTGTTTTTCTGACGTGAAGATGACCAAATTTAAAGCTTCAATGTGCTTCTATGAAGGTTTTCGTGCATGGTTGAGGCCCACTAAAAAGAGGTGAACTAGTTTATTAGAAAAATGCCCCGATGGGGCAGAAAAAAGGAGAATATACTTGCTTCGACAGTTGCCATGGTAGAAAAAGAAGTGGACTAGATTTTTGAGAACTTGGGCCAAAGTTGGAAAAAATTTACTTTCTTTATATTGGATTTTCATTCTTTCTCAAAAAAATTGCCTATGTCTGTGAAAAAGTATATTCTGCAGCTGAGTGCATCAACACACTTTCCAACCAAGCATGTGCATCTCTGAAATTTTTCAGGTGGGTACAGGCGTGGACCTTGGTGTTTTAGCATTTTGTGAGACAAAAAATTCAAAAAAGTTGACCAAAAAATTGTTTGCATAACAAATTTTCCAGTTTCAAAATCCTTCTGGAAGTTTATACCCCCATTGTCCCCTCTCACACATGTTTGGTTCCAATTGTGTTAAACATTTTTACTGAATTTGATGTCAACAAAAGGAATCAACTGAGGGAAAGTGGCACATAAAATCCCATTCAGCTTTTTTAGAAAAAAGAGCTACAGCACAAAGTCTTCTAAGAACTAAATTGATTGTGCAAAATACATTTCATTCACTCATTTTATATAACATATCGTATAGAATTCACTCGGTCACTTTTACTGATTACAAGCTACAAACAATTTATTCTCTTCTATTTAACTATTAAACAAAATAGCATCATTCACAGTTTCTGGATTTAAACTGAAATTTGCAGAAAGAGCGCTTTATGCGGGATTGCAAATGGGAAGCAATTCCACCCATCTTTGTCGCTCCGATCTTGCTTTCAAAAAAGTCGTACTGTTGCCGTGGGAGTGCGAGTAGAGTCGGGGAGAACCGGGTACGGGATTTCACGCACACTCTTAATATAGGCCATGGCTGAATCAGGTGCATTCTTGTATGCTTTACCTGTTCTCCCATTTGCAGATCGGTGCCCAATCAGTGTAACCAAATCCCAGTTGCACTAAAGGGGTCTGAGCTCAAGCTCAAGGTAATCTCGAACAAAAAGGCCACTCGGTTTGATCTCAAGTTCGGTGTAACTTGAATGTCATCCGGATCATAACGAGCTCAACGTCGAGATTATCCCCAGCTCGAGCTGTCGGGTTGCACTAAAATTTTCGCATAATTTTCTTATCTCTAAAGCAAATAAATATAAAAATTTCTGCAATTCCCAAACCCGAACTTAAACCTCAGTTTTAGTTAATCTTGAAGTGAGTATTGTTTGTGCACTGGAAGAAAATAATTTGGACATTGCGAATAGCTTAAACTCAGGTTCATCAATTTAATCCCAATGTTGAGATTATCCTCATGTTAGGTTAGTGCAACAAAACCTCAGGTTCCCTATGTAGTTCTGAAAATGACTATAATATGCCTCCTCACTATTTCTCAGCTAGTGTGAAAGGCTGGAGTTTTGAATTGGTCGGGAGTTAGAATCCTATCAGTCTACCATTTCTTTACACTTGGAGTCAGGTGCATATAATTTTCATATAGAAAAATGTTATTGTAGTTGATGCCAGTTGAAGGACAAAATGCACGATGCTGCAGAATATACTTTTTCACAGACATAGGCAATTTTTTTAGAAAGAATGAAAATCCAATATAAAGAAAGTAAATTTTTTCCAACTTTGGCCCAAGTTCTCAAAAATCTAGTCCACTTCTTTTTCTACCATGGCAACTGTCGAAGCAAGTATATTCTCCTTTTTTTCTGCCCCATCGGGACATTTTCTAATAAACTATGATGATATGAGTGGTGGAAAATTTAGCCCGACTCCCTGGAAATATAATATGTCCTTGGTATTTTTTGTTCGGGAATAAGCCTCCTAATATGTATTGTTGAATGGTGGTCAGGGTTGGTTCAATGGTGCAGCAACTCCCAATTGTGTAGGGGCCTCCAATGACCAACCTGCTGACACCACTCATTGAACGATATGTTATACCATTCAAAATTATTTCAATTTGGCCACTTTTGGATTTTAAAATTTTAAAAAATTGTGTAGGGGAATTTGTTCATGCACCGTGATTTTTGTTTCACAACTTTGAATTTTTAGCCTTGATATTCTCATGTCATAATTATTTCTGCTATAGATTTCTTACTTGATGCTCGATTTGAACTCGTGGCCCATTTACAATATTTTTTAAGTTTAGTCTGCTTATAAATCGCTTTGTAATAACCTCCTGTTGAACGCAAATTATTTGTTTCAAGTTTTAAATTTTACATTCGTTTGATAAACATATTATTAGTTCATTGTTTTTTTTATAAAAGTTCTAGGTTTATGCCATCATTGCTTAGGAAGTCGGAAAATATATTGTTCTACTGCATTTTTTAAGAAAAACGGTAATTTTAGAAAAAAAGGTCAAAATCATCAATTTTTGAGCGCTTAGTTCCATTTTATACAGAAATTACTGTTTTTCGGAATTCTTTGACGGAAAAATCGATTTTCTTAGTTGAAGACCCCCACCCACTGAAATTTTGGACAATCGATCAGGGTTCATATACAACCCGGAAAACACAGGGAATCATTTGTGGGAAAATAAATATTTTGTGTTGAAAAGTAGAGGAAAATCGTCAAATTTTTTCGTCGCGCTGCGGCGAGTTTTCTCATTCGACTATGCACATTGAAATAAAATTGCTTAAAACATCGTGTATTTGAGATCGTTTTTTTTAATTTTTCAACTTCAACTTTTAACATTATGATTCTCCATTCCTTGGCCTTACAATCGCATAAAAATTATATAACGCTTTTATTTTTGCCCGTAGGCACACAATGAACAAATAATAATACAGTGGTTATAGTAATGCGACGTTTCGGTAGTCTACCTACTACCTTCCTCAGGCGACAATAAACTCCTTTTTACAAAATTCGCTGCTTGAGGGAATTGAACCCTGGTCGTTTGATTGAGAGTCTAGAGCGCTACCACTGGGCCATGGGGGCCAGTAGTAACTTGTTTAGAAGTGCTATATATCCTGACTTGGGGGTACTAGTTCAGACTTGGGTACCTGTCTGTTGCCCTTCTAAGGAATGCTTGGTTCCATATGTGGCCTATTTCAATGCTCTTACTACCTACATTTTTTGACCCCACTTTTTCCATCTCAATGGTTTCTCTGATCTTCCTTTTGTAGGCATTAGGCTCTTGGGCAAGTATGGTGGTATTGTCAAAATTGGGTGTACATCCACATGATAGGCAATGTTCGGCCACACCACTTTTCTCAAGGCTCAGGTTCTTAAGGGCATTTCTGTGTTCTGCAATACGGGTCTTAAGTGTTCTGCCCGTTTCTCCTATGTATACTTTCCCACATGGAGCCATAGGTACTTGGTATACTATACCCTGTGTATCTTCTTTATTTCTAGGTGGTGCTACTTTGCTGACACTTTTCCTGATTGTGTCATTACTTGTGGCAACTAGTCGAACCCTGTACTTGTGGCATATTCGCTTCAGTTTCTGAGTTAGTTGGCCACTGTAAGGTATTACAACCATGCCTTTGTATTCAACTTTTTCTTGGTCATTTGCATTTCTTGTTATATTTGCTTTGTTAATGATTGCTGTGGGGTAACCATTTTTCTTGAAGGCTTGCCTGATGTTATTTTCCTCCACTTTCCTGGTTTTCTTCGGTTGAGCATAGTGTACCCGACCGCAATATCATTCCCTTTACAATTCCTGCTTTGGTGTTTACAGGATGGTTTGACTGGAAGTTCAGATATTGGTCTGTGTGCATTGGTTTATGGTAGACACTTTTTCCATTGTCTGTCCTTGCCGTTTGACAAGAACATCTAGGAATGGTAACTGCCCATTGATTTCTGTTTCCATGGTGAACTGTATGGCTTGATTCTGTTGGTTCATATGTTCTAGGAAAGATCTTAGTTTTTCCTCACCATGGTCCCACAGGATGAATGTGTCATCCACATATCGCAGCCAGATTGTTGGCTTGTGTGGTGCTGTTTTCAATGCTGATGTTTCAAGTTTGTCCATGAACAGGCTACAAAGCGCAGGGGATAGTGGTGAACCCATTGAGTACTCTGCGTTGATACCACTGCTT